>CM037158.1:22503099-23030391 GCA_020921065.1 Vaccinium darrowii | reverse complement strand
GATAAAGATTCGAAACAAAACAGAAGCAGGCATCAAGCCTCTTCACTGAACCCAGGGGCATCAGTGGCAGGGTTAGGGTCAGGAATACTCACACCACCTTCAGAAGCGGAGGGGTCAGCATGGGTATCCTCAGGCTGGGCATTCTCAGAGGCAGGCTCAGTCTGGTTTTCGGGCTCTGGCTGGACCTGGGCATCTGCTTGAGCGTGAACAGCAGCCATCTTGCTCGGCAGTTCCATGTCGGTCTAATGAGGAGAAGACTCGTCAACGCTGAGTTTCTCAAGGCAACGCCGCCAAGCCGCCCCCCAGATGGCATCCTGCACGGCTGGCATTTGAGCTTTGTAATGCTCCGTGACCTCCAGGACAGCTCGGTCGTACTCAGCTGCTGCCTTGGCCTCAGCAGCGGTCAGCTGGTTGCTCAGTCCGAGTTCAACCTCCTCCGATCTCTTTACCAGGTCGGCGTTCTCCCCCCTGAGCGCCTCCACCTCAGCTCGGGCTTCCTTAAGGAACTGGGAGTACTGGGCGTTTTCCTTCTCCGCCCTCTCCGCCCTTTTTTGCTCTTTCTTGAGCTCCTTCTCGGCCTCCTTCTCCCTCTCGAACCCCACGTACGCCTTCTGCATGATCTGCAAATGAAAGTACGATGTATGAAGAAGTCTGACGATACAGCTAAAATAAAACTAAGGGTGATGATTGTACCTTAGCACTAGATTGGAACACTGACTTCATCAGCACTTCATATGAATTATTCTTCTCCCTCTCTATTGCATTGGGCAGAAGAGCAGCTCTAGCGACGCCGAACGCCACATCAGTAGAAGAGATCTTGTCAGTGTCGTTGACAGGAGTGCCGTCGGGGCGAGCAAGTGTTGGGGCCCAGGGCTGTGCCAACGGCCGAGTTTCGGACGGAGATAGGCTGGTATCCCCAGTCCTTCTCCTCTGGGTTGGGGGCTGCACGTCCTGAGTACCCTCCAGTGGCCTTTTGTCTCTTTGCCGATCGGTGAGGGAGGTTGCTGCTGGGGGAGGGGGAGTGACATTCCTGACAGACGGTGGAGCACGGGAGGTTCCACCAAAGCTGAGTGTGTCCAGCAAATTGATCGATTGTAGAGGCATCTCTGAGCGATCTGGTGAAGGAGAGTAGCCTGGCGAGTCGTCCGAGTCTGCAAGAAGGTCCGATTGCACGGCTAGGGCTTGGACGAGTCCACGATGATCCAAACTACCAACCTCTTCTTCTTCTTCTTCTTCTTCTTCTTCTTCTTCTTCTTCAGCGACTCTCCCGGATGTGCTCAGCTCTAAGTCAGTACGCACAAGGATTGGGATGGCGGTTTGGATCTCGGGGATATGGGCAAATGTGACTTGCCTCTGAAGATCTTCGGGAGCTTGGGACCGTGATGACCTTTGTCTGGCTAGGCCTCTACGGGCACGAGTTCTTTCTCGATCAGCTGGTCGGCCGGTGGCGATCACGGAAGAAGGTGGCGGCCAGGCGTGCCTTGTCCTATGCTCTCCCTCTTTCCTGATGTTACCCCAGTAGGTCGGCGTATAACCCAGCAACCGGTGAGCTGAACGACCGAGCCCTACAGGAGTTGGTTCGAAACCGTCCCACCAGAGGGCCTTGGCAATGTCCTCGCGGTGGAGCTTGCCGTGGATTAGGCGGCCACTGTGGTTAAGGTTATCCGCTGCAAAACAGCACAACGAAGAAGTGGTCAGCTACAATTTGAAACGGAGGCAATAGTGTAAAAACAGCTCGGGAACGAAAATACTAACGTAGTCTGCCTGCAGCTCTGGGGCAAGCAAGGCCAATTGTGTTCCCCTCGGCATCTCTGGGCTCCCAGTTGCCGGTGACTACGATGAAGTCATCCGCCTCTCCCTTTGAGGAGTTCGGCAGATCAAGGATAAGCTTTTGACTGGGACTCCTTGCTTTGAAGTAGTAATTCTTCTCGGCTGTAGGGACTACACTATAGAGGTAATGTAAGTCCCACCAGTCAAGATTAAGGCCGAGCAGCCTATTGAGGGCCACTGTGCCCATGACTACCCTGACAAAATTAGGACAGAGTTGCCTAGGGTTCAACTGACACCTGAAACAGACCTCACGAAAAAAGGGATGAAGGGGAAACCTAAGGCCACCCTCCACGATAAAAATCAGAGGAACGTAAATCGTGTTCTCATCCTGACCCTCTTCTATTAAGTCCTCAGACCTACCTAGCCAGAATTGTACATCGGCGGGAATTTCATATTCTCTACGGAACGCCATCATTTTTTCTGGGGTACTTATGAGAGCCCTGTGCCTACCCATTTTTTCTGGAAAATTAGGGTTTCACAGTTGAAACCCAGTAGGAGGAGGGGAAGGATGAACAGTAAAAAGGGAAAAAGCAGGAGGGGTGGAATCGGAAAGGTCACTTACGTGAGAAGATGGACCTAAGGATGACTCACTCCGATGATAATGGCCGACGGTCTCCGACGAGGGCTGGAGGAGAAGGGACTTCTATTGCAGAAAGCTTGAATATCGCTAATGGCGAACGACGTTCTCGTTTCTCTCTCTCTCGCTCCTTTTGTCTTCTGATAAAATGAGAAATGGGAGAAGGGGGAAGGGTTTTTAGGGGGAATAATCATTATCCCGCCCAAAACCCCATAAAGTAGGGCGTGACGTACGAAAAACGTCACCCCAAATCGTCCTTTGGGCTTATCTGATGACCAACGGGTCACTTCGCATTTAATGCAGGAATATCCTTGTTCCCCACGCGAGGGGGAAGCATGCGAGAGAAGCATCAGGAACCGTTGAAGCTCTGCGCACTACTGATACATAACAGTAGCAGCAGAGCTAGGGAGCAATTGGAGTGGGTAAAATCTGACTACCCTACTACTAGGCATAGCACGTGCCTGGTGACTTCACCACGAGAGGGTGAATAGCTTGGCACCATATAGGGTACACGTGAGCCCTGTGCCGAGCTAGTTTAGCCATGAATAAGGCTAAAATGATTGAATAAATTAAATATATACTAGGATGTGCTAGCTCGGTATAGGTCACAAGGGAATGCCCCTGATACGGCCGAACTAGCAAAGCTATGAGTAAAGCTTAAAGAACATTCTGGGACACATAGATTCAGCTCGGCGTGAGTAGCTGGGTTATGTATGAGTCATACCGAGCTACGCGGAAGCTCGGCACCGCCTCAGATAAGGCGGTGAGACATTCCAGAGTATTCTACATCGGTTCCTTATGAGATAGGGAGCAATCCCATGAAATAAGGGATTGATAGGGGCAGTCCTAATGTGATTAGGAGTGTACCCCATATAGGAAAGAATCCTATATGGAAAGGAAGACCTCTGCTAGACGAGATCTAGCAGGATATGGAGACTCGCCCCTAATAGGAAAGTCCTATTAGGAAAAAGGATTCCTGAAGAAAATAGGAAATAAGGAGCACGAAATGCCTAAATTGATGGAACATCTACACCTATAAATACAGGGCAATAACCATGACAAAAGGTACGCTGTGAAACCTATTTTCATACGCATTGTGATTTGAGAACTCAAGTACGTGATACTAACTTAGGCATCGGAGGGCCTTTGCCAACGAGAGGCAAAGGTGCTCTAACCCTTTTTCTGTTTTGCAGATCTAGGGTTGGTTCAAGAAAGCACGTGATCCAGCGTTACGTGGAATTTTCCCCATACAATTTGGGAAAAGCCAATGGAGGAAAATGTTTTGGCTAATGTGTGGGCCAATCCAAATGAAGCTATAGCACTCTCACCACTATGGGTTGGGAATGACGAAGTTTGGGCTGTTAACGAGACAGCGATGGAAAATGGAGATGTATGGAGCGAGGCAACTGTGGAGGGAATTACTAAAGGTTTGAAGGAAGCCAGTATAGCAAAGGGAAAGAGAAAGGCGGAGGGGGATCTTGTTGATTTTTACACAGATTATACCGACTTGTGGGGGGATGATCTTGACTCAGTCCTTCATCTCCTTCGAAGTGGTCGATTTTATCAGCCTCCTCAAATGTTCACCGGAAATACCTCAAACCCGCCCCCAAACACCACAAGCCAGCCACCTGTTAGCCGAGCTCCACAAAACAACTCAGCTACACCAAGTGATCCAAACAATCCTAGTGACCCAATTGCCAATCCTACTGATTTCCAAAATCTTTTTGATCCGCCAAACAACCAATCCCATGCCACTTCTGCAGCCAATAGTCGTATGACTCGTCCAAAACCTCCACCAATAGTTGAAGAAAATCCCATCCAGAAACAACTTGAGAAAACCCCAGCCGCTCTAACCATTTGGGGGTTGCTCATGAGCTCCAGTGAGCACCGACAGAAACTTGCTCAAGCACTGTCTTGTATGGAGATTGCTCCTGACACTATCCCTGAAGCCATGATGGCCGCCATTGCTACTAAACCTATCACTGCTCCCAAACCCACCAAGCACACCGTAACCTTCACCGAAGCTGATTTACCACTCGAGGGAACTGACCACAACAAACCATTGCATGTCACCATGAAGTGCATGGGGAAGTGGATCCCAGTTGTATTGGTGGATAACGGGTCTGCGCTCAATGTCTGTCCTCTCCGAACAACTCAATGCTTGGGACTTAAAACATAGGATTTCACGCCATCTAATCTCACTGTTCGAGCTTATGATAACACCCGTCGCAGTGTGCTTGGGACTGTAGAAATGGAGATTGCTGCGGAGGGGTTTAAGTCGACTGTGGAATTTCATGTACTTGAGATTCCAACTTCTTTCAATTTACTGTTGGGACGTCCTTGGATGCATCGTCCTGATATAATGGCAGTTCCATCCACTCTGCACCAAAAGGTTTTGCTTGGACTAGAAAGTGGGACAGTTGCTCTTTACGGAGACACGGGCATTCGTCCACATGCCAAGGATAATGCACCCCTGTTAGAAATTATGCATGATGAGAATGACATCCAAATTGGGGGTTTTGCTTTCGATACATCTGGCGGTGTGTGCACGCTTCGCATTGATGATGATTTTTCAATCAGCACCACTGCTCTCGAGATGATGAGAAGGATGTCTTATTTGCCAGGCACTGGCTTGGGTCGAACTCATCAAGGGGTGGCTCAGTTCCCAGAATTCCCTTCTCAGCGAGGCCGTTTTGGGTTGGGGTATGAACCTACATTAAAGGAGATGCAAAGGGGGAAGACCATCGAGACAGGTAGCAGTGCAAGCCGACAGATTCGCTTTGTCAAGGAAGGGTCAAATGTACCATATTACGGCCAGCCTGAGCCATTCGTAAACAAAATAAGTGGAGAGGTGCACCCTGGGTTCGAAATCTTTGCTAATGATGCTTGGGATAGTCAAGATGAACATGAAAAAGTGGAGAAGTTGGTGAAAGAACTCAAAGCAGATTGGATGGAGACTTTGGATGGTGGGGTCTTGATGTCAATGTTCGACGAGGTCAGTCTAACAGGTAAGGATAAAGAGGAGCCAACAGTGATGATGCTCGGGTAGGAGGCCCTTGAAGACCCCAGCGTGCTGATTGTGGATGCTATAGGGGGATACAAGAATTGCACTTTCACACCTGTTGTAAAATTCACTGGCACTTTCACCGAGTTCGAGTCTAATTCCGAGTCTGAGTCTGTACCTAGCTTTGAGTCGGAGGTCGTGCCTCATGCCACTCCATGCTATCGCTTCTCTTTTGAGTTCGAGTCCACTGCTATGTACCGTGTCCCTGAGGGTTTCATGAATGAAATGGATTGTGATTTCGCTTACTTTGCTGTTCCCGAAATAAATTGTATCGACCCTGACGATGATGAGACTGAGTTCGAAGGAGAAATACCCAAAGAACTTAAGTCTCTAATCGAAAGGGAAAATGAAAGGCATGCTCAGCCAATAAAAGAAGAAGTTATTTCGATAAAATTGAGAGATGAGGAAAATCCTCGCATGGTTCAAATCGGTTCCGGGCTATCTTCGGAGGAACAAAAATCACTCACTAGTTTAATCAAAGAATTTGAAGATGTTTTTGCTTGGTCCCACGCAGATATGCCAGGAATCGATCCTGAAATTGTACAGCACCGAATTCCCTTGTATCCCGACGCAAAACCAGTGAAACAGAAATTGAGAAAAATCAGGCCAGATTGGGTCGAAAAGGTCAAAGAGGAAGTTACCAAGCAATTCAACGCCGGCTTTCTAATGGCGACTGAATATCCACAGTGGGTTGCAAACATTGTGCCGGTACCCAAAAAGGACGGAAGGGTCAAGGTGTGCGTAGATTTCAGAGATTTGAACAAAGCCAGCCCGAAGGACGACTTTCCCTTGCCTCACATCGATGTACTGGTGGACAACACAGCGGGGCATGCACTGTTATCATTCATGGATGGCTTGTCGGGGTATAATCAGATTCTGATGGCACCAGAGGATCGCGAGAAGACAACTTTCACCATTGAATGGGGGACATTCTGTTATCGAGTCATGCCATTCGGATTGAAGAACGCCGGATCAACTTACCAACGAGCCGCTACAACCTTTCTACATGACATGATGCACAAAGAGGTTGAGGTGTATGTAGATGACATGATCGTGAAGGCAAAGGAAAGAGAGGGACACCTCCCAGCATTGCGCAAGTTCTTTGAAAGGATACGGAAATACCGGATGCGTCTCAATCCGCAAAAGTGCACATTCGGAGTTACCGCAGGAAAGATGTTAGGATTCATGATCACCACCAGGGGAATTGAGGTTGATCCATCCAAAATCAAGGCGATATTAGAAATGGAGCCACCAAAGACAGAGAAGGAAGTCCGGAGTTTCCTCGGAAAAGTCTAGTTCATCAGTAGATTCATCGCCAAGTTAACTTTAACTTGCGAGTCGATGTTTCGTCTTCTGAAGAAAGGGGTGCCATTTAAGTGGGACGACAGGTGTCAGAAAGCGCTCGAGTCAATTCGAAAATATCTTCAAAATCCACCAGTGTTGATGCCACCGATACCTGGTAAGCCACTGATTCTGTATTTATCGGTGTCACAGTCGGCAATGGGATGCATGTTGGCACAAGAAGGAGAAGCTGGAATGGAAAAAGCTGTTTATTATTTAAGCAAGAAGATGGTGGGAGCAGAAGAGAGATACACCCCATTAGAAAAGACGTGTTGGGCTCTTGTCTGGGCCTCCAAAAAGTTAAGGCATTACATGCTAGCTTATTCAGTATTGCTGATTTCTCGGATGGACCCCCTCAAATATCTATTTGAGAAACCAGCACTCACTGGAAAGCTGGCACGTTGGTTACTCTTATTTGCTGAATTCGAGCTCAAGTACGTAACACGGAAATCAGTAAAAGGCAGGGCTGTAGCAGAGTTTCTAGCAGACCACCCGATTGAGGGACCAGAAGACACGGAATTTCAGTTTCCTGACGAGCATGTCATGACGGTATCAGAGGACATTTGGAAGCTATACTTCGATGGAGCCGCCAATCAAAGAGGATTTGGGATCGGTATACTATTGGTTTCACCAGAAGGGCCGCATATTCCCCTTTCTTTCAAGTTAAACTTCGAAGTCACCAATAATCAGGCGGAGTATGAGGCATGCATTGTAGGTATGGAAGCTGCTCTTGAAATCAAGGTAAAGAAGTTAGAAGTGGTGGGAGATTCGAATTTAGTGGTTTCTCAAGCCAATGGTGATTGGAAAGTGTGGGAGGAAAAGTTGAAACCGTATCATAAAGACCTCGACGACCTGATTCACCAATTTGAGCAAGTCACCTTCACTCACATCCCGAGAATGAAGAATTAGTTTGCCGATGCACTTGCTACTTTGGCATCCATGGTGGAGTTGCCTATAGGAGTAAGGATGAGGCCAATCATGATCGAGCAAAGAAATAAGCCAGCATACGAATATGTGATGAATGTAGGAGAAGTCGATGATGGTCTACCGTGGTACCATGACATTTGGAATCTGGTTGAGAAGGGAGAGTATCCAGAAGGAGCCAACAAGAAAGATCGGATAGCTTTACAAAGGCTGGCATCGCAATACATCTTATGTGGTGGATGGTTGTATAAAAGATCATACTGTGGCATGCACAAATTGTGCATCCATGGCGATGACACAAAAAGGGTGATGGAGGAGATTCATGAAGGTATTTGTGGTCCTCACATGAGCGGATTGATGATGGCAAAGAAAATTCTGAGGCAAGGGTATTTTTGGTTGACCATGGAAATGGATTGCGTTCAGTATGTGCGGAGATGTCATAAGTGTCAAGTCCATGCCAATCTCATGCATGTTCCACCAACTGAGCTTCACACGATGGCAACGCCTTGGCCTTTCTCAGTGTGGGGCATAGATGTGATTGGAAAAATCACGCCATCAGCATCAAATGGTCACAAATTTATCTTAGTGGCGATTGATTATTTCACAAAATGGGTGGAAGCAGCTTCGTATGCTACATTAACTGCAGTACAAGTGGCTCATTTCATTAAGCAGAACGTTATCGACCGGTATGGGGTCCCTAATGCATTTGTGTCAGACAACGGGGTACATTTCAAAGGAAGGGCAGCTGAGGTGCTTGAAGAGTTCAATGTTCAGGTGCACAAATCGACAGTATACAGACCACAAACTAACGGAGCAGTGGAAGCGGCAAACAAGTCAATCAAGAACATTTTGGAGAAAACCATCGAGTCATCTAGGGATTGACATGAAAAACTACCACTGGCGTTATGGGGATATCGCACTTCTATCCGCACTCCGACAGGGGCAACACCCTATTCATTGGTCTATGGTATGGAAGCAGTACTTCCTATTGAGCTCGAAGTACCATCCCTGAGGTTGATGATAGAAAGTGAGATTAACGAAGCCGATTGGTTGAGCGACAGGTTTGCAAAGCTAATGTTGTTTGATGAAAGGCGGTTGCGGGCATTGTATCACATTCAGGGATATCAGAGAAGAATTGCCCGTGCATTCAACAAGAAGGTGAAATCCAGGGATCTGATTGAAGGAGATATGGTAGTGAAGGAGGTCCGAGCACCGATATTTGATCCTCGAGGAAAATTCAGGCCAAAATGGGCGGGGCCATACATCATCAAGACTATCCTCGACGGTGGGGCAGCAGTGATTATTGATCTAGATGGTAATGAGTTCAGCAATCTTGTTAACCTGGACCAACTCAAGCGATATTACCCCTGAGAGATGCTCGTTGGGCGGAAAATCGCAAGGGCGAACCGACCCAAGCAAAATTCAGAGCAAGCCTGCTAGGCTGAAAACCCACACTGGGCGGCCTAGGCAAAATTTAAGGCAAAAATTCAAAAGGAGCTCGCTGGACCGAAAACCTGAAAAGGCGGTACCAGGCAAAATTTAGAGCGCAAAAGGAGAGTGTTAATACCCGAGTGAACCTTTGCTTGAACTACGCCATACCTGATTCCTTGAAAGAGGATACGTAGGCAACCCCATCCTGAGGTTCGGTCTAAATCTGCTAAGTTGGTCCACATTTTCGCAATATCTGAAGGAGATAGCATATAGAATCAAATGAACCAAGAGGGGGAAACCTTTCATGGTTCAATTTTATTCAAATCACTTTTTCGATTACATGAGCTAAGCAACATTCAAAAAAAAAAAAAAAACTCTAGCCTGTTACATCAACGCTGCAACCTTCACCATCATGCAGCCCTGTTCTGCACTCTTTATACCTCCAATTGCACCTGATATTGCACTGTTACTGCTGCTGCACTCTGTTTCTACTGCTGCCATGCCTTTACTGCTGCTGCACGCTGTGATCAAAGCTGCCATGCCCGATATTGACACTGTTGAACCTGCTGCTATTCTGCTGCTGCTGCACTCCGATTTTCCAAGGTAGCCACGGTTTTCTGGGTCTAAAAAACCAAGCGAAGTGCTGTCCAAATTTTCTACGGCAATTAACATACCGTGCTTTGTTGTTCTCATGTTTAAGTTCCTAAGATTAGATGCTTTGAATGTTCTCATGAGCTCTTTTGTTAAGATAGCTCTTCCTTCTACATCTGCTTTGTGTTTCTTCTCCTTCTTTTTTAGAAGGATGGGAAACACATTTTGTATCCTATTTCCCTTCGTAGCTGAATTTACCCTAATCCCCCATGTAGCCCTTGCGGCCATCCCTGTTATTTCACGCAATTTTCTTTTCTTTTTCTTTTTCTTTTTCTTTTTCTTTTTCTTTGTCCTCCCTGGGGTATGCCCCTTGTAGGCTATATATTCTTTTGCCTCTTTTTATTTCACGCTTATTTACCCAAAAAAAAAAACATTCAAAAAAAAAAACTACATGGATGCACCATTTATTTTGGGAAACAGCTTAGTTGAGTCGAGAGAAAGTCAGTCCACGTTGTTGCCAAATCTTGCTTCCAATTCCCCTCTAAGCCACTGGCGATACCTTCCTCGCAAATGAATGCTCGGATACTGGTCTCGGACCCAAGTCACTCTGTTTCCCCAGTCACGGCGATAAGCCTCGGTTACTGAATGTTTGAACTCGGGGAGATAGAAATCAGCAGGATATGGAAACTTCACCTCTTGGCGAATTCCAAATTAGCGAAGGATGCGCTGAGGAAAATAGAAAGTGAAGCCTGTCAACCCAGCCAAAACCACCCATGAGTGTCCCATATGCTTAGCCGTCATGTCTGGCAGAGGCAGCCAATGACACCTCCAAATGACATGTTCCTCTTCCACCGCCATAAACAAATCCAACCATTCCTCCACATTGTGACGAATCTCCACAAAACCCCTGCTTCTCCAGTCCCTAGCCTGATAAACCCAGTCATTTGCTGGATCCGCAACCAACTTCATTTTGTCACACAGCCACATCTGCCAAACCAAAGCCAAAAAAACATAAGCCCAAAACCGAGTTCAAAAGTACACAAGCCAGAAATCCAAAACCAAATCCAAATATCAAAAACCAAAAACCAAACCTGAAGCAAAAGAGGACTTCTGGCAAAAACGTTAGTTCTTCCTGATTTCACTACATCCAAACCCATGAGAGTCTCTGCTAAGACCATGGGAACAACATCTCTTCGTTGCTCGATCTGCGCAGCAACTGAAATGATTGAAGGGCTCAGACTGCTGTCATTTGGAACTAACAGATAAGTGGCAAGGAGGCATATGCACAAGGCAAACATGCGGCGAATCTGAATAGTGTAGTCTAGTGGGTTGCCGCGAGGACTGAAATCAGCAAAAAGGCGAAGTATGTCGAGAGAACCTCCGCGAATCAAATGCTTTGCAAGACCATCACTCACACCAAGCTTGTCTCGAAGAATCTTAACCAAATTGACGCGGATTGGAGGGACCACTGGTTCGGTCTCAGGACGAGTTTCAAGGTATGCATGGAACTCCTCGATAGTGGGGCAAAGCTCTTGGAGGCCAAAACGGAACACATGGAACTCGGGATCCCAAAATTGGGCGACGGCATGCAAAAGCTCGGGACGAATGGGAATGGAGTGGATATGACGTAAGGAGTTAAGATGGTGACCTCGAAAATTGAACCAATCAATGTTTTCGAAGCTTGCAATCCATGGTTGAAGCACGGCGGACGCAAGCATAGCCATGGTGTGGAGTTGAAAGAGAAAGAAGTGGAAAATGAAAGTATAAAGAGTGGGATGATGAAAATTGGTGTGGAGAAAATGCTTGGCAAGGCATGGTATTTATAGTGGGAGTGTGATGAATAGTGACAATTTTACATGCAAGAATGGGTGAAGAAAATTCAAGTTTCAATGAATTCAAAGTTCATTTTCAAGAAATTTACATGGGAAATCATAAGAAAATCTTGGAAAAAGGTGGCATTTATTGGAAAATGAAGGAGAAAACTTTGGAAAGGTGTATGAGAGGCTTGGGAAGGAAATTTGAACAGTTTACATGCAGTTTGGGGCAGAAGAACGCCATGCAATGGGCAAGAAAATGCCTTGGAAAGAACAAAATTCTACTAGGAAGCAGGTCCAGGCGCCTGGACTTGCCCTTTCCAGGCGCCCAGACTCAATCCAGGCACCTGGATTGAGTGATTCCAGGCGCCTGCATTCAATCCAGGCGCCTGGACCAGCTTGATGCAGGCGCCTGGAAACCAGATGACAGCAACCAACTTTTGATCCCCGAACTCATTTCCATGCATTTCTGGCAAGTTTCATTGATTCCAACATGTTCTAATGGACATTTATGACTTGCAGGAAAGTTTCATTCATGGAAGATCCGGAAAACGAGACGTTTAGACCGAGTTTTCCACAAAACAAGCTCGGTTTAACGTTTCAAATCATAAGTTCAAGGTTGCAAGAGGATCTTACCAAGTTCAAATGGCTGGTTTGGTCAATTATGACTTCGCGAAAGCAGTGGGATGTTTGTTCTCGGAGAAGAACACGTGGCACTGGAGGACCGTCTTCTCTAACAAGCCCTATGGACGCCAAATTCCATCCTAGGGTCATTTGTGTCGTTTAATTCATCTAAATGAGTTGTACATGCGTTTTTGAGTTTAGTGAAAGTGTTAATAACATTTGACGTCGTGTCCTTGTATATTTGAGTCACTCATGCCAATATTTGTTCATTTAAAGTGTTTCGAATAAATTCACGAACACTCGTGTCCATAATCGTATCTTTTTGTATTACAAATGACTTGTATATATTGATGTTTATCACAGTTAATGGAGATCTTGTTCTTGTTATTCGTGAGTTTTACAATTTGAGTTCTGTTATGATTCCAATAATGAAACGCATGAACAACATGAAAAGTGCAAAATCATATATCGAAACATGGCATCCATAAAAAGTCAACGCAAGTCAAATGTCAAGTCATAATCCATAAATGTACTGGGGGCAAACACACGCCCGAACAAGCAAAACAGGCGCACAGGCCCGAAATGGTAAAAGCAAAAGCTGATCTAAAAGCAAAAGCAAAACTCAAATGTCTCGAAACTATCAAAGTACTAACTACGGGTCACCTAACTCCTCGTCGTCCTCACTCTCTGCCGTGTCCTCTGGAACAGGCTCCTGTGGAAGAGGCTCATCAGCAGTAGCCTCTGTACTCGGCGCCTTAACCACAGTCGACGGCTCGCCGACTCTCTGACGAACTGACCGTCCATCTGCGCCATCCCCCTCCTCAGTCCCTCTCATCACAACGTAGCCCACCTCCTTCGAGCGGAATAGGCGGATGGTCGTCAATCCGGGACCCGCAACACCACCTCTCTCACGCCTCCGGGGCGCTTGCAAGCAAAGTTAAGATACAAAGCATTTCAATATTTTGCAATCAGACATGTGTTTGGATTCAATATGAGAAGCAAAGAGAGATACCGGGATACTCCTGGAAAGAGGAGGACTGGGAACAACTGGAGGGGCAGGGTCACCCGGCCGTCGGAGCACCACGTCTGCCCCAGCCACCAGCTGGCAAACTAGAGAGCGCAAACTGTGAGTCTGCTCGTAGTAGAAGCGTGCTATGTCCTGGGAAAACTGCAACAGAGGGCGACAGTTTCAACAAAGAGATCTCAAAAATAAGGAAAAGCTAACGAAGAAATGAAACTGTGCATACCGGGCCAGTAGGTAGCAGAAGGTCAGCAGCCGGTCGAGGGATATCAACATGTCCTCTCTCTCCCTCAGGTGTCTGCACAGAAACCTGCCATAACCTCATGACCTCGTACTCGGACCTCCTGAGAGGCTCAGACTCGCCCGCCGCAACACCACCCCATCTCTCCCTGAGAATAGGCACAAGACCACCCCCTCCGGGTACCACCTCTCTCTCCTCCTCCTGGACACCGTCTCTCTCAAAAGGAACGTCCTCCATCGGCACGTCCTCGCTCACCCTCTCGCTCTCTCTCACTCTCTCTCCCTCACCCCCAACAGAAAATCCTCCCCTCTCTCTCACAACGGAAGGACCAACCCTCTCCCTCACTCCAGCACCACCACCAACCGGCTCCTCGACTCTGGCCCTCTCCGCCTGCTCAGCAGCCAGAGCCTCCGCAGCCTCCAACGCAGCGGCCTCCCGTGCAGCTCTGGCCCTCTCTCTGAACCCTGCCACGTCTAGTGGACCAACCAGGTATCGCTGCATGTATGCCTCGTAGTCCTCTGTCGGTCGGAGGTACTGGTCCAAAGCTGTATCGAGGATGGTGTATCGCTCGATCTCTACCAGAGTGTAGCTCTCAGTCCTCAAAGCCAGTGGCGGGAGAGGTCCAGGCACCACCTGTGTCGGGGCACGTATCGACTGGCGCAGTACCCTATCTCCGAGATACCACTGCCAGCCATACGCACACTCCAGTAGAACCCTCCCCCGTGTCAACTCTCTACTCGGCGCAAGGTACTCATCATGGATCCCATCCCACTCCTGCCAGTGCACCTGTACAGAAAGCAAGAAATTCATGAGATAGAAAGCAATAGGGGTACAACAAGACATTGAAGTAATATCTAAAGCATGCATGTACCTCTGCGTAAGTAAGGCGGTCGAGCTCCCCGCGGAAGAAGTCCAGCTGGCCGCGCGCGGCACTCGTTCCTCTGTATCCCTGCCCCCAACGAAGAGCTCGAGGCACCACGCGTGGATCCCGGTAAGAGGACTCCGGGGACGTCAGTCTCAGCACCTCTGTGGACAGCCCACAGAGATCGGTACGGTTTCGCGTTTGAAAAGATTGAAGATTGTTAGAGTCGCCACCCGGATTTGAGGTCCGAACCCGAGAAACCGATAAAAATATGACTCGTTTGCCCATTGAAAAAGATTTCACTGATCATAGCGGAACCAAAGATTTCTCGGATTCGGGGGTTTGGTTACGAGAGGGGAAGGGTTTTACGGCACCCCTCTCGCCCGGTCCATGAACCGGTCTCTACTCAACATTTTGTGGGATTTTGGAAATGTTTGAAATTCAACTCTAAACACGAAAACGAGGATCGGAGATAGGAATCACGTAAATAACAAGAAAATACAAAATGCAAGTCTAATGTGAATGCTTGTGCGCGTGGTTTGCATGGGAATGACAATAACAAAGAAGAATTACGATGAATATTTACAATGGTAAACAATGACAGTTACTGTACAACAACTCAAGAAATCACAGATATAAGACTTGACAAACTAGCCTACAATCTGGATTTCAGAATAGGGGTTGAGCGCTCAACAACAGTGACTTGAGCGCTCAACCCACTTTCTAACTTCTGTGAATTCAAGCCCCTTTATCACTTCTTTGCTCATTCTTTACAAGATCAAAACATTGATAAAATATTTTTCGTGGAAAATCAGTCAGATTGATCTCTTAAGAACGATGAAAAGAAGAAAATATTTGAGAATGGAATACATAAAGGGATCCAAATCATAGAACAGCAATAATAACTCACACACACCTCCCCCAGTTAGTTTCCAGCAACAATTTACAAGAGAAAAGTGTAAGAATCAAAACTGCTCAAAAATAGCTTGAGCGCTCAAGCTCATAGCCTTGAGCGCTCAAGCCATGATCTGGCCTTCTGGTTTTTGACCTTCAAATGAGCTTTTGACACTTCATTATGATCACAAAATATGTAATCTGAAGATTAGTGAAACTGGACAGCCTCTAACTTGCATTCAAATGCTTGTTTTTCAAAGGTTTTGATGTATGACCATCATGAAAATGGTTAATTTGCACTCATGCATGTGATTTTGAAGTGGAAGTAAGCTGTTTTGAGAGTTAAACGAGCATGATTAACCATTAAATGACTATCAAAACCAAAAGAAGGCACCAAAATCAGCAAAACATAAAGTGTCCAGAACTAGGCTTGAGCGCTCAATGCCTGAGGCTTGAGCGCTCAACCCCTGTTATAACTACAAGTTTTGAAAGCATTTTGCTTGATTGTTTTAGACCCTGTAAGCCCAATACAAGTACAAGAGCTTGCTAGAGCCTACTGGTCTCCCTCAGAGAACCCAAAATGTGATATTTCACGCATTAACTACCTTTTTGGGCTTGATTGAAAGCTTGAACTTGATTTTTGGGCTTTGGGGTGGACGATTATGGATGTTTTGTTGGCATTCTGGATGGGTGAAACAGTATATGAAGTTGATTGATCAATGAATGGTCAGTGTATGTGGTATATTGAACTTGAAAGATGGTATTGTAGATGATATATGGAATAGTATTGTAGAGAGAGAGAGTGAGAGTCAGGATGGTTTTTTTGTAGGAATTGGGAGAGCTGGAGTGTGTAAATTGGTAACCTCTAAAACCAGGGGTGGTGAGTGGTTTAAGTAGGAAGTGAGTGGGGGGAAAAGAGAGGAGAGAGAAGTAGTGGGTTTGTGTTTGAAAGTGGGTTAGGAGTAGTTTTAGGGGTAGATTAGAACAATGTAGAGTGTATCATACGTATCAGGATCGTATAAGATCACCCCAGACGCTCCCATGCAGAAAATCTCATGATGAGATACTCTGCAGATTCTTGACTGGCTCAGAGTTGAGCGCTCAAAGCCGTAGGCTTGAGCGCTCAAGGTGCTCCGCGGGGGTTTGAGCGCTCAAGGTAGTATCCAGGGCTTTGAGCGCTCAAGGTCTTAAGTTTGAGCGCTTAAGGTTCTTGGTGGCATTTTGATGGTTTGGTTTGGTTCAGCAATGCTTGGGTTGGTTTGGATTATTTGGTGGTGTTTGGTTGATTTTAACCAAATTCAAGCCATTTTCACAAGTTTCGGGTAGTCATGATTGGTCTGTTTCATCATTGGGAATGCTCGAGTGTATCCCGGATTCAAAATCGGGGTGTCTACAACCTCGTAAGCCCATATCTGTAGAACTGATAAGCACACAAATATGTAAATATTAGTGGGCTTATGTCCTCAAGTTTGATCTTATTATTATGTTTATTGTTAATTTTTATAAGATATTGTGCATAAGGTTTGTTTTGAGTGTTTCAGGGAGAAAACGGTGTAAATATGGTGCATCTAATGTTGCGGGGAACACATAAGAGCGCGTCACACCGAATCATCTTTCCAAGCCAATCCCATTTGAAATAAAATAAACTAGACAAAAGTGGAAAGTTTGAAAAGCTTCAGGCGAGTGGGGCGGCTTTGCAAATGAGATTTAAATGCGGAGTCCGGATGATATCTTGTTTCGCCCCACGAAACACATGCCAAGCACAAAAATTACAAGATTTATACCGTTTTGATCCCGGTATTAAAATA
This sequence comes from Vaccinium darrowii, assembly GCA_020921065.1. NCBI lineage: Eukaryota > Viridiplantae > Streptophyta > Magnoliopsida > Ericales > Ericaceae > Vaccinium > Vaccinium darrowii. The sequence goes on along the minus strand of CM037158.1, from coordinate 23,013,369 downwards.
AGAAAGTTGACTGTGCCGGCGCTCGAATCGGACACCGTTTTGAACATCAGTTGAGAGCGTCGCGGACCAAGTCAGTGCAAGTGGCAACAATCAGTGCTATTTCCCGTTGCATTTTATTACTTCTTTTTCCTTTACTTTTCATTAGTTTTTTTTGTTAATTCTTTTTCTTTTCCTTTGGCTGCCTATATAAGGCATGAGTTGTGGAACGAAGAGGGACATCTTTAAAAAAAAGAATCAGTAGTTTTTCTTCATTTCTCTCCACCGAAAATTCTCTCCCTTTTCCTTTGTCCTCTCTTATGTTTCTTCTGCTTTCTTTAGTTTCCAAGTCAGAGAGCCATGAGCTCATTTCTTCTACTGTAATTTAGTCCAAGTTGCTTGTAATCAGAGTTTAATTTTGTAATTTAATTTCCAAGTTCATTGTAATCTATCTGTTATTTTAGCGCCTAGTTTAAATCCGTTTAATCAAAAGATTGAGGTTTGGTTGTGAGAGTTCGCAAACTTACTGGCTGTTTCTCACACCGGACCCGAATCTAAGATTAGTCTTACTTGTGGATTCCTTTGAGATTGAAAGGAGGACACCTTTGGTCTACCCTCCTGTACACATCTCATCGGTACACTCTTAAGACCGATCTTTTTAATCACTTAAATAAGCCGTAATGTTTAGTTTATTTTTTAGCTTTTCCTTGGCGAGTTCTTCGTCAATGGAGGAGTAGTCATAGACTCGGCCTAGGGTGATCACCATCTAATGGCCTAAGTGGATTCGTGATTCTCACACTCGAGCAACAAAGTTTGTTTGTGTTTAATACGGGCTTGCAACTATCGATTTAAAACTCAAGATTGTTATGTTTTTTATTATGCGTCGACAATGGCTTTGGCACGCATAATGCTTAAATCGATGTCATTTTGAGGGTTTAACAAATTTCTGATCAAGCCTTGATTAAACCAAACACTGAAAAAAATAAAAGTATAATTGGATTACCTTCCAGTTGAGCATAAATTTACCTTATGACTCAACCGTGTAAATTGTGAGAATCATGGGTTTATTTAGGTTATAGGTAGTGTGATCCTTGGCCCGAGCCCTTTAATTAAATTTTAATCAAATCTTTACTTTTCATTTTCAACCTGAAATTGCAACCACAAATAAATCAAACCAAGAAAGTTAGTTTGCCGCTTTAAGGCTAAAAACCCTCATTTGCGAGTCAACCATCACGCTCAGCGCATTCGGTCTCTGTGGATTCGACCCGGTCTTACCGGTTATCTTGCTACGCGATACCTAGCCCTACGCTTGGGGCGACACCTTTTGCAATACAATCTAAGGTCGCAAGCAAGAACAGTGTTGGAATGGTCAGTAAATGTACAATGTGCAAGCAAGCAGAAAATGGGCAAAGTATAACTGTGAAATCTGAAGTTGACTGATTTACCTCCCAAGCCGACCACAGTCCACCTATGCTCGTCGCCACGCCTCGAGAAACCGACCCCATAAAAGCATAGCACGAGGCCAGAGCCCAACCTCCCCAGTCATATCTGGCAGCCCGCTCGAAGTCTCTCAGTGCCGCTAAGTAACCCAGGTGCGTGTGGTGGCGTCGGTTCGCGAACAGGGTCGCGCCGAACATGTAAAGCGAGTAACACCGGGCCTTTTGCTCTGCAGCAAGCCGAGACGTAGGTCTCTCGAGACAATGGTCAGCAAACTGACCGTAACCAGCGGAGTCTGCCCCGTGATTGGGCTTCCAGCCCAAATAGTGCCGCAGTGCATCATCATCCTGGGCAATCCCTGAGTCAAAAGGCAAAGGCTCTCCACCGACTCACAGGCCCGTGATCGCTGAGAAGTCCAGAGGTGTCATCGTCGCCTCGCCAAATAACAGGTGAAGGGTATTTGTGGAATCCCTCCACCTCTCTGCTAGTGCAGTCACTACAGCGTGGTCACGCAGCATCCTCGTCTGTGTCTCTATGAACGGCTCGAAACCTGCGAGCACCACCAACGCCCTCACATCATGGTGGAGGTCCACAAATAAAGACAGCGTCCTCCCGGATGAGCCATTCACCCTCAAACACCTGGTCACCTGTTGAGACAGAAAGACAATTCATCAGTATCAAGGGTTCATAAAATTCATAAATTTACAGTGCATAAGCTATAAAGAATTCAACAAATGGAAATTGTGACGAACCAAGTCTATACCTCTAAGCAGTCACGGGAAAGGTGCCTCCCAATGTCCAACAGGACCTCCTCTCCATCATATCTCTCCTGCAATGAGGTGTATCTGTCTATCACCGAAGGAATTATGTGGTGCACTGGTGCGTCATAAGTATCAGCGTGAAAAATCAGCCTCCCCAACAGTGCCCGTCGGACCACCTCCACTACCGACACTCTCGGGCCTGCCACCCTCTCTCTCTCCTCAGCCTCAACCTCCCTCAACACCTCAGAAACAGTCTCCTCAGTCACTGGAGGAGCGTCTGCTGTCTCCATAGCAATCCCCTTCCCCCTGTCAGATCTGCTCGTCCCCACACCAGAGTCCCCAAGAGGGTCACTGGGACCCGAGCCGTCACCACCACCGCCCCTCAAATCACCACCATCTCCCTCTCCCGTACCAAGATCCTCCATCACAACGTCGTCTCCCACTACCACCTCAACACCACCCAAACTCAGAACCCGCTCCCCCACACTCCCAACACCTCTATCAGCACCACCTGTATCACCACCACCGTGCCCTGTATCACCTAAACCACTACCGGCAGCACCACCACTCACCAAACTACCCTCGGCGATACCCTCACCGAGTACCAAGTCACCACCACCACCAACATCACTCCCACCAACATCACCACCACTCGAACCACCCACAGCCGCCAAATCAACATCATCAATAACAGACGGTGTACTACTACTAGCAGGAAGTTCGATAACAGTATGTAAACCACCGGAAATACTTGAAACGGTTCTGCTCGGACTTACCCGGTCCGGATCTGAGGTTCCTGTAGGATTTTGGACCGGCACAGGGTCGGCCACCTCCTCTCTGGCGCCGCCGGGTCGGCCACCTCCTCTCTGGCGCCGCCGGCAGCCGTGGTGGCCGGCTGGGCTTCCTCCACCCCGGCCGTGGCCTCCTCAGGGCCGTGGATCCCACCCACGGCTTCCATAACCGTTGCAGCATCACCCACGGTGGTCTCCACCGCCGGTGGGACCACCTCCGCCCTCTCTTCCACGCCGCAGGAACTGGAGGGGCCCGTAGGAGAATCGGTGTGCCTCGAATCCGCCATAGATGTGTGATTTATGAACCGAAATCGTGTAGAACCGAATGGATCTACGTTTGGATGACGGGAAATCGAGTTTTGCGTGAAGGATTTGTGCGAAATCGTGAGTTTGAGACCGAGAGAGTTGAAAGAGAGAGAGAGATGATCGAGTTTGGTCGGAGAAGAAAGAAGAATAACCGAAAAAGTGTGAACCTGGACTGATTATGTGACACCCGAACGGTTGTGACTGTTCACGTTTTGAGGGAGTCCAAGCGCTTGGATTTGGTTGATCAGGGTGGCTGCCAAGCTGATCCAGGTGCAATGCAGTGCTATCCAATTGTAATGGTTTGGAACTTTTGAGGCTTCCTAAGCCTTTTTGGAATATCTCTAGTGCAATTTTAGTTCAAATCATGATTGGCACGCATGTGTTGTGCACCCAATCAAATTATCATTTCACACAAAAATTTGATTCATGACGATGAGGCAATGAATTCCAATAAATTATCTCAAGAAATTTCTAAATCATTTTTGAGGATTTTTAATCCATCTAAATCATTTTTGAGGATTTTTAATCCGTCTAAATCATTTTTGAGGATTTTTAATCCGTCTAAATCATTTTTGATCATTTTTTAGGATTTTTAATCCGTCTAAATCATTTATGAGGATTTTTAATCCGTCTAAATCATTTTTTATCATTTTTTAGGATTTTTAATCCGTCTAAATCATTTTTGAGAATTTTTAATCCGTCTAAATCATTTTTGAGGATTTTTAATCCGTCTAAATCATTTTTGATCATTTTTTAGGATTTTTAATCCGTCTAAATCATTTTTGAGAATTTTTAATCCGTCTAAATCACCTTCCAGGCGCCTGCATTGAGTCCAGGCGCCTGGATTCCCTCCATGCAAGCGCCTGGACTCCCTTTTTCTTTGTCATGTTTTCTGTTTTCTTTCACATTTTGATCATTTTTGCTACATCACTTGCACGTCTGGATTCATAGTTCTTTACATCTTATGTTTGAATCACCATTTATATATTCATTTTAAGCATTTTGAGCTTATATTCCTTCTTTAAATGGGGGATTTTATAGGAAAGAATCATTTAAACAAGCTTATGCGTCATTTTAGAGTTCTGATCATTTAGTTTCTAAGGTGTATACGTGAGATTTCAAATGATATTCAAGCATGTTCTCTCATAAGTGTCTAAAATGAATATTATCATAGCATCATTGTTGCATTTTTAGTATTAATTCATGGTATTTGAGTCGCATTTGGGTTTTAAACCTGTTTCTGTGTTGTCGGTCCAGAATGTATGTGAGTTAATTAGGACACTGCATTTGTTGGTTTCTGCAAGGAATGAGATTTTAAAGCTTCTGTCTGGATGGCAATCCAGGCGCCTGGATTGACTCCTTCCAGGCGCCTGGACCCAATTCAGGCGCCTGGATTGATCCTTTCCAGGCGCCTGAACCCTATCCAGGTGTGATATAAAGTGCATTTGTGATCAGTTTCTGAGACATTTTAAGGCATTTTGGAGGCATTTTAGTATAATTCCAGTATCTTTTGCATATAAATCACCCATTCATCACATTTCGCATAAGCATGCACTCATATTTCATCGACATTCTCGATATATTTGCTATGCTCTCATATAAATTTGAATCAAAAGTCCATTTAAATAACATTTTCAAGATTTTCTAAACATTTAGTAGAGACCGGCAAATATGTCGGGCGTGTGGGGTGCTTTGAATTCCTTCCCCTCGCGTAACCTAGCTCCCGGACCCGAGAAATCTCATTTTAAAGACCGGTAAAGTATTTTCCATTTCAAGGGCAAAAGAGTCATTTTTCAAATGGTTTCTCGGGTAAGGTACTTAAATCCGGGTGGCGACTCTATTCAACCAATCAAACCATTTTCTAAGTCAAAACCATTTTCGTAGACATATCGCGCTTCCGCGGGTTGTTCACACTTAAAAGGGTCAAAAAAGGGCCATTAGAACCCTTAGGGGGGCACACTTAGGGTCTAATAGGCCACTCTATTTTCCCTCCACTTACTCTAACAGATTTCTACAAAAAATCCCCAAAGAATCCTTCAAGACGCTCCTTCCCGCTCATTTCACCTTGGAATGCAAGTGTCTGGAGTGAATCCGGGCGCCTGGAATTGGGGAATCCAGGCTCCTGGATTGAGTTCGGGCGCCGAGAATGGGAATCCAAGCGCCTAGATTGAGTCTGGGCGCCTAGAATAGGGTAATCCAGGCGCCTGGATTAGGAGACAGCACAACATATGAAACTTCGCGGGGTCGCTCCGGGTGCTACCGAACTCCGTTTTGCGATGGTTTGAAGCATTGAAAAGCTTGTCAAATCTACTTTCTAACCCAAGTAGTTTGAACCCAAGATGATTTGTACATCAAAATATATGACCATTTTACCCTCAAAAGGTCGGGAAAACAAATTGTTTTGGTAAATGGGCACATCTCCCTCATTTCAAAACAGATCGGGACATATTATATATCAAAAAAGAGGGTTTTGAATGTACTAGAGGGTGGTGCAAGCTTGGGTTTATTTTGGAGAGGTTTCCAAGTTCACAATCAAGCCTCGCGTGCTCTTATCTGGCATTTTCATCATCGGGGATGCTTGATAAGTTTCTCAGGTCAAAATCGGAATGTCTACAATGCTCTGTGGATGTTGATTTTGAAATTGAATGAAATTCATGAACTCCTTAAAGTTTAATGAAGGTCACTAACTTTTCGTGAAATTTAGTGAAATTACTGAAATGCAATAATAATCGCACGAAATTAAAATTAAAATTTCAGAATAAGTAATATTTCAAAGTTTGTGAAAATTCAGAACTAGTGAAGTTAGTGAAATTTCAGATTTATTCATGTTTGGTAACTAGTGAAATTATTAGAATTTCAGAATTAGTGAAATTTTGAAGTTAGCGGAATTTCAAAATTAGTGAAATTTTGAAGTCATCGAAATTTCGCACCTCCGGAGGTAAGTAGATGCTGAGCGGAGGCAGATTTTGAAATAGAGTGCAACTTATGAGTTCAAAGTTAATAAAATTCTCTAACTTATTTAAAAATTAGTGAAATTGGTGAAAATTATTAATAATCGCACAAAAAAAAATAGTGAAATATCAAAGTTAGTGGAATCTGATAACTATTAAAATTACTAAATTTTAGGAATTCGTAAAACTTGGTGAAATTTCAGCGTTAGTGGAATTTGATAACTCGAGAAATAAAAAAAATTTTGTAATTGGTGAAAATGAGTGAAATTTCAAAATTAGAGAAATTTCACACCTCTGGCGGGAAGTAAATGCTAGGTGGATGTTGATTTTGAAAATGAATGAAATTCATGAGCTCCTTAAAGTTTAATGAAGTTCACTAACATTTCGTGAAATTTAGTGGAATTACTGAAATGCGGAAATAATCACACGAAATTAATGTAAAATTTTGGAAAAAGTAAAATTTCAAAGTTTGAGAAAATTCAGAACTAGTGAAGTTAGTGAAATTTCAGAACTAGTAAAGTTGGTGAAGTTTCAGATTTTTTGATATTTGATATTGATAACTAGTGAAATTGCTAGAATTTCAAAGTTTGTGAAATTTTGAAGTTGGCGGAATTTCAAAAATTAGTGAAATTTTGAAGTCAGCGAAACTCCGCACCTCCGGCGGTAAGTAGATGCTAGGCGGAGGCGGATTTTGAAATAGAGTGCAACTTATGAGGTCAAATTTAATAAAATTCACTAACTTAGGTAAATATTAGTGAAGTTGCTGAAATTTAGTAATAATCATGCAAAAAGTTAGTGAAATTTCAAAATTAGTTTAAATTTCAAATTTAGTAAAAAGTCAAAACTAGTGAAGTTAGTGAAATTTCGGAACTAGTAAAAATTAGTGACACTTCCGAGTTAGTGGAATTTGATAACTTGTGAAATTACGAAAGTCTTGTTCGTTTTCCAATTTAGTTTTAGTTTTAGTTTTAGTTTTGATGACATCATTATTTCCCTCATTTCTCTCTCTACCTCTCTCCACTCATTACACCTAATGACATCATCCAAACTAAACTAAACTATCTAACCAAACACAACCTTAATTTCCAGAGTTCGTGAAACTTGGTGAATTTTCAAAGTTAGTGGAATTTCAGATTTATTGATATTTGATAACTAGTGAAGTTATTAGAATTTCAGAATTAGTGAAATTTTGAAGCTAGCGGAATTTCAAAATTAGTGAAATTTTGAAGTCGGCGAAAGTTCGCACCTCCAGCGGTACGTAGATGCTGTACGGAGGCAGATTTTGACATAGAGTGCAACTTATGAGGTCAAAGTTAATAAAATTCACTAACTTAGTTGAAAATTAGTGAAATTTAGTAATAATCGTAGAAAAAGTTAGTGAAATTTCAAAATTAGTTTAAATTTCAAACTTAGAGAAAATTCAAAACTACTGAAGTTAGTGAATTTCAGAACTAGTAAAAATTAATGAAATTGCAGAGTTAGTGGAATTTTATAACTAGTAAAATTGCTAAATTTTCAGAATTCATAAAACTTGGTGAAATTTCAGTGTTACTGGAATTTGATAACTCGTGAAATGACTAAAACTTCATAATTGGTGAAAAATAGTGAAATTTCAGAATTAGAGAAATTTTGCATCTCTGTCGGGAAGTAAATGCTCGGTGGATCTTGATTTTGAAATTGAATGAAATTCATGAGCTCCTTAAAGTTTAATGAAGGTCACTAACTTTTCGTGAAATTTAGTGAAATTACTGAAATGCGGAAATAATCCCACGAAATTAAAGTAAAATTTCGGAATAAGTAATTTTTCAAAGTATGTGAAAATTCAGAACCAGTGAAGTTAGTGAAATTTCAGAACCAGTGAAGTTAGTGCAATTTCAGATTTATTGATATTTGATAACCTGTGAAATTATAAGAATTTCAGAATAAGTGAATTTCAGAACCAGTGAAGTTAGTGCAATTAGTGATAGTGCAATTAGTGAAATTTTGAAGTCAGCGAAACACCGCATCTCCGGCACTAAGTAGATGCTGGGCGGAGGCAGATTTCCAAAAAGGGTGCAACTTATGAGGTCAAAGTTAACAAAATTCACTAACGTATTTAAAAATTAGTGAAATTGGTGAAATTTAGTAATAATCGCACAAAAAAATAGTGAAATTTCAAAATTAGTTAAATTTCAAAGCTAATGAAGTTAGTGTAATTTCAAAACTAGTAAAAATTAGTGAAATTACTAAATTTTTCCGAATTTGTAAAACTTGGTGAAATTTCAGAGTTAGTGGAATTTGATAACTCGTGAAATGACTAAAATTTAAGAATTAGTGAAAATGAGTGAAATTTCAGAATTTGAAAAATTTCGCGCCTCTGGCAGGAAGTAAATGCTTGGTGGATGTTGATTTTGAAATTGAATGAAATTCATGAGCGCCCTAAAGTTGAATGAAGTTCACTAACTTTTCGTGAAATTTAATTAAATTACCGAAATGCGGTAATAATCACACAAAATCAATGTATAATTTCGGAATAAGTAAAATTGCAAAGTTTGTGGAAATTCAGAACCAGTGAAATTAGTGAAATTTCAGAACCGATGAAGTTAGTGAAATTACAGATTTATTGATATTTGACAACTAGTGAAATTGTTAGAATTTCAAAATTAGTGAAATTTTGTAGTAAGCGAAATTTAAAAATTAGTGAAATTTTGAAGTCAGCAAAACTTCGCACCATCAGCGGTAAAAATATGATGGGCGGAGGCGGATTTTGAAATAGAGTGCAGCTTATGAGTGAAATAAAATTTACTATCTTATTTTAAAAAATTAAAAATTGCGGAAATTTAATAATAATCGTACAAAAAGTTAGTGAAATTTGAAAATTAGTTAAATTTTAAAACTAGGGAAGTTATTGAAAATTAGGAACTAGTAAAAATTAGTGAAATTTCAGAGTTATTGGAATAACTAGTGAAATTACTAATTTTGCAGAATTCGTAAAACTTTGTGAAATTTCAAAGCTTGTGGAATTTGATAACTCGTGAAATGACTAAAATTTAAGAATTAGTGAAAATGAGTGAAATTTCAGAATTAGAGAATTTTCGCACCTCTGGCAGGAAGTAAATGCTCGGTGGATGTTTATTTTGAAATTGAATGAAGTTCACTAACTTTTCATGAAATTAAGTGAAATTACTGAAATGCGGTAATAATCGCACGAAATTAAAGTAAAATTTCAGAATAAGTAAAATTTCAAAGTTTGTGAAATTTCAAAACCAGTGAAATTAATGAAACTTCAGAACCGGTGAAGTTATTGAAATTTTAGATTTATTGATCTTTGATAACGATTGAAATTATTAGAATTTCAGAATTAGTAAAATTTTGAAGTTAACGGAATTTCAAAATTAGTGAAATTTTGAAGTCAGCGGAATTTCGCACCTCCGGCAGTAAGTAGATGCAAGGCGGAGGCGGATTGCAAATATAGTGTAAAATCTCGATTTTTTTTTATTCCTAATTATGTGGCTTAATAGCATATATTTAGTCTAGTTGGGACTTATAAAGTTAACAATGGGGTATGTGGCTTAATAGCATATATTTACTCTAATTGGGACTTATAAAGTTTTTTTTTTTGTCAAACGATAACAGATAGTATTATAATTCCATAGAAACCAGAGAGTACATTAAGACCGGGACTCATCCCTGAATAAGGGATGCAAAAGCCACGATGGTGGAATATCGGTCCAAAGACTAGAACCCACACCAATAGACCCACGCCTTGCCAACTCATGAACTACTAAATTACAAGTACGATGGGTAAAAGAAAAAGAACAAACTTGAAAATTTCTGCTCAAAGTCTTGATATCGTGAACTAGAACTCCCAGCTGTTGATTCATAGCCCCATCCCCATTGATCATCTTCACCACTGCTTGGGCATCACCCTCAATAATCACAGCTTCCATGCCAAGTTGAGAGCCAAGTTTAATACCTTCCCGAATCGCTGCAGCTTCCACCACAGAAGCACTAGAAAAACCACTAATCTTGCCCATAGTTGCAGCAACGAATTTCCCCCTTTCATCCCGAGCCACTACCCCGTATCCGCCTTCTCGAGAATCCTTGCTCCAGGCGCCATCAACAATAATTTTAATAAGACCACCTGGTGGCCTTGCCCACAAATTGTTTGAACGCTCACATCGGGATGCTCCAGATGCAACCACCAAGGGATTTGCTGCCATAAACTCCTGCAAACAATCCACTGCCCTTTTTGCACACACTTTCAGGACAGTTAACCTTAACATCATAGACTGCACAATTCCTTCCTTTCCAAATGAACCACATAATCACAGCGGCTAGGGCTAAGCACCACTCCCGGTTTGCCACGTTCTTCCATCGTGCAAGTAGAACATCCCATAATGCTGAAAAGGAATTCACCTGGAACTGCCCTGTATCCAATTGAAGGGGAGATGTTAACCACACCCTCAAGCCAGAGGGCATTCCCATAGAAGATGCGTCACTGATTCCGTATCGTAGTCACAAACCGGACAAACAGCATCATCCATGATCTTTTTCCGATGCAGCGCCCACTTAGTAGGCAAAATTCCATGGCAACACTTCCACAAAAAATGTTGGATTTTCCTGGGTGTATGAAGATGCCAAATACTTTCCCATTTCGAACCTGTTCTTTCCTCTAACTCCCCATTACTTCCTTCCTGATCCAGCAAACCAAATGCTACAGTATAACCAGATTTAACCCAATACTTCCCGGATTGTGTGTGGTGCCAAACCAAAGAATCAGATTTATTGGTCCAAGATAAAGGAATAGACAAAATGCACCTAACACATTCCGGATCAAAAAGCCTCGAGAGCAAGTCCTCCCTCCATGTTGAGTTCTCGGCATTAATCAGATCCTTCACCCAAGCTACTCCCTCTTCCGTTGTTGTCTACCTTGGAATGAAAGCCCCAGCCGAGGGAATCCAAGGATCCTCCCAAATATGAACAGCCGAGCCATTACCAATGGCCCATCTAACTCCTTTTTCCAGCACCTTCTTACCTTCCCAAATACTGCGCCATACCCATGAGGGATTATTCCCCAATTCTACCGTTAAAAAAGAACCATTTTTAAAATATTTGCTTTTCAGAACTCTAGCCATAAGGCAGTTTGGCGATTCAAGGATTCGCCATCCTTGTTTCGCTAAAAGAGCCAAGTTCTGCGCACGCAGATTGCGAAACCCCAACCCCCCTTTAACTTTCGGTTGACACAATCTGCTCCATTCATTCAATGAATCTTGCGTTCTTCATTCTTTTGGCCCCACCAAAACCGTGCCATAGCGGACTAAATTTGGTGGCACAAGCCCTCCGGCAGCTTGAAGCACGTCATAGCATAGGTGGGTAGAACCATGGCCACCGACTTAAGCATCACTTCTTTCCCAGCCGGGTTAAGAAATATTTCCTTCCATCCCGCCACCCTTTGGAGCACCTGATCTTTCACATACCGGAACATCTCTGTCTTCGATTTCGCCACCTTTGCCGGAAGACCAAGATACTTACCAAGATCAGAACGAACGGGAATATTAATAATTCCACTCAGATTTCTCCTCAAGTCAGCACTAGAATTCTTGCTAAAAAAGAGGGATGATTTCTGAAAATTAATAAGTTGCCCTGAAGCCTTGCGATAGTCATCCAGAATAGCACCAATAGTCTGAATTTCACTTCTCCTAGCCTTGGTAAAAACCAAAGTATCATCCGCAAACAACAAGTGGCTAATTGGAGGAGCCCCTCTACATATCCGCAACCCATGAATAAGGTTTCGGGACTCCGCCGCCCGTAGCATCTCAGAAAAACCCTCAGCGCAGAGAAGGAAAAGGTAAGGTGATAAAGGGTCACCTTGTCGCAATCCTCTAGATGGAGAAATAAACCCAGCAGGCTGTCCATTGAGAAGGAGAGAATAGCTAACTAAAGTGATACAACCCATAATTCATCTGATCCATCTCTCCGCAAAGCCCATTTTGTACATAATGGCCTCCAAAAAAACCCACTCCACCCGATCATAGGCCTTGCTCATATCCAACTTCATTGCCACTGAGCGATTTGACCCATAACGACAATTTTTCATATAATGCAACGCTTCTTGCACTAGGACAGTATTATCCGAAATCAAACGCCCACCAACAAAAGCGCGCTGGCTCTCGCTTATGATACTTGGCAAGAACCGTTGTAAACGGTTGACAAACACCTTCGATAATACCTTATAAACTGATGGGTCGCAATTGACCCATATTCATTGGGCATTTAACTTTTGGAATTAACACAATATGCGTATGATTGATACTTCGGAGAAGGTGCCCCAAATGACAATAACTCCGTACCGCATCTACCAAGCTTGGTCCAATTACAGTCCAATACTTCTATAAAAAAAACCTGCTCCCATACAATCTGGACCCGGAGCCTTATCCGGAGGCATTTGGAAAACTGCAGTTTTAACTTCATTAAAAGAAATTGGTCGAACCAAAAACCTGTTCATAGAAGCTGACACCCTGCTTTCCACACAATCAAGCACTGAATTCATGTTAGACACCCCCTCAGAGGTGAAAATAATTTGAAAGTACTCCAGCGCAATTTCCTTAACCGCTTGGTCACCTTCCCACCATTGTCCGTTCCGGTCTTCTAGCCCCACCAATCTGTTTTGCTGACGCCGCTGGATGGTTTGGGCATGAAAAAATGCTGTGTTTTTGTCCCCCGCCTTTAACCAATTTGACCGAGCTCTATCTCTCCAATATATTTCCTCATCCTTCACCGCTTTCTTGAAAAGGGATTCAGTACGAAAATATTCATCTAACTTTGAATGAATGAATGTTGATTTTGAATGAAATTCATGAGCTCCTTAAAGTGTAATGAAATTGTCTAACTTTTCGTGAAATTTAGTGAAATTATTGAAATGCGGTAATTATCGCACGAAATTAAATTAAAATTTCAGAATAAGTAAAATTTCAAAGTTTGTGAAAATTCAGAACCAGTGAAGTTAGTGAAATTTCAGAACCGGTGAAGTTTGTGAAATTTCCGATTTATTGATATTTGATAACATGTGAAATTAATAGAATTTCAGAATTAGTGAAATTTTGAAGTTAGCGGAATTTCAAAATTAGTGAAATTGCGAAGTCAACAAAACTTCGCACCTCCGTTGGTAAGTAGATGCTGGGCGGAGGCGGATTTTGAAATAGAGTACAACTTGTGAGATCAAAGTTAATAAAATTCATTAACTTATTTTAAAATTAGTGAAATTGCTGAAATTTAGTAATAATCGCACAAAAAGCTAGTGAAATTTCAAAATTAGTTAAATTTCAAAACTAGGGAAGTTGGTGAAATTTCTAAACTAGTAAAAATTAGTGCAATTTCAGAGTTAGTGGGATAACCCCCTTGAAATTACTAATTTTCCAGAATTTGTAATACTTTGTGAAATTTCAGAGTTAGTGAAAATGAGTGAAATTTCATAATTAGAGAAATTCCGCACCGCTGGCGGGAAGTAAATGCTCGGTGGATGTTGATTTTGAAATTAAATGAAATTCATGAGCTCCTTAACAAGAGTGATTCAACAACTAATTTAACAAGGAAATCAAGTAGTAGTATATATCAAGGCAAACATCACGTTGAAATGGCTAGAATATGGGTTTCATCAAAAGTTGCAAGATTAGTTCAAATGAAGGACTATACATAAACACACCATTCACAAACACTTAGTAAATGTAGAAAATCCCCTGCCTCAAAGGATTTTGAGCAAAACCCCAAATCTAGCAAAACACCAACTTTGTTGTGAGCTACAATCAAGGCACAAATAACTTATCCTACCACATTTACCCCCAATCTAACACTTCAATGTATTTCTGATAAAACCCCAATATAATTGTTGTGATTTTTTGTGAAATTATGGGTCCTTACACTTGGAAAAACCCAATAGACAACAACCCATTGGTCAAGTATACACACTGGATTACACGAATTCTTGGGCAGACCTTATAATTCAATACATCCAAGATGGGACATCTCCAGACAACAAACTCCAAGCCAGTAAGCTTAAAGTACGTGTTGCCAAATACCTGTTGTAAGTGATGGTTCTTGCTTTAGCTGAATATGGTGAGCTGGAGAGGTGTGGATAGTCAACAGTAAAGACACAGTAAGAAGGAGAATAAGGTGGTCTAGAGGAAGGGTGAAGAACAGAGCAGGTGTGCACAGAAAGAACTAAGGCAGTGGATTGCTCTCAGTCTAATCTGTGATACCCTTGGTGATCTAGGAGATGGGGCAAGAATTTCACCAGAGAGAATGTTCTCCTCTCATTCAGTGATTACCCTTTTCTCTCTCTACAATGGAATATACCTCTGCCAGGATTTCACCAACCTCTGGGCATTGAAAGGGAATGTCCCATATTTATAGGCACCATGGACCAATGATCAGGTGCCAGGCTGTTCCCCTATAATATGATAACACGTGTCCTTTTCGTACAACCTGACCGTACGGGTGACGTCATCACCGCGCAGCTGGCCCACCATTCCCCCACATAGTGATCCTCTTATTCTTTATAGCCACCAAGCCACTAAATCTCATTTATTCCCGTAAGGGCAAGGTCGTGACCTGTTTGTCGCGCCTATACCACAGCCAAGCCTCAGGGGGCCCCCGGGGTCCTGCCTTCAGACTGCAGCAAGTATAATTACTTGGGCTAGCTCCTTGCATTCTCGCCCATGTTCTGGGCCACGCTAGTCGATTGGCCCCATGGTTGTCCAAGCACCGCCCTTGCTGAGCTTGGGGTGCGCGCCGTGGAGGCGCCTTGCGCAAGAGGGTCCCGCGCCAAGACTTGTGCCTGCATTAGTGGCCCCCCCGCGCGGATCCCTCTGCGAAGAGTGCCACATGTCACGCGGACATCGTGCCACCTGGGTGACACTTGTCATGATCTCAACGATGGGTCAACGTTGACTCTGGTCAACAGGGGGTCTCGCGCTGGCCTCCCCTACAATGGCCCCCCACGCGCGTGTGGAACATGTAGGTGCGTGGCATGCTTTCCACGTGCCTTCCTATGCGCGCGTGACGTCAGCGCATTATCCGTTTCCTGACACCTTTTCGGCTGATTGACGCGACCGTTTGGGGGTGCCTTTTCGGCTGTCCGAGGTCATCATTATATTTGACGTTCCATTTCCGACATGATGGTTGATTGTGACCGTTCGGACTCCCCTTGCCCTCCTTATAAATTTCTCCCTCTTCTCCATTTCTCTATTTCTGTTTCTTTCGATTAAACTCAGAGCTCTCAAGCCCCTCCTTCTGTAATTTTCACTCCTCTGCAATTCCTCTCTTCTGCAACCTTTCTTCTTCATCTCTTGCGAACACAAAGGTGACCCGTGGCGAGCAAGTGACAGGAGGGAGGCCCACCATTCAAGGTGGTCCAGTGCCTCCATCGGACCAATGGCGTAGGGCCCCTTATTTCCATGGTAAGGGTGACCCGTTTTGGCAGAGGGTGGAGTTGTACAATCCAGTGAGAAGCGAATTGGACGACATCTTATGCATTCATTCGGAGGTGCCGCTTGAGGATGGAGACATGGTGCCACCCTCCTCTGTTCTTCGTCTTCGTCTGGAGAGAGGGGGGACTTCCCTTTCTCTTCGGTTCAGTATTCTTCTCTCTCTGCACCCCCTGCTGGCTGGAGCGAGTGGGTGAACGACATAATCGGGGACGCTGCCTACAAGAAGGTCCTGGAGCATTCTCACATATTGGAGCCCATGAAGATTTCTCAGGTTTTAACGTTGAATAGGAGGTATGAGAATATTGACTTTCTGGTGTCACGGTGGAGTACGGATACTCACACTTTTGTGTTTCCGTGGGGGGAGTTTGGCCCCACTCTCCAGGACACCAGTGCACTCTTACACCTCTCTTCTCATGGCAAAAAGGAGTTTGAGCCCACCAAAGCTAACTATGCAGATCAGGAGTTGGCGGGCAGGCTGAAGTTGGCTTACAAGGCCGCGGGCCATAGGGGCTTGCAGTGGGACAGGAGCGGGCATAGGAGGGCCATGACAGACCCAAAGAAGACTTCTTGGGGTTCTTGGATAAGGTATTTCTTCAAGGATCTTCAGCCCGTGCCGTTTGGGAGCGCGGAACGCCAGGCCATTGATGGCCCAGAGTACAAAGGTGATCTGTACCTGCCTACCTTTATCGCTTTCTTTCTTTCATTCTTTCTATTTATAGATTTTCCCATTAATGCACCAAGTGAGTTTGTTTTTCATCTCGCGGTGAGGATGGCGCGAGGGGACAGATTTCCGCTGCGCCCTCTGTTTCTTGGGCATTTATACCAGCAGTTGGACCGCCTGTCCGCGGACTTTGAGCGCTCTGTGGGCCGCTCCGACATCATTTCCATGGTGCATACTCAGTTCCTAACTGCACTAGTATACGAGCATTTTCCTGTCGTTGCTCCAAAGCCCAAGTTTCCCGCGCAGGTGTCCAAACCAGTCCTGGACAGTAGAGGTCGTCTGGTTTGGAAGGATAACGGTCGCCAGAGGTACACTCTTGAGGGTCCAATATGGCCGATTATCCTCCGCTGAAACAACACGGCCACCATGAAGCTTTGGGAGGAGCATATGGATGACAAGTCTCACTTCTATCCACACCCCTACACTCAGACCTTGGATGGTATTTGTAACTATAACCCGAGCACCCCAGGGGAGGTTGATTTTTCTGAAAGTAGTCTTCCGCAGCGTAACTTTCTTGTCAGTGTATACTGCATGAGCCGCTTGGCCTACCTGCCCGCAATCAGAGTTGAGAACTGGCGGACAGTGGTGTACAGACCAGACAGGGTGGGGCGCCAGTTGGGGTATGATTTGGTGGTGCCCGCGGCCGGGCTGAAGCCTCTGGAGTTTCAGGCTGCCTTCAATCAATTTCTTATTTCTTATATGGACATTCTTCTGGACAGGGTGGGCCGTTGGCGTTTTCCAAAGTCCATCCGTCCTCCCCTTGCCTCCACCCAGTTCCGCTTACACTGGCGCAGGAATCTAGACTCCTTTTTCACCTTTGTGCAAGGTGAGGCCACCAAAGCCACCCTGCGCGTCGTATTCAAGCCAGACTTTACTCTTCAAGCGCCCAAGCCTCTGTTCGACGATTGGGGAGGTGTACGGAGCCACTAGGCTTTGAAGGATAGCACTATTGTGGCCCCCTCAGAGGCTAGGGTCGTGGTGCCACTTTTTGCCGTGTGAGTCACCAGGTCCCGAGCAAGGGCCCAGACGTCTTCTGTGGATGAGGAAGAGGCCGCGCGGCCACCTGTCCGTCGTAGACTGCAAAGGGTATGTAATATATGTATACTTTTCCATTCTGTCCACTGCGCTGACCATGATACTGTCTTTCCATTTTGTAATATCCATAGTTTACTCTGTTTCAGGCGGTGACTAGTGAGCGCGTCAGGGAATCGCCAGAACGCACAGCTTCCCCGCAAACCGGCTGCTCGAACCAGGGTTCTAATACGGACAACATCCCTTTGAGGACCCGAGCTGCTGCGTTGGCTCAAGGTCAAGCCGTAGGCCCTTCTATTCCGGCCCAACGATCCATAGGGGATAGCGACAGCAACGGTGATCAGCTCCCAATCAGCACCCTCCTTGGCAGGGGGCGTGAAAAAACCATGGCAGGTGGGCCAGAGTCTGGTCAACGTGCGGAGGTCATCAGCGCTTCTTCCCCAGCCGCTCAACCCGCTGAATTTGACGAAGAATCCGCCCCGCACCCGCAGGCAGCAGAGAGGCATGTATTCTTGGAAATAATGAGAACAGAGGAGCGAGTTAGCCCCTCAATTGCCGAGGTATTTGGTCCGCGCAGTGCGAGCGGCTCCAGAGGGGATGAAGTAAGAGAGATTCACTCTGGGGGGCATCGCGCCCCGGGGCCACAACCGGAGAAGAGCTTAGAAAGCACCGCTGAAGGCTTTGGCGGGGGTTTTGAACAGGAGTTTTTGCAACCCTATGTTGATAGTGATGATGAACAGAGCCCTCATATAGCTGCTGAAACGGGCCAGCCCTTCGTTCGCTCCCATGCACCAACTGAATCCGCCTCTCAGCACGCGTCATCTGTCAAGAAAGGTAATCATCTGGGTTTCTCCAGCACCTTCCAGAACATAGGGGGTGACATTCATGTGGGGCCAAGTTTTAGGCCGCGCACTACTCATAGCATAGGAGAATTTGTGCCAACTTCAGTTGATCCAATTATTCATGAATTGTTCAAAGATGACTTTTCAAAGTTGGAAGCCGCCGAGGACCCTCAAGGAAGAGTGCAGGAGATGCAAGCCGCCTTTCACTAGTCTGTCTCAGAATAGCAAGGGGCTTTGGCCGAGCAACAAGGAGAGACCCGGCAGGAACGGCTGGCCGCCATTGATGAGGGGGACGCGCCTGAGGGAGAGGATAAAAGCGAGGCGGAATCCAGCGCTCCGCAAGAGGGTGTTGGGCAAGTAGTCCCTTATCAGAAAAAGACCATAGCCATTCATGATAGCTCAGAGGAACCGAAGGGAGCAGAGTCTAGTGCGCCGTAGGAGTCTGAATCCGAGTACAGCGATTCTTGTTGCCAGGAGCATGTACCTCCCACCATGCCTGCATCTGTGGTGCCATTCCTATCATTCTGTGTTGCTGATACAAACCTGCCTGTCTTGGAGGCTGTTCAACGCACTCATTCGGAGACCTTTGCCAATTTCCGGGCATAGAGCCATTTAGGAGGTGGCATGCTTTTGGATAGCTTGGCCACAATCATTACTTCCCTGGAGGCCATTCCTTTGAAGAAGTTTGGCGACGTATCGCTGCAAGATGGCAAGGGGCACTCATGGACCTTCAGAATTTGGGAGGACTGGAGGTTGGTTGGCTCATCGCTCACATGGAGCGCATGCACAGCTCTCGCCGGACCTTCAAGATTCGGCTCCGGGTTGAAGCAAAGCAGAGAGAGGTTGAGCGGGCCCAGGAGACGGTGGACCTCACACGCACCGCCCTTGCTCAAAGAGAAACAGAGTTAAGAGAGAGACAGGCAGAACTAGAGGCCATTTTGCGTGAGAAGGCGGAATTTAAAGCCGCAGGTGGGGAAATATTTGGGAAGAATGATCCAGTTTCCAAGGGCTTGTTCCCTGACCCTCCACAATGACTTTGTTTTGTTGTTTTTTTTTTTTTTTTTGTAAAAAGGGTGATTTGGATACAAAGGGATTTGTTTTGCTTGCAATACATTCTTTTCTGATTGTTTTTCATTCATGTGTTTTTATGGTTTAACTTCTCTAAGTAATCCATTCACCATAACTTGTTATTGCATGAAATAGAATATCTGTTCATAATCTTTCAAGAATAACCAAACATTTCACCACCTTTCTGAAACAGCAGAAGGAAATTACAAAACTGAAAGAGTAGTCTCTGAGGAACTAAACAGAACACACTTTTTTTTTTTATTCAAGGGTAATATTTCTTCATGAACTTGATGTTGATTGGCCCTGTTAGGAATCCATCCGAGACTCTGGACAGCCGATAGTGACCACTTGTCCCCGCATTAATGACTTGATACGGTCCCTCCCATCTTGGAGTGAATTTGGGGAGCGTGACATTCCTCATCGCGTCTGTGGTTGACTTCCAGACCAGATCTCCGACCTTGAACTCCTGCGGAACCACACTCTTGTTGTAGAACTTCGATACCGACTCCCAATATTTGGCCTGGTGTTCGGTAGCGAGTTCTCATCTTTCATCCCAGGCTTCCAAATCTGCGCGCTGCTCTGCGGCTGTGACCTCTATTGACAGAGCCAGTCGCGCAGAGGGTACGCTCAACTCGACGGGGAGTACAGTTTCTGCATCGTAGACCAAGTTGAAGGGGCTAGTCTGCGTCGCTTTTCTCTTAGCTGTGCGGTATGCCCAGAGCGCCATGATCAAGTGATCTGACCGCGTTCCGCCCTTCTCGTCCATCAGCTTACTCAAGATACGCACCAAAGACTTGTTCGTGGCCTCAGCTTGGCCATTCCCCTGAGGGTAATATGGTGTTGAAGTCTGATGTTCCACAGAATAGGATTGGAGTAGCTCGCCCACATCTTTGTTAATAAATGGGGTCCCATTGTCTGACAGGATTACCTTGGGTATGCCAAACCTGCATATGATGTTTTCTTTGATGAACTGGGCAACCGCCGCGCCAGTCGCTTTCCTCAGTGGCACTGCTTCCACCCACTTGGTGCTTACTTCAGTGGCCTCCAGAATCCATTGGTGCCTACATGAGTGTGGTGAGATGGGTCCAACAAGGTCCATCGCCCAAGTATGGAAGGGGTATGGCTCACGGATAGCGTGAAGTTCCACTGCTAGCGCATGGACTAGATTTCCAAACTTTTGGCATGCATGACACCGTCGTACGTGCGCTTTGGCGTCAGACTCCATCCGCGGCCAGTAATATCCCAAATGGATAATATGCTCATATAGCTTTCGCCCGCCCTGATGCTCTAGCTCATGAGCTTTGTATAGCACTTCCTCAGCTTTTTCATTGGACAAACACCGTAAAGGAATGTGGTCCAAGGCTCTCCTATATAGATTTCCATTTTTGATGAAGAATCGACTAACGGACATCTTAACTTGTCTTTTGTATTCCCTTTCAACAGGTAGCGCGCACTCCTGTAGGAAATCAATATATTTCTGCCTCCAGTCCTGCTCCACTGAGAAACAGCATTCCTGCGCTGGGATGGCTAGGGTGCACCTCTCGCAATTCCTTAACACGTCTGCGGCATCCGCTTTCATGCTAGGCTAATAATAGCCTTGTCTCTGGACCCTTCGGTAAAGGGAGATGTCATTTTCTCCCACAAGTTGCATCATGGATCTGACGCAACCTGGTCTTGGCTTCTTGATGCCCGATGCACCGCGCGAGCCACCCCTGAGGGCCGCGGAAATATAATTTCTTCCCAATCGTGGTAAATTGTGTAACTCCGACAAAGGGACATCGCCTTGCCCGGTAGCTAACTGTTTCATCAACTTTTCTTGCCACTCCTCGACGGCTTGCTCCTTGTTGACCTCATCGGCAATTGATGGCTCCGTCTTCTTGATGATTTCTATGGCTATACTTTCTTCATTGAACTCGACTTTTGCTCCTAGTGTGGCAAGTGCATCAGGGAACCTATTATCTGATCTAGGTTTGTGAATGATTTCCACTTTATCAAAACGCTGCATCAACCTCTGTACTGTGGCCTTGTAAGAAGCAAGAGTAGGCTCTTTAAGTGCGTAGACGCCCTTCGTTTGTAAAATTACCAGCTTTGAATCCCCCACAATTTTGAGGGTCTTTATTTCCTTTGCAATGGCTACTAGGAGTCCTAGGATCAAGACCTCGTACTCTGCTTCATTGTTTGAACATTGGAAAGACAGCTTGTACGCGAGGTATTCACGCTGGCCGTCCGTGTTGGTGAGGACTATTCTGGCGTCTCCCGCGCCACCTCCTGCGGCCCCATCAAAGCTTAGCGTTCAAGTGACTGACCCGGCCGCTAATGCTTCGAAACCATCTCCCGATAACTCTTCCTGGACCGGTTCGCACTATCCACTAAGGAATTGTGCGAGTAAATCAGCAAGTGCTTGACATTTAATCGCCTTGGGGTGATGCATAATATTTCGAATTCATCCAGAGCTAAAAGCCAACGGGCGACTCTCCCCGTGATGGTTGGGCGCTATAGCAGATAGCGCACTGGGTCGCTCTTTGTGACGAGGTGGATTTTGAAAGACAGGAAATAGTGCCGTAACTTTTGCGCGGTGAAGACCAACGCCAGGCAATGCCGCTCTACTGGCGTGTAACGCTGTTCTGCTCCCTGTACTTTCTTGCTAATGTAGTATACCGGCCTTTTCGTGCCATCAATTTCTTGCACAAGCAAGGCCCCAATAGATCTCGGAGTGGACGTCAGGTATAGGATAAGGGGCTTGCCTTTCTGTGGTGCGATCATGGTCTACGGGGAGGTTAAGACAGTCTTGATCCTTTCAAAAGCGCTCTGGTGTTCCTCGCACCATTCGAATCTTGCTCTTCCCTTCAGCAGATCACTAAACGGTGCTGATATTTCTGCCAGAGCAAGGATAAACCTGCGCAGATAGGAAACCCGCCCTAGGAATTTCTTGAGTGTCCGTTGAGAGTGCGGAGGCGGCATTTCGGTGATGGAATTTATCTTTGCATCATCCGCCTCTATCCTGTGCCTGTGGACTAAGAATCCCTGGAACTTCCCTGACACTACGCCGAAGGCACATTTTAATGGGTTCATTCTCATGTTGAACTTCTTACACCTTGTAAACACTCTTTCCAAGTGATCCAAGTGATCGAACTTCTCCTTTGATTTTACAACAAGGTCATTCACATAGTCCTCTATGGTATGATGCAGCACATCGTGAAAGATTGTCGTCATCGTGCGCTGATACATCACGCCAGCATTCTTGAGGCCAAAGGGCATGACGATGTAATAGAAGTTTCCCAACGGTGTTCTGAAGGCTGTCTTCTCCGCGTCCTCTGTCCCCATCTTAATCTGATTATAGCCACTAAAACCATCCATAAAGGAGAACATCTGGTGTCCCGACGTGGAGTCAACCAATGTATCGATATGTGGCAAAGGGGACTCATCCTTCGGGCAAGCCTTGTTGAGGTCGCGGAAATCGACACACACACGTATTTGGCCGTTCTTCTTTTTCACTGGCACGATGTTGGCAAGCCACAGCGGGTATTGTATAGGCTGAATGAATCCGGCCTTCCTTAGTTTCTCAACTTTCTCTTTGATCTTCTCTTCCAGCTCCGGCTGCTACTTGCGCACACCCTGTTTGACCGGCTTAGAATTTGAGAAGACATTCAGATGGTGTGCCACCAACTCGGTGTCTAGCCCTGGCATTTCCTCGTAATGCCAAGCAAATACATCGCTCTATCGATGTAATAGTTGAATGGGCCTCCTTTTCATGCCACTTTCAAGTGCCGCGCTAACGAAGACGGGCCTCGAGGTGCCTTCTCCTTCTCTGAGGTTGACTTGCTCCAATATTTCAGGCTGTGGTTTAGGGCCATCTTGCATGCATTCCGGAGCTGGCTTGGGACTTACTACCTCGTCCTCTTCTGCTCCATTTGCCTCTAAGTACCGCGGGTCAGAAGCCTCTGTCGGGACATCTGGCCTGCCGCCCGTTCACAAACAATACACGGTCTTTCCTCCTTCCTTGACCTTGGTAATCTTCCTTGGCCCGGAAGTGCTTTCTGCAAATGGTCCCCGCTTGCTCGCGAAGGCCTCTCCTTCGTCTCTAATATCTTCCCATTTGGGCAATTTAACTCTGAATGGCCTTGCAACCACCACGCTCGATGTCTCCTCCATCTTGGTGAAGTATACCGAATCAAACAAGTGTGCTTTGCCCACTTCGAATGGCCTTTCGGACGCCGCGACGGTAACTTTCTTTTCGGCCCAAATCGCCTTCAGGCACTGATGATAGCTAGACGGGATGACTGCGAAGCGATGCATCCAACTGCGGCCTAATATTATGTGGTAGTTTGTTTGTGCGTCGATGATGTGAAATTTAGTAGCAGTGCGAATAGGCCCAACAGCAAGGTCGACGATGACATATCCCAGGGATTCCTTTTTGTCACCTTAGAATCCAGTGATTCCTATCAGCGACTTCACTATCCGGTCCTCCGGGATTCCCACCTTTTGCAAGGTGGACATTGGCATGATATTGATGGATGCTCCTCCATCCATGAAAGCTCGCTTTAGTTCCACGCCATTGACTCGTGTCATGACATATAGGGGCCGGTTGTGCGGGTGCAGAATCCTTCTATCAGAGTCAGAGAATCGAATCGCATTCGACTCATCTTTGATAGTTCTAGGGAGGGATCTTTCTTGCACGGCGCACGCTTCGTGGCCTTCTTGCGCGATAGCCAAAATAGCCTTTGTCATTAAGAATCTTGCGTTGGGCGTGAACCCCATTCCGTCATAGAACTGTCTAAACTTTGTGCTATTCTGCAAGATTTTGACCCCACTCTCTGGATCGGGATTGGCCACTGTCGGAGTGTCATATCCTGCGATGTCATCGAGCTCATCATAGAAAGATGTCATGTACACTTCCTCATAACCGTAATCATGGTCATGATCATAGTTATAATCATAATCACAACCATAATCATCTTCCTCTATTTCGCGTACGAACTCAAAACATTCAGCCATGTTGGCTGTCCCATGCTCAGGATAGGGATGCGTGCGCACGTCCTGAGCCTTGGTGGTGATTCTTAACTCATTGTTATCTAACTTCTTTTTGAAAATCCTTCTCAAGGTCCAGCATTCACTAGTGGGATGCTTGGTGTGTCAGTGGAACATGCAATAGTTAGGGCTTTCTCTGTCTGCGCGCAAGGGCGCGACCTCGATATCTGGTAGTGTGAGACTACCATCTGTGATCCATTCTTTTACTAGTGCCTTCACCTCCTCGATACTGCAAGGGTATTCCGGAGCCCCTGTGCCTTCCTTATACACTTTTTGCTTCTTCCAATCGCCGCGCCCATTACCATTTCCACTCTATGCACCACGTCCATTGCCATTTCCGCCGTTGCCTCTTCCCCCCTGTGACTTACGCGAACACGGAGTGGAAGTTGTAGCTACGCCGACGGAGTGTGACTTTCTAGGCTTCCAGCCTTCTCGCGCGGGTGGTTTTACAGTATGGCATAGCTTGTATGCTGCTTCTAATAACGCAGCAAATGTGTGAATCTTGACATTGACCAAGAATGGCTGATACTCGCGTAGGAGTCCTGCTGTACAGATTTTCACCAGATACTCTTCCTCTACTGGCTCGAGGCAATCAACTGTGCAGTCCTGGAACCGCTTGATGTAGTCAATAATATCTTCACTGGGGCCCTGGGTTTCTTTAACGAGGGATAGACTGGTTATCTTCTCGCGTGTTTGAAAGAACTTAGCATAAAAGCGACTAACCATGTCTTCCCACGATATTATTGAGTAGGGGGTGAGGTTGACATACCATGTGTATGCCCTATTGGTTAGAGATTTAGAAAATTCTCTTAACCTGAGATTTGTGTCTCCAGAAAAGGCCCATAGGGTTTCAATGAATAGCACCACATGCTCTTGAGCGTTACCCTCTTTGCCATCAAATTTGGTGAACTTTGGTGGGTGTACCCTTCTGGATATGGCATTTGAAGGATAGCCATGGGATATGGTGGTTGAATATCTGGGCTAGGGAGGGAGGGAGGGAAACGTTGTTTTTATCTTTTCTCTTTGTAGCAGAGCCTGTACTTCTGCTAGGGTCACCGCCTGTGGCCCAGCGTTCTCTCCCAATGCCGCCCTCTGGTGTACAGAACCCGTTCGTGTGGTTTGCAGACCAGGGTTCTCTGGCAAGGCAGGGTGAACAGGAATCACTGGTTGAACGAGGGCTTGGGTACCAGAGCCACCAGCTAAAGGTGCCACCCTCTGAGTTCCATGAGCCTGTTCAGCCCGTGGAAGCACAGGTGGCTGGGCTCCCCCCTCAGCATGGATCTATTGAGTCGCCATTGCTGGTTGGGCTCTAGGTAAGGCAGCTGTGATGACCTCTGTGAGGCCAGCTATGGCGGCGAGTAACTGCGTTTGAGTGGTTTGCATTTGTGCGATTCCGGCTTGCATGGCGTGGGTTATCTCCATAGCTGGAGCTCCCTGGTTTCCTCCTGCTTCGTTCCCTCCGTGACTGGATGTGGCATCTTCTAGTATCGGTGGACAATCGAGGACAAGGTTGGCGTGGTTTACTGGTGTTGCCATACCTGAAGTTTGTAGACCACTTCTTGTGTTTACCATCAACTAAACAACCTCCCCAGCAGAGTCGCCTGAATGTAAGTGATGGTTCTTACTTTAGCTGAATATGGTGAGCTTGAGAGGTGTGGATAGTCAACGGTAAAGACACAGTAAGAAGGAGAATAAGGTGGTCTAGAGGAAGGGTGAAGAACAGAGCAGGTGTGCACAAAAAGAACTAAGGCAGTGGATTGCTCTCAGTCTGATCCGTGATACCCTTGGTGACCTAGGAGATGGGGCAGGAATTTCACTAGAGAGAATGTTCTCCTCTCATTTAGTGATTACCCTTTTCTCTCTCTAGAATGGCATATACCTCTGCCAGGATTTCACCAATCTCTGGGCATTGAAAGGGAATGTCCCATATTTATAGGCACCATGGACCAATGATCAGGTGTCAGGCTGTTCCCCTATAATATGATAACACGTGTCCTTTCCGTACAACCTGACCGTACGGGTGATGTCATCACCGCGCAGCTGGCCCGCGCGGTGACAAGCCATTCCCCCGCGCAGCGATCCTCCTGTTCTTTATAGCCACCAAGCCACTAAATCTCCCTTATTCCCGTAAGGGCAAGGTCGTGACCTGTTCGGTCGCGCCTATACCGCAGCCAAGCCTCAGGGGGCCCCCGGGGTTTTGCCTTCAAACCGCAGCAGGTATAATTACCTGGGCTAAATTGGGCTAGCTCCTTGCGTTCTTGCCCATGTTCTGGGCCGCGCTAGTCGTTTGGGCCATGGGCTTTTCTCCTGTTCAGATGGCCCCATGGTTGTCCAAGCACCGCCCTTACTGGGCTTGGGGTGCGCGCCGTGGAGGCGCCTTGCCCAAGAGGGTCCCGCGCTGACAATGGGTCAACGTTGACTCTGGTCAACAGGGGGTCTCGCGCTGACCTCCCCTACACCTGTTAAGAGGAGACATCCTCTACAGAAGAAATCTTACACGTCCTCTTTTAATGTGCTTGACCAGAACAGAAGCTGATCGTGCCATGCAGGAAGTTCATGGAGTATGTGGGGATCACCTAGGAGGAAAGATGTTGGCATTTAAACTGCTCCGAGCAGGATATTATTGGCCCACTATAAGGAACGATGCACTCCACATTGTAGAAAGATGTGATTAATGCCAAAAGTTTGCTAATATCCCGCACACTCTACCTATTGCCATGACTCCAATAAAGGGCCCTTGGCCGTTTGCTCCATGGAGAGTAGATCTAACCCTCAAACCATTACGCCATTCCATTCATTTGTAGGAACCGGGGGGATTAGCTAAGCACAGCAAAATGAGCAAACATTAATCTAAAGACAAAGCTACAAAAGGCGCCACCCTCGTATTTTTTATTCCTCCTTCTCATGGAATATTTGACGTATGAGAAATTGAGAATGAAAGGAACAGTACATTACTGTTTTTAAGAGTCAAATTTAGCTGCAGTTATCAGACTTTTCCATGTACAAGAACTGTTTTTTTCTTTTGCCTTTCAGTCCTAGTCTCACAGAGTGATGGAGTTTTGAAGACAGATGATGACATTGAGTAGGCTGATCAGCCGACTGATAAACCTATAAGACCTCATTCACATAATCAATCATTCACTAAGTCCCTCCATACGTTTACGCTTTCAATCCTCGTTCTGCGTTTACAGTCTGAATCCTCGCTCTCGCGAATTCTAGTAATTTGAGGTATATTTAGAAGTCATTTCCATGCACAAGGATTATGTGACTTAGTATAAGACGATGCATATAAAAGACGGAATACAGAAAATTACTTGTCCAAGTCAGATTGTGGAAGTAAACCCCTACGGAGAATCTGATGTCCATAACGGTTAGCGGAAATTTCAAAAGACAACTAAAAACAATTGTTCCACAAGTTTATGTACGACTAATATGTTTTGAAAGGTCTGCCCTATTACTTCTGCAGCGCGAGAACTAAAAATTGGGGACAAAAGCTAGATAAAATTCAAACCGTGGAGGTTCAGATTGCAACAAAAATCAAAATCAAAACGGTTTCATCTTCCAGAAACGAAATTATGAGGACAAAAGTGACCCCAATTCTTAATCACCGGAAATTCATTTTTAATTTTGTTTATTATCTGCTACGTTGAATTCTTTGCGCTTCGGTGATAGGGTCACATTGACCTTATAAACTAATCGAGTTAGTCAATTTTTAGCTCGTGATTTTACTCTGTTCACTTGATGCAAAAGGGGATAACCTTAGTGCTGGTACTGTGTATTAGAATACTGCTCTGTCATTTTAAGGTATCAAATATAAGAAATCTAGTTACGTTTGTCCTCCTTTGACTCCACTCCAGCTCTTAAATTCTTTTTTGGTGACTAATCTAATCATAAGCTTTATCTGTTGATTAGTACGAGACCTAGGGTTAAAACTTCAATAACGAATGCAGAAACGGGTGGTTCAGATTACCTTTAGCGAACTTTTACCGAATCGGATCTTTTGGTGGATGGATTACATACTCCGGCATGTACTAGAATAGCAACAATCTCCTGCGATGGAGTGATACTACGAGGTTCGAGTATCACCCTCTATTCCACAGTGCAAAAGCTTTGAATCGCTCTTTAATGGCAGAGAGAGAAAACTAGGGAAAGAGTTTCGTAGAACTCAATGACTGATAATTTTGTATATATATATTATGAATATACTGCAGGAATTATATAGAGTGAGCATCCTAGATGCTTTAGAAGTCGTATAATCCTATCTTATCTCCAACATAAGATAGGATTATTTCAACTTCTCCTATCTTATCTTCAACATAAGATATGACTCTCTATAATAAATGGATCACCGGGTCATGCCCACATGGGCGACCCGATTTGGTCCTTGACCCGGCCCAAATTCCAACACCTGGTGATCAAACCATCTAGAAAATTGCTTTGTGTGTGTTGATTATTAGGAGAAATAGTGAACTTATTTGCATCTATTAATATTGTTTAATTAATGAATTTGCAAGAATAAGACATCAGATTTACATGGGTTGTAGCATCAGCAACTTGATTTGAAAAGTCCGTTAGCATGCATAGTGTTTGTACAGGATATTTATGAGGTGGGTTCGGATCCTCTTCCGTCCATCCAAGTAATGGGCTGGACAAGACAGTCTAAATCTACTAGCCCATACATTAGTATAGTCAATGGTTCGGATTTGCTCAAAAATTCTAACTCGTAAAAGAATTCTTTAACAAATTCAAACCATTAATTGCAGGAAATAGACTGTCCAAATTTGAACTATCCCGTCCAATTCAAATTAAGGTCCGGAAAGAATGCAATTCCTTGCGCAGTGCTTTGAACCTTGTAGCCTATAAAATCTTGGTAATTGGCTTATGTTGCTCCCCTGCTTTAGCTTCAGCTCTCAGAACCCATAAAACCCGTTTGTAGCTTTGAACACCTTATCCTTGTTCTTAATTTTCGTGAGAAAAGAGCCATGTCTAGTTCGAGCAAGACTCTGAGCAGTTCCAGTGATGAAGATTCTCATGAGCTCAGAAGGGGGCCATGGACACTTGAAGAAGACACTCTTCTCACCAACTATATTTCCGGTCACGGTGAAAGACATTGGAATCTGCTAGCGAAAAGTTCAGGTAATTTAGAGTGTATTGGTTTCTGTTAGCACAAAGCGATGATTTTGTTTATAATATACATGAATTGCCAAAAATTTTAAACTAGTCCTTAGTACTTTTTTCAAACTTGTTTTCCTTTGTTGATGAAGGTTTAAGAAGAACGGGGAAGAGTTGTAGGTTGAGATGGCTGAATTATCTTAAACCGGACGTTAAGCGAGGAAATCTTACCCCACATGAACAGCTCTTGATTCTCGAACTCCATTCCAAGTGGGGCAACAGGTAAGCAATCATGAGTACTTACCCTTACGACTTCCATTTGAGAACTTGTAGAAAGAAAAGGCTTGTTGGTAGCGTCTTAATTTGGTTTGATGGGTTCGAGTCACAAAAATACTTGTTTCATTCAAAAATGGACAAGACTGCATATATCTGACCCTTTCTGGATACTACCGTGTGGAAAGCGTCATGTATTGAGTTGCTCTTTTCTTAATTGATGATGGGCGTGACTAATTCATTGGCGATGGCATGCAATATTCTCTCCTAGATACCTACTTTACCCTACTAATTCCTAATGATTCTCAGATTTCAACGTACTGCTATGATATGAATCAAACCATTGTTTCATAGTTACTGATTATTACTCCCTTTGTAGGTGGTCAAAGATTGCACAGCATTTACCGGGCAGGACAGACAATGAAATCAAGAACTATTGGAGAACTCGGGTGCAGAAACAGGCCCGACATATGAAGATCGATTCAAATAGCACTGCGTTTCAAGAAATGATTCGGTGCATTTGGATGCCGCGGCTGCTCCAAAAGATGCAAGTGTCGTCCCCTTCTTCATCCATTTTATCCCAAAACTCGACAGTTAATCACTCTCCGATCATCAAACAATTATCATCGTCTCTGCCACAAGTTTCCCTGAACGGACATGTTCTTAAAAGTAGAGACACCAGCCAAAGTATTAGTTCTACAGGATCCATCATGAATTTCTCACATAACCCTCAAATGTTTGCAGAATACCCTAGTAGTCCATTCGTAGCTATGGATAACAACTACGTCAACACATTTCTGAAGGGTTGTTACAATGGGGACAACCATTTTAGCAATGGCATGGAAAATTTCAACTTGGCATCTATGGTACCACCAGAAGAGTTTGAAGGGTCACTTCGAGGTTGCCACGTGGATGAATACAATTGGACTATTGCGAATAACTTGGCAGATAGCTTGTGGAACATGGATGAATCGTGGCAATTTAGGCAGCTACAAGAGAGGGACACCTAGCGTAACGCTATTGCTGTTCACCTAGCGTAACGTTATTGTTGTTTCTAGAATCACTGTATCATTGTTCTCAATACAATATAGTTGTAGAATGTGATGAGAATTGACATGCAATCGAATCAAGAGGAAAAATAGTGTGGAAATAAATGTACTTCATTGGGGGGACATAGTGGTTATCCTTAGGTGACATTACTTGGAATTAAGTTTCTAAAATTTCTTGCCAAGTGATTGTTGATCCCTGCTTAATTTATCTGCTTTAGGATTAGGAGAGTGGGAAGGACCAGAGGCAATTGTGGATTTTTGTCTTGCCATAGAATGCATACCAAAGAAGGAGCAAATCTTTAAGTTCTAAAAGAATGTGAGGTTAAAATTTTGAATCGTAACTTATTGGGTCTAACGTCACACCATCGATCCCCAAGGAATTAATTTATGTCTGAATTTTTAAGATTTCATACAGTACATTTGATTTTGCTTCCCTCTTTCACATATGGCATAGTAAATTAACTTAATGTCAAGAACTCAATCATTTGCTCAATGAACAAAACATTGCTTTCAACCAACTATCAAACTTGCGTAATCAACTTTTCTACTAAGAAAGAGAGTCATATATTGGACGTCTACCAACAAATTGAGCCAATTCTAGGAAGCAAGATCTTATCATAATTGTTACTCTAGAGTCTAGAGAAAGGACCCACCTTCTTTGAACGTAAATCAAAGGATGACAAGGAATTCTATACGATGACTAAGAAAAAAAACAAGCCATATTTCAAAGTGATAAAGCATATCTTTATATAACTTGATAACATATTTGAAAATAACCACTCCTTTTTTTATTATTATTATTATACCAGGATCAATAGCCATCCCAAATAGGCAAATACCAACCCATTTTTGTGTGGTATACTTGCCAATTAATCGCAACTCCATTGCTATCCTGACAATAAGAAAAAGCACAAATATCAGCTTGCTCTCATCCAGTAACAGTTAAGATTTTCTTAGACTGAAATAAGAGGTGCATCCAAAAGATCGCAAGAAATAAATTTCGACAAAACTAAAATAATCAGTTTTATGCATTTTTTTTCCCCACTAAGTAGGAGTATAAATAAAGTTGCAATGTTTGATAACTAAAATTCCTATACGCTGATCACAAAAATAAAAAAAAATAGTAGAAACTAGAATACCCATATACTAAAGTTTGATTACGTGTCTTGTACTTATCAGAAGCTAATTTTAATTTTTTGAGAAACCTTTACTAAGTTTTGTTGTTAACTCAAGTGCCGGGCCAACTTATACATATATAGCTCAACTAATCCTGAATTTCAGTTTGTTAAGTTTGTCTTTTAAATATAAAATTTAAGCTAACAACTCATTCAGTTTGAGTGTGTTGTTTTTAGACATACTAGTGTTAGGCGACGTGTGTTGCACGTAGTTGTGTGCTCATTGTTTTTTATGTTTCAATTACTGTTAGGACAGTTATTCATAATCAAAACAATTGAATAACAAGAAAAATGTATGGTAGTTCATTCCTGAATGCAGGCAAAGAGTTGACACAGAACAAAACTCACTAATTTCTTATTGAATACAACTTTAAAAAAAAAAATACAAACTCAGACTCTCACACACAACTCACACCTTCCTGTCTTTCTATCACTCTCACAAACGGCTCTCTTTTCTCTATATCTCTCTTTTATACACAGCGGCAACAATGAATTTAACAATATATTTTATTTGGACTCTAATAATGAATAGCGTGCCAATATTCATGGGAAAACAAAGTGTGATACTATAAACATGGTAAAGAATAAAAGATCGAAAGTCATTAAGATTCCAACTGAGTTTTCTTTTTACGTTTATAGGGCTATAACTTCACTTCTTTAGCATAATGGTATTTGTTGGAGTCAACCAGCAACCAAAACAAAGAAAAGAAATTAAAACATTAGAGAAAAATCACAATAGAATGGAAGTTTATGAATGAAAGCCAAAAATCACAATAATACTATGATTGTGAAAAACACCTTTCACATTCCACCTCCAAGGTATTCATGTAAAAACATAGAGAAAGAAAAGGAATATACCTATACAGTCTGAACAAATGAATCAAAATTGAAGAAGGATAAGTTAAGCCTTGTCTCCGGATTTCTATTGATGAGGTGAAAAACAAATAATATATGCAAGTTTCAGTCTTGACCTTCTCAAACCCAAATATGTACAACCAAACATAAAAAACACATGTATGTGTTTTAACTTTGTTATAAGCACATACATAAGCACATTACACACCTTAGATTCTACTGAGGATCACTCAAGCGAAACCCATGATCTCTAGATCAAAGCATTAAAAAAGATCAATAATCATTATTATATCCATAGAGTTACTATTAAAGCATAAACCTAAGAAAGGTCTAGAAAAGCTAATGCAAACTTACGAGGACTAATTAATCCAAAAGATTAGCATTTAAAGGGGGCAAACTATTGTTTTGCAAGCGTGTAGCCCTGATTCAGAAGTATGGGAACCTGTTCACTGCAAAATGAATGGAAAAAACCTTTGTGGCAAAAGCTATTAAAATAATTGTTCAACTCAAAGAAGAGTGAATTCAATGATGTTTGAAAATAATTGTTCAAATGTCTTAATAGCTTCTTGAACAGAGTAGTTGTTCATCCTCATGTTGGAAGAGAGATACATGTATATTGATGATAATACTAATATTATGTAGTTTGTCAATTGATTTGAGAACACAGCATACAATCTAGTATGTAACTACGTCCGTCAAATTATTAATAGAATTGCTTCAACCACCTTCAATTAAAAAAACAAAAATTAAATACAGATGAAAATGAATTAGAGGTCAATTACAGCAAAATTTGCAACATAATCAGGAATCATCAATTCCACCTAAACAAAAGAGAGGAAGCAGATCAAATAAATGGTAGTAGATAATTTTAGAAGTAGTTAGATAATCACAGCATCCATGTGGCTCACTTTGGAATTGATGAATAGCTGCTTGCGACCTTAGATTGTATTTCAGTATGATTTCCCCAAGCGTAGGGTTTAGGCTGACAGTAGCATAATAACCGGAGGTCCGGGTCGAATCCACAGAGACCGAATGCGCTAAGCCTGTTGTTTGAGTCGCGAATGATGGTTTAGCCTTAAAGCGGCAAACTTGGCTTTGTAGTTTGGGAGTTGAATTCACTTAACTTCGTGAATGACGCGAGATTAAAAAGACTAATTAAAACAAGGCTAAGTCAAGTGGTTCACAACACCAATGACTTAGGCCAATTCATTCTCCTCTGAAATAACCGGCTCGGGGGCATCATAAAACAACCCCGAACGGAAGATTTGGTATTTAAACTCGTTTGACTATAAATGGTGTTTCTCAAAGAGTAGGATTCTTGTGCCATTTATACAAACATTTTGATTGACATTGCCCTAAGTATCACACGTGCCAAGTGGTCAAGCCCTTGGCTACGGGTGATCAACGGGATTAACAAATCTAAATTTTGATACATAAAATCAATCCGTACTCTTTGATTAACAAGCAATGTTTGCATTATGGCGAGGAGAGCGAATGAGCCTAACTCACGGGGTGCTAATCACCCCATGACCGAGCCTAAAACGACTACTCAATCATCACTACGGGAAACATGACTATTTTTATGAAGGAGATAAAGAACATAACAAATGACTTTAAAAAGTGATTTTTATTGAAGATCTAATCTTTACCTAACACTTTAATACTTGAGGAATTTACTAACAAGATTTTAAACAAGGATTTTTAAGAGAAAATCACTAGAGAAACATGGAAATAAGAAACTTAGCAAGAGCGAAAATAAACTAGATAGAAAGAACAATCTAAGTAAGAGCTACAACATTAACAAACGACAAATTAACGGGAGAAAAGTGCTTACATGAGAGTTCTAGAGAGAGAAAGCTTGAAAAGCTCTCCAATGGAGGAGAGAGGAGAGAGCAACAAACTAGGCAAGAAAAAGTTAAAAGTCCTTTGAAAGGTGAGAGAGGAGAGTGTATATAGTCTCCCCTTTCTCTCTCTACGTAATATCTAATAAAGCACACACAACAACCCAAAGTTTCCATAAAAGGAAAGTGCAAAAGAGCTTGAAAAATGGTGCCCGGAGGGTTTTGGATCGATCCACACCCATCTTGGATCGATCTAGATGTTGTCGGCAAGAAATATCCAAGTCTGGATCCACCCACCCCTGATTTGGATCGATCCAAAGGGGTCTGTGGTGCATTTCTTGTGATGTGGATCGATCCAACTTCATCATGGATCGATCCAGATGAAACTGTTGTTGTTTTGCATGAAGTGGATCGATCCAGCTTTATCATGGATCGATCCAGATAAGTCTGGAATGTTTTTGCACACAGTGGATCGATCCAACTTCATCTTGGATCAATCCAAGTTGGTCTTGATTGTGCCTTGTCTTTTTTCGGTCACTCCCTTGGCTCTTCGTGCTTCCGAACTTCCTCCAAAACACGTAAATACGTGGTGCGACCCTCGGGGGAGGTGTTCCTTGGTCTCGTGCATGCTTGGACACTCCCGGCCTCCACCAGGAGTCCGCGTGCGAGTGAGAACGGCTTTCGATGCATCGGTTTGACTTGTGACCTTCCGAATTCCTGGTCCTTTGGCCAAATCGTCGTTTCATGGCCCTTGAGGCCCGATGTTGGTGTGCCATGGGGCACGCAGCCCTCGTAAACGTGGCACGGTTCTCAATGTGCTCAAAATGCGTTTATTTCGTACGTTCAACCTGTAACTCAACAAAAACACAACTACGTGCAAATCAAACATTTAAGGCGCGAAATCGCGTGCTTGTGTGTGATAAATGAGCAAGATAAGCCCCGGTTATCTACAATATTGGGGGCTTATCAATAGCTCAATAAAACTTGTATGAAGCCCGAGAGATTTCTCCTACTTGCTGTCTATTTAAAATGAGACTATACAGTTCTTCGCAAACTGCGTTCCTGCAAGGTTGTGTAAAGAACTTACCAACTTTAGATGATACAAAGGAGTTGTACTTTCTTACGAGCTTTTGAATTTGGAAGTCCCTAACAACGATTATCATGTGAAACCTATTAAAAGAAGCTTACCAACTGGTTAATTTCCAAATTTTCCATTTTCCATTTCCAACGGAAAACTCCAAACTTGATGGAGCCAAAACAACCAATCATAAAACCAACCCTAACCTTTCATTTGGGCTCTGGGAATGGGAACTCAAAAGCATATAAAATACCGCCTCGAAATATCTGCAAATGTGGGTAAACATTGAAAGGGAAAAAAGGACCTATTCAGTTGCTTATCAACAAATCAGAGTGTAGAGAGATAAAGAGAGACATTGGTTCTTCATTTATGAGAGAGAGAGAGAGAGAGAGAGAGAGAGAGAGAGAGAGAGTGGATGGGGATGAAAGGAAGGAAATATTTTGAACCTTTTGGTTCATTGACACTGGAAGAGTACATCTCAAATTAGCGAAAATGAAATGAAGTTTTGTACTTGTTTTCTTCTCCACAAAGCTACCATCACATTGGTACAAAAAGAGATCCCTTAATTCATGGGATCTTGTTGCAAAAGCCACAAAATATGGATGCAAAAAGCCTTCAAACATGGATAGGACATTTGGAGCCATCCAAACAATGAATTCCCCGATTTTATGGAGGTTTTGTACCTTTACCGTGTTTTGTTTACCCTTTTAAGTCTTGGGCAATAAAATGACGATAATGTCCCTTCACAACATAAGTCACTCAACAACCACTGAAGGGCATTTTGGTCATTCAACTCAAGTGGCAAGTGACTACCCATGGTTCTTTATATACAAGTGTGTTGAAGTTTCCCGTTTTTAGCATACGTGCTAAAAATAGTTGATGTGTGTGAGAAAAATGACTTGTCTCAAAATCCGTGTTTAGTACTTTCTGAGCTTTTAGCAAAAATGGGAAATCAAAGTTTTGACTCAATTTGAGATTGAATGTTGTTAATGGCATGGGTGAATTTGTTAATGCCAGGCCCAAAGTGGAGGAGACCTTATGACTAGGTAGACTTGGGATCCATTTTTCCTCCCAGAATCGAATGGACTCACCATTTCCAACAGACCAAATCAGACCCTTTTCCAGAAGAGAACAGCCCTCTAAGAGGCTATTCCAAATCCAAGAAGGTGAAGCTCCTTTCCCAACCTTCAAACAAGAGCTATTTGGAAAGTAAAGCCCTTTAAGAGTCCTAGCCCATAGGGACTCCGGATTGTTCAGCAATCTCCAGAATTGACGTCCAAGGAGAGCATCATTAAAAGAGCCAAAATCTTTGAAGCCCATCCCTCCCATACCTTTCTGTGTAGTCATCTTAGACCACCCTCCCCAATGAATCTTCCCACCACTATCTCCATTTTCCCACCAGAAATTACTAATGATTGAATTCAATTGGGCACAAGTAGATTTGGGGGCTTTGAAACACATAAAAGGGTACATAGGGATGGTTTGTAAGACGGACTTAATCAAGACTTCTTTCCCCGCTTGGTTGAGTTGTTTATTCCCCCATCCACGAACCTTGGCAACTATCCTATCGCGTATGAAACCCAGAAATTCCCTCTTGGACCTTCCCCAAAAAGATGGTAAACCAAGATACTTAGTAGAACGGTCCATCTCCTCCATTCCCAGAACTTGGTTGATCTCATTTTTCAGAATATCACTCGCATTTGCTGAAAATCGAACACGGGACTTCTGAATGTTGATAGCCAAACCAGAAGCTTCACTAAAACTGCTAGCAATTTGCATCAAGTTTGAACAAAACAGAGGATTCGCCTCAAGAAAAATTAGTGAATCATCGGCGAACAGAAGATGCGAGACAACTGGACATGTTCTCTTCATTTTAATACCTTTCAAAGATTTGTTACTAATCGCCTTGTTAATTAGCATAGAGAACACATCAGCTACCAAGAGGAAGAGATATGGAGAGAGTGGATCTCCCTGTCTAAGCCCCCTACCTGGGATAACATCACACACTTGACCGCCATTAACCATGATCGAAAATTTAACAGTGCAAACACAGCGCTCAACCCAGCCTATCCACTTTTGATCAAATCCCATTTTCTTCAACATTTTGAGTAAAAAGTCCCAGCAGACTCTATCATAAGCTTTATTGAGATCAAGTTGTATAGCCACAGCAGCTTTGGCACCAGACTTCTTGAGCTTTAGAAAATGGAAAACTTCATGGGCCACAATAATATTATCTTGAATTTGACGCCCCGGAATAAATGCCGATTGTTGTTCAGAAATGAGTCCATGAATAAACGGTTGAAGTCTATTCGCCATGACTTTGGATATGATCTTGTAAATGAAATGGCATAGGCTGATCGGGCGAAATTGGCTAACCACTTCAGGATTCTTCACTTTGGGGATTAGAGTGATGTTGGTATGGTTGAGCTCCTTTAAGAAAATGCCATTTTGGAAAAAACTTTCAACAACCTTAAAAACCTCTTCTCCCACTATGTCCCAGTAAGTCTGATAGAATAGGCCTGGAAAACCATCCGAGCCAGGGGCCTTAAGAGGACCCATTTGAAACACAGCCTTTTTTACTTCCTCCCGAAAAACAGGTTTAGTTAACGTAGCATTCATCTCAGGAGAAATAACAGAATCAATGAGACTCAAAATATCATCAAAATTCCTATCAACAGGAGCAGTAAACAGAGACTGAAAATGGTTTTTAATAATACCTCCAAGTTCCTTAGGGTCGCTCTTCCAAGAACCATCCACATCTTTCAGCCTCACAATTTGGTTACGTTGACGTCTTTGCAAAGTTGTTAGGTGAAAGAATCGCGAATTCTTATCACCCATTTGGAGCCATTTAACCCGGGACCGTTGGTGCCAAAACATGGCATCCTTCTGCCATAAATCTTCAATCTTTCATTTTAACTCTTGTTCCGCCACAATCAGGTCAGGATTAAAACCTTCATCTAGCTGTTTTTGCACTTCTAGCAATTTGTCCTTCGTCACTGCTATCTGGAAACGGAGATCTCCAAACTTAGCCCGATGCCACTCCTTGAGCTTGACTTTGCAACCCCTCAATTTTTTGCAGAAATTCACCATGCAAGAACCCACACCATTGTTTCCCCAAACCTCTTGAATAATCTCTCTACATTCATCTTCAGTTGTCCAGAGAGACTCGAACTTGAAAGATTTCCCCACGATGTTTAGTGGAGCTTGAGTATTAAGAATGAGGGGGTTGTGATCTGAGCCTATAGCAGTGTCAACAAGGACCAGGGCTTGATCAAAAAGCTCCCTCCACCGAGAATTCGCGAAGGCCATGTCTATTCTTTCCATAATACAATCAGGCCCTGACCTATTATTCCGCCAAGTAAATTTGGGACCTTTGTAATCAAGGTCCAAAAGACCACAATAATTAAGCATGTCGTGAAAAGAAGCTAATCTCCTCTGGGAGGGACAATTACCTCCCAATTTGTCCTCCAGGCTAAGCACTTCATTAAAATCTCCAATAGAGAGCCACGGCAGATTCTCATACCTACCAATATCCTTCATATCCTCCCAAACCATGTCTCTCCCCGAACGTAGGGGGCTGCCATAAACGAAAGTCGTAGCCCAACAACTAGAACTAGATTTATCTTTAACAATGGAGTGAATTAAATTCTTTGAAGCAGATTCCACTTCTAAATCCACATCATCGTTCCACCAAAGAGCTAAACCACCCGACAAACCATCAGGTTCAACATAAAAGCCGAAATCAAACTTTAAACTACGGCGGATGGTCTCAACTTTGACCTTATTATTCTTTGTCTCCATCAAGAAAACGATGGAGGGGCGATTTTTGCGTACCAATTCACCTAAAGCCTGGCTTGTCACGGTACGCCCAATGCCTTGACAGTTCCAGGTTAGGATCAGCATATGGCCTGTGGCTGTTCAGGGCCAGCCACACGCCCTTCATCTGCACCTTTAGGAGCTTGATACCCATGTTGAGCACCATTTCCCAGAGAAATCACGTCAACAGGAATTCTTGTAACCTCAGAGCTCCAATGGTTATCATGACATTGGACCAGAACTTCACATAGAGAATCATCAGCAGGACAGAAAACCCCTGTGATGCCAACTTCATTCGTAGAACAGTTAGGGTAATTAATCCCATTGTTGCTTTTATGAGGTGAATGGGTTATTCTTGGTTTAGTTTTTGGAGAGGGTTTAGGTTTCGGTTTGGGAAGAGAGGATGAGGTAACAATAGGAGGACCACACAGGCGAAGAATTTTGGAGTTGCCTTGGTTGTCAAAGTCCTCGCCCAATTTTCTCTTAATGGAAAGGTTTTGGAAACCCACTGCAAGAGTATGGTCAAAAGAAGTTGTCTGGGGAAGATTTGGATTTGGGCCACAAGGTATAGGAGGTATAGTCGATGGTGTTTGGGAATTTGGGTTGGTAGTGTTTGCAATCAACGTGGAGGTTAAGTGGTATAAAGAAGTGGGTTGGAAGTCTAGGTGTGGGCCAGGATCATGAGAAGGGCTATTTGGGCTAAAGTCAACAAGGGAGCTGTAGGAGGCTTTTGGGCTATCTGGCTCAGTAACATAATAGGGGGGTTTGGATTGGGCTTTTTATTCAGTGTTGGGCTCAGGTTAAGATTGTTAATGGGGCTCAGGTCAGGATTGTTAATGGGGCATGGTTGTATAACTTGGCTAATAGTAGCCTCAGAAGCAACAACAGAATTAAATAACCCTGGACTACTCGTAGAGGATAGAATTTGGGGAGAATGGGTGACATCACTGGGAATATTACCTGTCCCCTTTGGAATGAAGCCATCTGTCCCTTGAGTGATTGCAGACCTTGTCGACCGCACTCCCTCAGACGTGGGGGAAAAACGTAGGGGCGGATGTACATCCACGTGCTGGGGAAAATTCGCCACCACACGCGCCACCCTGTCCAAGCCATGAACCGTCGTTGAATGCCCCGCCCCTGCTTCTTCTTGGGTTGTAACAACCTCTGGAATCTCCATAACTTGGGCATCTGATTTTCTAGCTCTCCCAGTGCGTAAATCCGGCCCATAGCCAGAAGTAGATCCTTCTTCTTTTGTAACAAACCTACAAACTCTGTTATCATGGCCAATTCTACCGCACCAGTAGCAAAAGTCCGGTAGCTTCTCATATTTGTAAGACACCCAAATATCTGGATTGGATACACCATTTCTCCGAAGCCAGAAGCCCTTAGGTAGGGGAATATTAGTATCAATCTCAACTTTGATGCGCAAAAAACTTCGATTGATTAAGAGGCCTTCCCCTGTAACTTCAATAGCCAAAAGTTTTCCAAATCTTCTGCCTATAATTTCTGCGTTTGAGCAAGACATTTTATCCACAGGCAGGCCATGGATTTGGACCCATATAGGACACCGGGAGAAGTCTATTTCGGAGACAATCATCCCATCTTCTAGGCCCTTCAACACCAGAAGATTATTCATTATCGACCACGGCCCATCCTTGAGAATATGCAGCTTATCTTCAACACTATCAAACTTGAATAAGAAGGTGTTATTACTTCCCCAAGGTGTGATTCTAACTGGAACCCTAGTTTTCCAAGCTTTATTGATGATGTTGGTCATGGCTCCAAGGTTGAAGGGTTTAGGGTTTAACAGTCTGCCCATTAAACATAGACTAGTGTTAGCCTCCGAATCCCCTATCCCTTCTTCTAGATCGAGAACCACTGCATCTGCCATGGGTGAGAAACGCTGGACAGACCTCAGCAAAAGAGAAAGGGGAGAGAAAGGGGGAAAGGAGGAGACAAGTGGAGGAGAATAGCAGGGGGAGGTTGTAGGATCTGGAAGAGAAAACGGAAGAAAATAGAGGGAGAAAGGGGTAGAGAATGGTAGAATCTGGTGGAGGAGAGTGGAGAGGAGGAGGAGGAGGAAGGGAAAATGGGCTAGAGTAGTCACCGTGGAGCCACCAGAGGGCAAAAGGCACTCATTTTAGAGAGAGAAGCTCTCATTTTAGAGAGAATATACGGGACATGGGTGGCTGATTTCATTATACAACCGAAAGGTGAATGGGATGTGGAAAAATTGAGGTCCTGTATAACTGAAATTGAAGTGCAGGCCATTATTAAGATTCCTATCAGTTTGAGTAGAAGCCCGGATAAGCGTATTTGGTCTCAATCCTCCTCTGGCCAATACTCGGTGAAGTCTGGGTATGCGCAGGCTTTGAAGGCTACTCGTCCCACCACAACTGCTCCCTCTTCTTCCTTTGTTCCTCCCGACACAATGTGGTCCCGGCTTTGGACCATCCCAACCGTTCCTAAGGTGCGTATGTTCATGTGGAAAGTTGTCAAAAACCGGATTGCGTGCAAACAGAACTTGTTTAGAAGGAAATGTGGTTTGAATCCTCTTTGCCCAATCTGTGAGATTGAATGTGAATCTATTGAGCATACTTTATTTCGGTGTCCCTGGACGAAACCAGTATGGTTTGGTAGTGGGAAGGCCTACTTGGTTTTGGACAAACCTATTGTTGCTGCAGATAAATGGATGGAGGACCTCTTATGCGGAGATTTGGCTAAGGAAACTAGTCGTGAAGTGGTGGCAGAGATTTTTCAACTATGTTGGGCTATTTGGAAAGGAAGAAATGACTGTGTTTTTAATGGGAATATGCCTAATCCAGAGGATACCATTTTTAAAGCCTCAAAGGCGAATCTGGATTATCTTCAAGCTGTGGTGTCTTGTTCTAGTAGCAATTCGGTCAATCGGATTGGTGCTGATACATGGGACCCTCCCCCCCCCCCCCCCCCCCCCTCAGATTCTGAAATTTAATACGGACGGAGCGTTCTCACCCACTCGCAGCCTTGCTGCCTTTGGCATCATTGCCAGAGATCGTAGTGGACAAGCTCATGTTTGGCGTTTTGGTAGAGTGGTTGCGTCTTCGGCAATTTTCATTGAGGCGTGGGCATTGCGTATTGCATGTGCCGTTGCTGTGGACATGAATCTGGGTGAAGCTATCTTCGAATCAGACTGCCTTTCACTTATCAATTGCTTAAGCTCTAGTAATGATCAGGGACCTTGGGAGATTAGAGCTGTAGTGAATGATATCAAGGCTTGGGCCTTAACAAAAAACTGGAAATTTTGTTGGTGTAGCAGGAGAGTCAATGGGGCTGCCCATTGGCTTGCCTCTAATTGCTTAGATAGGAGACTTTTGTTCCAAACGGGTTGTATTCCGCCCGGTTTAGACAAGGTTCTTGTTAGGGATATTTTCCCTTAGTTTTGTTTCGTTTATAATATATGATCCTTTCAAAAAAAAAAAAATTGTTAATGCCACGGGAACTGATTGCATGGAAAGCTAAAATGACTCAATTGTGCCCTTCCTAATAATCAGCGTTGTCTTGACTTCTCCACTGTCAATTAGTTTTCCTATACTATCCCATATATTGGCTTCTGTGTACGCGTGTACTTCAGAAATACCTCTTCAAATCTTTTCCATTCCCAATCTGATTTAATACTCTACAATCCCAAGGGGAAATACTCGGGTGCATGTACGGTACAGCCACGTGATATCTGACCACACATCTTAGCCGTCCAAAAGTGTTTTAGATTGCTTAAATTTATTACCCCCCCCCCCCCTTCCTTTTCTCTATGTGTGTGTAAATCTAAGCTGCACAAAACACTTTTGGATGGCCAAGATGCAAAGTCGGGCACGAAGTGGTCGTACACTACACACACCCAAGCTTTTCTCCTATCACAAGACCCGAACCAAAATCCGATCGTATTTAATACCCACTCCAAAAAAAAAAAATGGAGCCCAGTTGTTACAACAAAAAATTGAAATCACCAAGGAAGATGGGATTTCAGCTATTCTTTATCCGTAGAAGAAAGGATTTAGGTTGGGATGTTGTGATAGTGGAGTATGAAGTTAGATTAGAAATAGAAAAGTTTCTAAGATGTATTTTTATAGAGAAAGTCAATAAGGGATAGTTTAGGAAAGCTAATGGACAAAGGAAAAGTCAAAACAATGTCAATTACTACTAGAAAGGGCAATTAAGCCATTTTAGCATTCCGTGTAAACAATTTCCGTGGAATTAACAAATTCTTCCGTGGCTTTAACAACATCCTTTGAGATTTGCAATGGTCGAGTTATGTGCGAAAGGAAATACTACCACTGTCCCAAAATAATAGTCCGATTCGAAAAACAATAACTTAAAAATAACACATTTTTAAAAGACAAAATTTAAACTATCTTCATAAATTAAAAGAACCCATTTACATATTGTAAATTATTGAAAAAGTTTCAATTTTTTCTTGAAGTTTTCGTATTATTTTTAAGTTTTTGTTTTGCAAACTGGATTACTATTTTGGAAGGGAGGGAGTATTAAGAGTAGATATTACAATAATGCACGTGTTTAATTCATGCTAGATGGCAACACATTTGACAGACAGGTGTGGAAAAGGTACATGGATTGATAGTGGTCGGCTACGGACTTTTGAATTGACAATTCACCGTTCCTGTATATCCAATCAAGGAAAAAGAGAGAATAAGAATTACAGCGATCAAAGAGCCATTACCATGATCATAACCAACAAGAAGTTTGATTGGATTTAGAAGTTGACATGGTAAAAGATAATCTTTATCAAAGACTGCATAGAAGCTTCCCAGGCACCAATTGGTTAGACTTGCTTGTAAGCAACTTCGACCATTCCTCAATATTTCTACCACAACTCAGAAACTTTTACTGTGGTTATTTTGCTAACGTTCTTTATGTCGGCTTTAGTACGGAATATTAATAATCATTGGACACGTTTGATTGCCAGATTATTTTTTAGAAAGACTAAAAAAAGATGATATTAATTATGATAGGCCGAAGAGGACATGTGGGTCCCTTGGACTATAGATGGCAATAGCAGTGGCGGAACCAGAAATCGAAGTCGAAGGGGGCCGGATTATGAAAGAAATCTTCGTACGATGATTTTTTCAAAACTAAATCCAGTCATTCG
Source organism: Vaccinium darrowii (assembly GCA_020921065.1). NCBI lineage: Eukaryota > Viridiplantae > Streptophyta > Magnoliopsida > Ericales > Ericaceae > Vaccinium > Vaccinium darrowii. Next base: position 22,968,644 of record CM037158.1, on the reverse strand, counting down.
AGTTTTAATGAGATGGTTTTGATAAATTAAAACATTAATCACAAGTTTTTTTTTTGTTATCATATCATTCGACGAACGCAATATCATTGTCACATAGTATCATTCACCATAATTTAGTGTTCTCGAAATAAAAATTGTTCTTACTTTTTTATTATTTCCGAATTTATATAAAAAAAATTACGAATATATATATATATATATATATATATATATATATATATATATATATATATATACACCGAGCTTCCAATCCAAGCTCCCGGATTCTAAAAAAATCCGGACCTCCACCTTCCCAATTTTTTTTTGAAAATCCGAACCGTTAGATGTGCTTAAAACGTGTTTTTAAGGTCCAACGCGAAGATTTGGCAAAACAAAAATACCCGGAAGGGCTTGATCGGGGCAGTTTTTCACAAGATCGTCGAAATTTGGTCCAGAAAGTGAAGTCCGGACGGTAGGTCCGTAAATTGTGGTTTGGATAGGAAGGGGACTCTATATATATATATATACTCCAAAATAGAAAATCGGGAGGGGCTGGGGAATGTAGCTCCACCACTGGGCAATAGGTACAAACCGTCCACCAACCCAAGGCCGGCCCAGGGCACAAGTGTCCATGTGTCTCACGTGTATTCGCGTATCCCATAAGTACCTGAACATTTCGTTGATCTTCTACGTGTCCCACAAGTACCGTATATTTCACCAATTTCCGTGTCCTTGCACTTACTCATTTTATATTCCCATTCATTCATTACATGAACTACCAAATACTTGAGGATTTTTTAACCCTCTTGCAAGTCTTTTGAGTCTCGTAGAACCCCCCCTTATTTCAAGTCTTTAGGGCCTCGTGAAACCCTTCATTCCGAGTCTTTCGGGCCTCATGGAACCCTTCCCTAGCAATACACCAATGGGTGGTCCTAGTGATTTCACATTACCAATTTGTCATTTGACTTCACATATCATTCGATTTACTAAGTGCCATTCACATCGTTTCAATTGGATTGAATGTACTTGTCATACCAAGCTACCACGTGTTCACAAATATCCAATAAGTGTCATTTCATGATACCACGTTAACAACCAATAATTCAAGTCAAGCGTGTGTTTTAGACAAGTTTCAAGTTGCAATCACATGAATTACGACGAATCGAGCAAACGGGAGTTAAACGAGTATCAAGGGAGGACCAGGACTACAAAACAAAGACCGGTGAGGTTGCAACGAAAACCATCCAGACGGATGACCCCACCGTCATTGGTATATTTAACAATGCAGATTTTGGTATTTTCTCCCAATTCAATAATGCAAGTTCCAAACTCATAAATTTAAGGTACCAACTACCAAATTGCAACTAGGAGAAGGTATATTGCAATCTAAACAAGGGGATTCAATAATTAAACCCAAGATCCAACAAAAACCCAATCAAAACCCTAAAAATGTGATTTTCAACACGATCAAATTAGATGTTCATACTACATATACATCCACAAGCACATGGAAAAAGGTGGAAGAAACCCCTACCTCAAGGATTATGAGCCCCCACAAGCTTTGAACAAGAAACCCTTACCTCTCCAAAAATGACTTTCCCGAGCTTCCACACGCAATTTCCAGGACCCAAAAGCGAATAAGTACAGTATAGTTGATGGATCTAAAGTGGGTTTGAGTATTTGAGGTTGATTTTGAGGCGTGGGTTTGAAAGAGATCGAGAGAGGGGGGAGGAGAATGAGATTTTTCGACCCAACTTTCCTTATATAGTCCTACCACACACACACCCCTCAACTTTCAAAGGTCCTACAAATAAGTCCAAGACTTGCCACTATATCACATCAACCCTCACATTTGAACATTAAATCAAATTTCTCAAATTTCTCACTTTCCTTTTTGGATAAAATATTTTTGAAATTTTTAGGTCGTTACACGCAATATCATCACCGGATCTGCATCTTGACGCCATCACCTTCGCTGTTGGAGTCTTGGAGAGCTCAGGAAACCGTCACCCATACCGACTTGAATCAGGAGCCAATACCCAAATGTAGAACTCCATATCTGGGTCTCCCGAGTCCAACCAGTGCTATCCTAATCAACATCCTAGGATCCAAGGATCCAATCCTAACGAGACTACTTCTAAGGTGCCTCTATAATCTCCCCACATACAATTGGAGCAGGCACATTACTCTTGCACTCTAATTGAAGCTTTACTCCATTCTCTGAACAATTAATTGGACATAAGAATCAGATGTGTTGCATGACACCACACCAGTTCTAGTTTTCTAATGCAAGCCAGAGGAAAACCCTACGGGATGTCATGGCCCGATTAACCAGTAAGCAATGCAGGTCGACATCATGGACGAGGTATTACTTGAAGACGATTTTCCTACACATTACTAGGAAAGGACCTTTTTTTTTCAGCGGTGATTTTTCATTTTTGCTAAAAGTGCTAAAACGACTAAAAATGCTAAAAGTAGTTTTTGTGCGTGAGGAGATGACCTGTCAACCCATTTTAGGACTTCTAACACTTTTAGAGAAAAAATAGGAAACCACCCCCATATTGGTAAAGAAAAATTGATTTGTCACTTGAATAATCTCGGATCCATCGATTGAATTCAAGAAGATACAAACCGAAGTTTCGGGTGGCAGTGGCAGTGGCCCTCACCCACCCCCTTGGGTGTGTGGTTGTTCAAGCGCAAGAAACTAGAGTACATGAAACCACGCCTTTTAGGAAACAAACAGGAACAAAAATTAAGGCATTGAGGGAGAAAATTTGAGCAGTTGACTAATAAATAGTTAAATACTCAATTATGCTATTGGATTTGGGCATATACAACATCGAATATATTGAGTCCATTATAATGCACTGTGTTTAGATTCCTGTACCAGCAAGTTCATCATAAAAATAGCTAAAATGGGCTGATACAACTGGCTAACTTCAACATGAATTCAGGAACAAGTTGTTTCTTGGGAGGCGCAGCTGCATCTTTGGCGAGGGCCACTGAATCTCCAGCATGAATGATAGCAACTAAATCTTCAAACATTTGATCTTTACCACCTCTCATTGGATCCTAAATAGCATATTGACCAAATTAACATATGTATGAACCGTCTACGGGCGGGCATGGGTCAGGTTGAGCAGGTTAATGGTGTATTTTTCAACCAACCTGTATTTGGCAGGTTAATAATTTTGTAACCCCTCGCCAACCCATCAACCTAAAAAACCAATGGGGTGGTAGATTTTTTGGCAGTTTTGACACAACAGGTTAGGCGGGTTGAAAAAACCTTCAATATTTGAGCCTTTTTTGAAAAAATTCACAGCTCGTTTAATAAAAAGATGGAAGAATGGAATGAGGTGGGGTTTACTGGATAAATTTATATTTTTCTTTATAAATATGTGGGGTAATAAAGTGCAGTAGGATGCACGTTAGCATTACTTTTCCATGTAACAGTAAGTCTCAGACCAAAGGAAAAACCATATGAGGATTACTTCTCCCCCAATCCTTTCAAAATGTATACGCCTAGGGGACAAGGAAAATACAGTTAAGACATGCAACAATGTAAATTGGAATGAATAAATGAATCAAAGTGGTAAAAACTACAAGGATAGAAAATCAGAAAACACCAAAAGCATGTCAACAAGTTTGAAATTTACTTTGGGCTCCGAATGAGTGATTATGATACATCGAGGAGAAGACTGAGAGAATTAAAACCGTATCCAAGGTCAGGAGACCAAGAACCTTATTAAATTTAAAGAGACCAAAAGAGCACGAGATTAAAGTGAAGGAGTCGAATAGTCAGGTGGTTGCCAATCCACCAAGAAGATTTGCATTGAAGAGAAATGGAAAGTGAGTACAAAAGTACATCTATTAAGTGCTTACCTGAACAAATATGTCTGTATGAGTCCTCCCATCATACAGCAGTAATTCAGCATTAACGCCAACTCTTCGAAGAGTATCGGCAAAATTCTTGCTGCACACAAGAACACATACGTAGGTATTGGATGACTGCCTTAAAATGCAAATTGCCAGAAGTTGATAGCTATTTCTGGTTTTTTTGCATTTTGTGGTTACCTATTCACAGAATGCCCATGATGCTGCTTGTTTGATGAAAATCGAGATAGCAAACAGAACAGCATCGTATAAGATCAAGAAAATGAGAAAAATCAACATTCAGTTGTCGCAATTTACAGGACAAGCAGCCTTTGGAAATGTACCACCTTGACCCTAAAAGGAGGTGGAGATATGGGCGTGGAAGTGTATCTTGTACATCTTGTGTATCTTGTATAGTTGTACATCTTTGTAAACTTTTATATTAGGCAACGAGTATCGTAATATTCTGTATTTGGCAATTAGTATAATATCGTAGTCGTATCTTCTATTTTAGGCATAGATTACGTGTTAGAGCTTTCTATTTAAATGTTTCATCATCATTGTAATAATCATTCAGAAATACAATCAGTTTCTATTATTCACGTTTCATGGTATCAGAGCAAGGTTGATGCTTTGGCCATACCTCAGTCATCTGCTTCTCCTTCGTCGACCTCTGTCTCAGCCTCTCTCTCTCCCTCTCTCTCCTTCGTCGCCTTCAGTCTCTCTCTCTCTCTCTCTCTCTCTCTCTCTGTGTGTTTTAAAATCCTTATATTGTCTCCCTGTATCAGAATCCACCAGACCTCCACCAACCACTTGCTGGCCACCACTAGTTGTCGGCAACCACTCGATGACCACATCCAACCTCCGGCAAACCCTTCCAAACTTCCGACGAACATCTCAGAGTTACCCACACCTCTAACAGACTTCGACTACTCAGATCTGAAACTCAGCAGCCTTCTGGTACACTTTCCGACAATACCCAGTGATTCTCCGACTTCGTCTTACCACGTTAGAGACTCACCAGACCTATGGATATTCCGGCAACCCTCATTCCAGCTTTGGGTAGTGTTTCTGACTTCTGATTTACAAGACCAAGTGATTCACGACACTGTTCAGCCTTTGTTCTGGTATTTCTGACAATTCCTCCATACTTATAGCTACTCTGATATCTAGTTTGGGCTCTGTTTGTGTTCTGAAACCAGTTTGGGTTTTGTTTGAAATCAGTTTGGATTTTCTGTGTAATTAGCACCATGTCTAGGGTAATCAAGCTATTAGTGTTCGTTTGACCGGAAATAACTACTCTTATTGGGCACATGTTATGAAAAAAATTGTTGTTGGTAGGGGTGTGGGGGCATGTGGACAATTCGACACAACCGTCGTCTGACACAAAAGCCGAAGGATATTATGCCACTGCTGTTGGGAAATGGACCATCGAAAACACACAAATTCTCACTTGGTTTCACAACTCTGTAGAACCAAGCATTGGGATGAATTTTTCAAAATACAACACATCCAAGAAAGTCTGGGATTACTTGAAGGGTATGTACCTTGACTCTAACTTTGCAAAACAGTAAGAATTTGAGTGGTCTATTCGTAGTGCTAGTCATGGTGATAAGACTATTCAGGAATTTTATAACGAAATGACTAGTTATTGGGATCAATTAGCTTGTACGGAACCTGCTGCTTTACATTCACAGGATGAGCTTATTGAATATTGTGAGAAACAAAGACTGGTCCAGTTTTTGGTGCCTCTTCACGCCCAGTTTGAGCCCTTTCGTGGGACAATTCTGCACCGTTCTCCTCAACCTTCTGTGGATGGGGCTGTCCATAAACTTATTGCATAAGAAACCAAGTTCAAAGTGGCTGGTATGACTTCTCCTTCATAGTCTGTCTTTAGTGCTCCTCCTGCTTCATTCCGTTCACCTTCAGCATCTCTGCCGCCCACTCCAGCATCACACCTTATTCAGTCTACGGGTAAGCCCAAGTTCTACAGGTAAGCCCAAGTCCCAGTGGCCCCAAACACATGTGGATGAGTGCAACTATTGTCACCAGAAGGGTCATTGGAACCATGTGTGCCATAAACATCTCCAGCCTAAGGGACGTAATGCTTCTCAGTCAACTGGTTCTTTAGTTCCTCAGACACCCTAGCAACATTCCCGCCCTCTTGTAGCTTTGGCAACATCTTCCTCCAACAATACTCGTCCTCCTCCCCCGTTTGATTTTGAGCAATTTCAGCAGTATCAGGCTTATATGGCAGCCATCCAAGGGAATTCTTCCCAAGCTTCTGCCCTGACTACTACCACCTCAGGTTTGCATGGTGCTTACACCACAGGTATCTTACCCACCACTTGGCTATTTCATTCTGGCTCCTCTCATCATATGACTCTTGATTTGTCTCTTCTTAGTCATTGTATGTGTAACACCCCGAGTTAATTTAAATATTTTATGCATTTTTATGTGATGCTCGCTTACTCATTTATATGCTCATAGTTGTAGACTATGTTTTAGGGTACTTGTGAGACCCAGTTTATTAGAAGAAGGTCAAATAGGAAAGTAATTTCCTTATGAGTGGTTCAAAATGGAACTTTCTAAAACCATAGGGATGCATTGTGTAATAGAAAGAGATGGTGTCTGCTGGTATATACGTGTTAGGAGATTGAGAGTGCAGGTGTGCTTAGATACACATCAGTTCAAAGGAAAAAAACAAAAGGGAACAAAAACAAAACGTTAAGTGGGTTTTGGTTTAGCGGTGAGAGAGAGAGAAGAAGAAGAAGAGGAAGAAGAAGAAGAAGAAGAAGAAGAAGAGAATTAGGGCAAAAACCTAATTCAAGGTAAGTTCTTGAATCTTGATCTTAATTTCATAATCCATGAAGTTTTTGTGTAGTTTTGTGCATGGTTTTGTATAGTGATTTGTTTAGCTGTAATATTGTTAAATCTCAAAAGTTTTCCACTATACAATCGTTAAGATAGTAAATTATGAAGTTGCTAAGGAAGTGAGTTGTTTTACTAGTTGAACCAACTTGCTAGTATTATGAGTTGTTAGTTGCGGGGTTATAGGCGTGTGCTTGGCTCGGATTGGACTTGTTGGGGCAGCTCCGGGTCGGGTTGACAATTGGTATCAGAGTGGGTAGTAGGTCTTACATGGGATCAGGTGGGTGTTTAGTATTTTTATGTTGAAAAAAAAAAAAAACTTTTATTAGAGTTGCGCAATAAAAATTTATTTTGATTAACATGCTAAGGATGGTCGTAGTTTGTTCAGTGTTGAGTGTGTTGAGTGAGGAATGGTCTTGCAGTGGACAATAGGAAGTTGTTTTTGGGTCTGGGTCTAGTTTAGTGTTAGTTTAACTAACATGCTAAGGATGGGCTATTGCTATTGTTGTTGTTTGCATAATTTGCAACAGGTCGAGAGGAATAGAACCAAAAAATGTTGGCAAGCGGAAACGAAAAGGAAAAGGTAAAACTGAATCAAGTCAGGCAGGGAAGTTTGGAATCAGGTATCAAGGTGGACATGAGACATCTTTTCACCGTTTTAGATGTGGATCTCCTAATCATCGTGTTCGGAATTGTCTGGAGCGAGCTAGGGGAAGTGGGACATGTGGCAGCGCGTTGCTCTTAACCTTGGGTGTCGGGAGCATCATCCTCAATGGGTAGTGCTTTGGTTGAACAAGGAGCAACGGTTGGTGTAAAAGGTTATGAAGCCGGGACGAGTGGTTCTAATGTGGCACTGGAAGAGGTATTGGTTGTCACTCGGCAGAATGTACGGACGGCGCCAGAAATGGTGACTAGTACATTAGTTTAATTTTGATAGAAATGCATAAGCTTGAATTGATTTTAGATTAATTCATTTGCATAGCATGTCTTAAGATAAAACCTTTGTGATAGTTATTGAATTGCAGTGTTTAAGCTTAAATTTAACCTGTGAGTGGGGTTTGAGTTAAGAGTTAGTAGTAATTTAAGAGTTTGTTTTGAACCCGTTGAGTTCATGTGAAAAGATAGATTGACCTTTGAATCAGTCCATGAACCTGTTGAGGTAATGGGTAATTTTTGTTGTATGTGTGCTAGAACGTGTTTAACTTATACTTGAAGGAGCATTTGAGTTATGAGATAAAACAAAGAGGGGTTTTGTTGATTTGGAAACTTAACTAGGTATCCACAAATGTTAAGCTTATGAATTTTTAGTTTTTATCGTTGAATCAAGTTTTTGTTGGGTAATTCATGGCTCCTTATGTTCAATTCTATAAAGATAATGTTTAATTGCATGTTTGACATGGAAATTCCTACTTGCAAGTAGTTGGGGTTGGGTTAAACCCATGGGATTGTATTTTAAGTTCGAACTTGAAATTGATGGTTTGAATCAGGAGGGTATGGCAATTACTGCTAAAAATAGTTGTTTTTACATTGTTAAGTGTTGATTCTGTTGTAGCTATAGTTTAGGTGCAAGAAAATTTCATTTAAACGCTGAAATTGTGTAATTGGAAGCTGTAATTGCACAGTTGTATGCTTAAAACTAGACTCTAATTGTTGGAAATTAACCGTAGTTGCTGGAGAATGATGAACAAGTCAGGAAATGGGAATTATAGTTGATGAAGGCATGGCCTAAGTGTTGAAACGGTAGTTCCTTACTGATAAAAAAAAAGATGTTTTCTATGTTTCGATGTTAAGGAAGTATGTGGGAAACTGAGGAGGATATGCGAAAGCACTATCCAAAATAGTTCGGTTCAGGTAACTAATTTTGTGGGTGAAATTCCTAAGTGGGGGAGAAGTGTAACACCCCGAGTTAATTTAAATATTTTATGCATTTTTATGTGATGCTCGTTGACTCATTTATATGCTCATAGTTGTAGACTGTGTTTTAGGGTACTTGTGAGACCCGGTTTATTAAAAGAAGGGCAAATAGGAAGGTAATTTCCTTATGTGTGGTTCAAAATGGAACTTTCTAAAACCATAGGGATGCATTGTGTAATAGAAAGAGATGGTGTCTGCTGGTATATACGTGTTAGGAGATTGAGAGTGCAGGTGTGCTTAGATATACATCAGTTCAAAGGAAAAAAACAGAAGGGAACAAAAACAAAACGTAAAGTGGGTTTTGGTTTAGTGGTGAGAGAGAGAGAGAAGAAGAAGAAGAAGAAGAAGAAGAAGAAGAGGAAGGGGAAGGGGAGAATTAGGGGGAAAACCTAATTCAAGGTAAGTTCTTGAATCTTGATCTTAATTTCATTAGCCTTGAAGTTTTTGTGTAGTTTTTGTACATGGTTTTGTATAGTGATTTGTTTAGTTGTAATGTTGTTAAATCTCAAAAGTCTTCCGATGTACAGTCGTTAAGATAGTAAATTATGAAATTGCTAAGGAAGTAAGTTGTTTTACTAGTTGAACCAACTTGCTAGTATTATGAGTTGTTAGTTGTGGGGTTATAGGCGTGTGCTTGGCTCAGATTGAACTTGTTGGAGCAGCTCCAGATCGAGTCGTTACATTATGTCTCCTGCTTCTATTAGTATTGCCACTGCCAATGGTTTTCCAATGCAAGTTGTTTCTATTGGTTCCATCCTTCCTACTACATCTTTTTCTCTATCTATTCCTAATGTCTTTTATGTTCCTCAGTTGACATTGAGTCTTCTTTCGATTAGCCAGTTGTCTGATTCAGGTTTTGATGTCATCTTTTCTTGTTCTCGTTGTGTTGTGCAGGGTCGGGATACCAAGAAGCAGATTGGGATAGGCCGTAGAGTAGGCGACCTCTATATCTTGGAGGAGTTGCACATCCCACCAAAGTCTTCTTCCACTGTTATGTCATCTTTTTGTTTAGATAGTAAGTCGTCTCCCTTTTATCTTTGGCATTCTAGATAAGGACATTTGTCTAATGAGCGTTTGAAACTTTTGGTTAAACCAGGTCATTTGGGAAACATTTCTATTAGTGATATTTCTACATCTAGTCATTGTAAGTTTGCTAAAATGTATGTTTTACCGTTTAACAAAAGTACTTTAGATTATACTTCTCCCTTTCAGCGGATTCATACTGATTTATGGGGTCCTTCCCCGATTGTCACTAAAGGTGGTTTTGTTTACTACTCCCTCCATCCCAAATTGCTGGTCCTTCTTTCTATTTTGGGATGTCCCAAAATGTTAGTCCTATTTCTAAAAACAACAATAAAAATATGTCAAACTTCCATTTTTTACCCTTAAAAAGTACTCTCCCCATTTATTTCACAGTTTTTGAAATTTGTGTCATTTCTAAATCGTTTATATGTTTTAGTTTGTAATGTTTTTCATGATTTTTAAAACTTTGTATAAAACAACTAATTGAAATCTATCAAACAAGATCCATATTGCATATTTTTTGATATCCATATTGAAAGATATAAACCATTTAAAACCACTTAATAAACTTCACAGTTTGGAAGGATAACTTTGGAAATTTAAGACAATAGTTTTATCTCCTTAAAAACTTGGATTCCCCAAAAGGGACTAGCAATTTGGGACGGAGGGAGTATGTTTCATTTGTGGATGACTTCAGTCGATATACATGGGTGTACTTAATGACACATAAATCTGATTTCTTCAAGATTTATCAAAGTTTTCATGTCATGGTTCAAACTCAATTTTTTGCATCTATAAAAATTCTTCATTCTGACTTGGGTGGGTTCTCTCTCTGAGTTTGGTGCATTTTTAGACACCCATGAGACTATCCATCAGTCTTCTTGTACTGGCACTCCCGCACAAAATGGTAGAGCTGAACGAAAGCATCGTCATCTTCTTAGGCCTAGTTTTCCAAAAGATTTTAGCACCCAGGTGCTAAAATCATGATATTTCAAATCAAAAAATGAAGTAGTTCCGTGTATCGTTTTTCGAATTTTTTTGCACCAAATTAAAGTACACGAGGAGTACTTTAATTTGCTGTGAAAAAAATCGAAAAATGATACACGGAACCGCTTCATTTTTTGATTTGAAATATCATGATTTTAGCACCTGGGTGCTAAAATCTTTTGGAAAACTGGGCCTTAATACTGATTGGTCTTTGCTATTATCATCCTGTCCCATCCACTTGTTAGGGAGAAATTGTTCTCACTACAGCCGATCTTCTGAATCGGATGTCCACTCCTCTTTTCTCTGGTAATTCCCCTTATGAGCGGCTTTATAGTCAAGTTCCTAACTACCCTCTCCTTAAAGTATTTGGCACTACATTTTTTGTCCTTTTTCCCAAGAAAGATCGCACTAAGCTTAGCGCTCGTTGTATCTAAGGCATTTTTTTGGGATATGGCATTAATCAGAAAAGCTATTGGTGTTAACCCTTTGACAAGCTGTATGTGTCTAGGCATGTCGTCTTCTTAGAGCATTTTCCATATTTTACCTGTGTTACTCGGACTCGCCATTTTTGGTGGAGTACCCGTGTCGGCACAACACGACGCGGGTACGGGTGCGGGATTCGTACGGGATCCGGCCACAAAAATCCGGATACGGCTATTTTTGCAGGTGGGCTGTTTTTGCAGGTGGTTCATCGGAGGAGAAGAAGAGACGAGGAAGAAGAAGAAGAAAGAGAAAATAAAAAGAATAGAAAAAGTGGGAGAAAAGGAAAAGCACCCCACCTCGGTACTGTTGATGAATAAAGAAAGTTGTCTCCTGGGAATTCAAAGTTGCCTTGTATTTTACCGAAAAGTAATTGTGGTACAGCTGTGCGGTACAGCTGGATGTAACATGCTTTTACCGAGAAGTAAATTGTGGGGCCAAAAGCTCACTTTTGCATTTTGATATTTTGCTATCAAAATTGTGTATTGGATGGCGTGGTGGGCTATGCCCACATGAACAAGTTGATCAGCATATGATTGGATAAAGAAAAGGCAATATTAATTCTTCATACCGCTTTGCTTCCAAAACAAATTAGTGGTTATGCCAAAAGGCACATCAAAGAGCCGTAAAAAATGTTCCATTCTTTTAATGTAAAAAATATTTATTATTGGACATTAAATTTAAAATATAAAAAAAAATATTATATACCGTATCCCCGAACCCGTGTCCAAATTAGGATTCGTATCTGCGTATCCTCTATTTTTTGACTTCACGTGTCTGACACCTAGATTCGTACCCGCACCCGAGTATTATATACCGTATCCCCGAACCCGTGTCCAAATTAGGATTCGTATCTGCGTATCCTCTATTTTTTGACTTCACGTGTCTGACACCTAGATTCGTACCCGCACCCGAGTCCGAGTAACACAGTATTTTACTCTTCCTCCCAAAACTGCTCCTGTCACCAAAGAGGATTTGATTTGTATTGACCCCTTCCCTATGGATGTGCCTACTGACGAATATACCTCTACTCTTGAGATATCTGATGTTTCTGCAACTCCTACTCACCATCCTCCAATCACTCAAGTCTACCGTCATCCAACTACTACTACTACTACCCAATGCCTCCGAATATCCCGATCCTCCTGCTCACCGGTATCCCATTCGTGAAAATCGACACCCACTGGTAAGGTATGGCTTCAATAATACATGTTTTTCGCGCACACATTTTGAACTTAGGCCCTATAAAGAGGCTTGTACATATCCCAATTGGGTGGATGCCATGGACGTTGAACTCACTGCTCTTGGGAGTTGGTTCCGCTACGGGATGGTAAGAATTTTACTGGTTGCAAATGGGTCTATAAAGTCAAGACTCATTCTAATGGTTCTTTGGAGCAGTATAAAGCCCACTTAGTGGCCAAAGGGTTTTCTCAGGAGTATGGGATTGATTATGAGGAAACTTTTTCTCCCGTGGCCAAAATGACCATTGTTTGCACCTTGATATATGCCGTTGTTGTGCAACAGTGGCCTCTTTCTCAGTTGGATGTAAAGAATGCTTTTCTCAATGGATACCAATCTGAAGAGGTTTATATGGGCTTCTCTCACCCCTCTAGTGTTGTTTGCCGTTTGCGTCGCGCTCTTTATGGCTTGAAACAATCACCTCGTGCTTGGTATGCTCAATTTCAAGATGTGGTTCTTCAGATTGGCTTTCAGCCCAGTATGCATGATTTTGCTCTCTTTCTTTGTCACACCTCTCATGGTTTGGTTCTTCTTTTGTTGTATGTTGATGATATGATCATCATTGGTTCTGATTCTGCTAATATTAGTGACGTGAAACGTCACCTTTTTCGAGAATTTGAAATGAAAGACTTGGGTCCTCTTCCGCATTTTCTTGGTATTGAAGTCGTTGCTTCTCCCCAAAGGTATCTTCTTGGACAGTCAAAGTATGCTACTGATATCCTTCACTGTGTTCGTCTCAGTGATACCAAAACTGTTGATACTCCTCTTGAGCTTCATGCCAAGTTCTCTGCTTCTGATGGTGTTCCTCTTGAGGATCCTACGGAATATTGTGAATTAGTAGGTTGCTTAGTTTATCTCACTGTTACTCGGCCTAATATTTGCCTATGTTGTTCACATTGTTAGCCAGTTTGACTCTGCTCCTCAGACTACACATTGGTCGGCTCTGTTACGTATTCTCCGTTATGTTCGTGGTACTCTCCATCAGTGTCTTCTGATCTCTTCTACATCAAGTTTGACTCTTCATGCTTATGCTGATTGGGCTGGGGATACTAGTGACCGCAAATCTACCTGGGGTCTTTGTGTTTTTCTGGGTGATTCTCTTATCTCTTGGAGAAGCAAAAAGCAATCTATTGTTGCTTGCTCCACTACTTTAGCTGAATATCATGCTATGGCTCATGCTACGTCTGAAATCATGTGGCTTCACTGGCTTCTTTCTGATATGGGTGTTTGTGTTACTTAACTCACGCCTCTTTATTGTGACAACAAGAATGCAATTCAGATAGCTCACAACTCAGACTTCCATGAGCGCACCAAGCACATTGAAATTCATGGCCACTTCATTCACCAGCATCTTCAGTCCGACACCATTGCTTTACCCTTTGTCTCTTCTATATTGCATTTGGCCGACTTCTTCACAAAGACCCACACTGCTCGTTTTCACTTACTTTCTCCTTGGCTAACTCTCGATGCTCTCTACTCTCGCATTCTGAGTCTTCAGTCCGACACCATTGCTTTACCCTTTGTCTCTTCTATATTGCATTTGGCCGACTTCTTCACAAAGACCCACACTGCTCGTTTTCACTTTCTCCTTGGCTAACTCTCGATACTCTCTGCTCTCGCATCCTGAGTTTGAGGGAGGTGTGAAAGTGTATCTTGTAATATCTTGTGTATCTTGCATATCTTAGTAATCTTTTGTATTAGGCAACTAGTATCGTAAGATTCTGTATTGGGCAATTAGTCCAATATCGTAGTCGTATCTTCTATTTTAGGCGTAGATTATGCTTAAATTATGTGTTAGGATTTTCTATTTAAGTGCTTCATCAACATTGTAATTATCATTCAGAAATACAATCAGTTTCTATTATTCACATTTCAATTGGATGTTCCCTCAGCTATTTTCTTCCGATTATTCTTAAGAAATTGTTATGTTCCTAGAACGCTGAAATACTGGTATTCCGATGGGAACTAGAACATGGCTACATGTCCCCTAAGACAGTACAATGGGGGCAAGCCGTAGGCCTATGACAAAATGGTATGTTATAATTACACATGCTAAAAATCTCTCTCTCTCTCTCTCTCTCTCTCTCTCTCTCTCTCTCTCTCTCTCTCTCTCTCTCTCTCTCTCTCTCTCTCATCCACTACTAGTAAGGGATTCCTAAATCTTTTCAGCCACGTGGTCAGGCTAAGAGTTAATTCCATATATAAGGAAATGTGTCTTCAAAGGTCTTATGCGAGGAATCAATACAAATAAAAATAAAAAATGACTGGAAGGGCTTCATCCGAGCAGTTTTTCATAATAACCGTAGATATATAGTTTATCGAAAATTGCTCGAAACAAGCCCTTCCCTTTTTTTTTAATGATTCCTCGCAAGAACCCATAAAAACGCGTTTTAAACACATTGAAATCATCAAAATTTGATCAGGAAAAGGGAGTCCAGCATTTTAACAAAACGTGGGATCTCACACTAGAAGATTGGTGTGATATATATATATATATAATCCAAGAAGTTTCCTGTGATGGCTCCCTCACAAAAAAAGTGCGGGAAAACAGTTGTGGGTCGCTGGATCCTATGCCCTTCACGAGATCCAACGGCTCACAACTATTTTCCGGCACTTTTTTTTGTGAGGGAGCCCTCATAGGAAACTTCATGTATGTATATAAATATAAGCCCAGCCCTGGGGCCAGGCATCTGGGGCCCCTCAAATTTGACTCAAAATTGGGGCCCCCAATTATCTATAACCCTCAAGTATGTAGTAATAAATATATAATGGAGCAAAATAATAAAAGTAATACGTGATGGCTCAGTGGTAACTCAAACTTCCGTCTACCATGTGTAGCATTGTTCGAGTCACCCTAATAACAATCCGTTTTAGGGGTTTTTTTTTTTTTTTTCTCCCCTTAATACTCCGTAGTCCTTCTATGTTGCAAGGCTTTTACCGTTTACCCTTTTACAATTGAGGCTTAGGCTTCATTTGAGTTACCAAATTTTGTTGCAATGATTTTCTTTTTAATCTTTTGGTCAAATATTTCATTTTTGTATTGCTCTTCATTACAACAATTTTCATAGATCCAAAAAATTAGATCATATTTGAGAAAATAAAACTTAAATTTTGATTTAAGTGGGCATTTTTTTGCTAAACACTAAAGCCGATTTGTATTTCTTTAAAATAATATGTTCCTCTATTTAAGACGAACAAAAAATATATAACAAAATATGTCAATCATATATTTGGAAAGAATGGGTTCATCCTTCCTGGTTACTCTAGTTCCCCTATTTCAATTATGTTTTTCAAGGTAAACCTCACACAATTGTATATTGTTACTCTAATTTTCCCAATAAATATGTGGTTAAACAAAAAAAAAAAATTGATTATACAATCACTGATAGAAACTTGACATAATGCTCTTGAGGTTTTTGTCTCACTAAGTTTAAAGTTTGAATTACCACTGTAAATAGTTTACTTTAGGTGATTAAAGATACAAATATTTTACTAAGTTTAATTTTTATTTTTTTTCCATATACTTCAATTACTCTATTAACATCATATTTTGGAATGTGAGTTCCAAAACGCCATTTGTTATTTTATTTTATTTTTTTATGTTTTTTTAAAGGGAAAACGTCATTTGCTAGGCATTACATATCCTGGAGACACAGATCCATATGTCTTTAGCTGGGCTAAACTTTAAGTGTCTGCCCTGAGACCCACCTGGCTCTAGCCAACTTATGAGCCAGCTAGTCTGTACGACCTTTGATTCTAATGTTCAATCTTATTTTAATTGGCACAAGCCTCACCTATTGGAAATCAAACACGTGTATCATCTAACGATCATTCAAACAATTCCCAGTCCAAAAAACAACCGTTATTAATAACATTGGTCTGACAGCTCTACTTCGATCCATCTTCATGCTAAATCACTTAACCGAGCTCCACCGATGTACACTTCAGCGTTCACTTCCCACTTCATCCCATGAACTCAACCACAGCTTCTCAAAGCCAGCAATTGAGATAATCCCTAGATACAAGTATACAGCCAACAATCTGCCAACAATCTACCCTTGATAATGTATGAGCTAAGCTAATAGCTAAAATTATTGGTATGCAATTCATCAGATCTGAAATTACACCAATATGGTATGCATTCCTAGCCTCTTGTTCTATCAGCCCCTCATGCAACGTATGTGGTGATGGGTATAGGTACGGCTATAGTGTGTAACGAGAAAACTGCCCAGGGTGATAGTATTAAACATTATCGAATTTGGAAGTTGGAAAAAGGAAATAATCAACTATATTCAACAATGCTGAACAGGTAAAAGGAGGATGATGGTAAATCAGTTACTAAACAAAATCACCCAAAACTAATTTTACGTTCCTGCTTTGATGTAATATTTACATGCATCACTGCTATAAGAGTAGTTACATTTGCTACAGTACAAATATCCAAGTCGAATGACTTCTTTAATGATTTTCAACTTATACGCTGTAAGTGAAAACTCATTGTTATGCAAGGGCTATGAAGATATGATGTAACTCCTTCTGCAACCTAAACAACATTCCTCATAGTTTAAGGGCTGTAATTGTTAAAAAGAATCCAGAAATAGCTGGGGAAGTAAAAGATCACTCTATCCGCAGATGCTAATACGATGGTACACACTTAACTTAACCAAGGACCCCATATGACATTCAAGAACAAGAATAGCAAGGTCATGTCTCAAGTACTGCACATAGATTGCAGAAGAATTGGGTAGCATAGGACAATTATAACAAATCACAGCCCTGTATAAGTAGATAATTTGGATTACTTAACTTCACACTGAGTTAACCACATTCTCACATTTCAATGATGCATTGCTAGTCATACAATACCATCCGCCCACACTTCCTGATAATTATTCATTGCACCCAGATTTTAGCAAGAAATCACAATGCTTTCTCTAACGGATGACCACAGGTATTCATCAGTATTCCCTTCTTATAAAATATGAATTCTTTTAAGTATTTTATCATAAGCACAGAAGCAATAAAATAAAAAACACCGTGCCGAAAGTTGCATGCAAAAGATCTGTACGGAGGCTCCAAACAGAGCTTCTTGGACCGAAATTCACACTTATCCAAGTTTTAACCAAAACAAAAGAACAGAAAAACACATAAGCAGTTACTACAGTTCATTTAGGAATAGACGCATACCTTGCATCTGATGGGATAGAATAATCTCCCGTGCCATGACAAAGGAAAACAGGAGGTAGGAGAGAGACCGCATTTCTAATGTCCGGTTCCTGTACCATTACTTCAGGAGAAAATCGTCGAAAAGATTGTGCCCCCTCCATTATGCTGTAAAGGTTACAGAAAACCAATGACCAGATGAGATGTCAGGTATGAATATGATGCAATTGCTAAGCATAATAATCCATGGAAAAAGAAAGAAGATATGTACCTCAAAAAGATTGACCGGTAAAAACCTCGACAGTGGAAGTGATCTACTAGGTTATACAGATTGTACCTGTTGACAATGTCCAAAGAGTATAAATGTAAAACTGCTCTAAAATCTGTTTGTATGAATCCAGAACAAACAAAATCTACTTGCCAAAAAAATTGCCAAGGGAAAACTACTCTAGACCAGGCTATTGATGACTCTAAATATGTTCTTGTTAGTTGAAGAGACAAAAAGCCTTAGTTTATCATTATTTGGTATATATGTTCAATACTTGAATAGTATTTAAAGAATTACAGTAAGGGCCAAGTATTCAAGTTACAGAGTTGTCATTCACTAAACTGTAGATTCAGCTAAAAGCCCAATGCATACTCAAGCAAAGAAAAAATCAGCCTTGCTATTAAAAGCTCGCCCAAATATGACAGCTTAGTAAGCTGTTACATGAAAGATTTGGAATTACATTTATTAAACTGGAGATTTAAGCAAAAGGTCGCAAAGGAAGACTTAAGTTGATACAAAAAACAGAATAGGAGTACATTCTTTAGGACCCCAAATATGACAGCATAGTATACAATTTCATGTTCAAGTGCAGGCAGCTCAAAAGAATTGTTCGAGAACTCTTTGAAAACTTCTATCCAACAATAGCACAACATATAACTTGAGAAAGCGAGACCTGCCAATTAACAGAATTAGCTGGGGAATCATCTAGACCAAATGTTAAATTGCTCCAGAGTTTTGACTATCCTTGCCACCTACTTTGTCACATCTAATGTCACACATCAATATTAAGATAGAGGGAAAGATATACATAGATATATCACGTCATTCACCATAAAGAACCTTATTATTTGCTAAATGGAAAATGGCAAGGGAAAAAGGTTCCGCACTTAGATTTTATAAGTTAACATAAACTTACGCTCCAGATAAACCAAAATAAGCCTTTAACTGGGACACACTCCAGGAAGTTCTCTCGCATTCACCAGCCTCTTTAATTGCCTGCTCCAATAGAGCACAAGCAGCAATATGAGCACCAGCTGACTGTCCCATTAAATAAATCCTACCAAAACCAGTTAAAAAATGGGTTTACTTAGAAATGATGCATTTCGATGGTACTAGATAAAAGAAGAAATTTGCGAAGTTACTACCTGTTAGGATCACCTCCATATTCAGCAATATGATTGCACACAAATGAGATACCTTGAGAAGCATCCTTTACCATATCACTCATAGTCCCCCGAGGGAAATTTCTGCCAGACGAGTGGTACAGGTAATTATGTTTCAGATGATAGGCACGTGAAACACGATTGGTCATCAGCAACCTCCCAAATAGAGGTGCAGTACTGAAGGAATAAGAATATCTAAAGGGATGACATCCGTGGAATTGTTTGGCATTCAAAAAATTTACCTGAGTCAGAAAACAAAGTACAGTTCTATTAGCCAAAGGTGGTTATTTTACTACTTAGACACAATCAAGGAATATGGTAGCAAGTCATTGAAACCAACTACAAGCTACTTCTGATACAAGGGAAAGAGAAATCAGTTCATAATTGTTAAGGTAAAGGTGTTGACAGCTGACAGATTTAGAGGGAAGAGATGTTCAGACTTGGAAGCTAAGTATCACAAAAAAGGGTGTTCAAGGGTACCACTATAACTTGAGCGTATTGGACATGTTGAAGGATCAAGATGGAACCATTCTGTTGTTCACAATTTCCATAACTACAGATGTCACTAAGACCCTTTCAAATCTCAAAATTTCACGATTTCTTTTCATTGTGTAGAAATTGAAGAGCAGGAAAAGAAACATTTTATCGAAGAAGTCATGCAGTAGACTTATTTGAAGCCCCATATATCTTAGAATGTTACTCAATCATTTCAAAAGAAATGTCCACATGTATAGTAAATTATTAAAATTTGTGGACTTTCATTTGCTTTTTATTAGCACTGTTTTGGAATATTAAAAAAAAACCATTTTGGGCAGGTACACACGATAATATCATATTATATTGTACAAGAAAACAATAATTGATCCTGGAAATAAAACAATCACCTGTAATCTATGCAGGCCACCATAATGTCTCTTTCTGATAATTGTTTCCCTAACAGAGAACCCCATGCTTTATAACTGCATCATCAAAAGGTTTCAGAACTTGTAGAGAAAATATACAATAATTTACACAACCGGCATTACTGTAATAAGTATATGCCTCCAAAAAAAATACCAACAGCAATTAAATCTATTTTGCCTTCTTTCTTTCTTTCTATTTAGACGCTCAACTCAACTAATGTACTCCATGTGAATTCTATTTCCAGAAAAGCATCAAACCCATAACATGACGGAATTCCTTATAGTCTAATCTTTTACAAACAGTGTTTTCAACAGCCAATTATGTGTCCAACTAATGAATCAAAACACATTGCAAACACTAACCCAATTATCCAGGCTCCACCAGTAACAAATGCAACAACTGGCTTTGGGCCATCACATTCTTTTGGCAAATATAGATCAAGCCTGCACAATCACATTTTCATTGGTGATTCAACCCAGGAAACGCATTAGCAAAAGAGTTCACTGATTCAAATGCACAAGAGTCAATGACCATAAAATACCTATTTCTGGGTTGATCACCATAAACTATACCTCTACGGACCTGACTTGAGAAGAAATAGTAGAACCCAACTACAGAACATGTGAGCTTTGTTATGCTAAGCCAAACTGAGCAGTTATTGAAAGCCAAAACATCAACAAACTACAACCAATTCTCAAAGACCAAAAACACTGGTAGAGAGTTAATTATGCAGTCAAATATGGGCAACAGATCACGAGATGATTCAAACCTTGAACTAATCCAGGGAAAATTAGGAAAGAATAACAGCCAAGGGCAAGAAATCTTGTGATGAATCTGCAGCCCAGCCTGCATAGAAATAAATTCCCAGAAGCATCCAATTAAAAGTTTATTATTGTCCACTTCGTGAAAAGCAGAACATACAACTCGTAGTCGTTTTTAGTGCTAGATCACTAGGAATTTCTCGTATTGTGAAGATTTTTTTCAAGAAAAAAATCCAAACATTCCATGTGCATTGCGGGTGCATTCTTACGGGTGTTATTAGGAAGGGAGGAGTGTTAGTAATTCCGGACCCGAACATTTCAAATTGTTTGCATGATCTATAATCCGTTTCCACATTCTGAGCAAATCTTATCAACATTCATCTCCTTCCATTGGTACATGAGGTTTTGAAAGATAAATGTTACTTGTATATATTTAGCATGGCAATTTCTTTTCTTATTCTTTTGTGGCTAAATGATGTAGCCTACTTCTAGCTTCCTCCAAATGCGATAAAAAAAATATAAAGTGATTGGAGGACATCCTTGCGTAGTGGCAGCACACAGAAATGCAGGAATGTACTCCCCAAAACTGAGACGTAGATGGACATACTAGACATGGGTGAGTTGATGAGGTTGTCCTTGAACTATGTGGAGTCAATTATCAATTTTGAGGGGTACACGAAAGAGAAACAACAGAGCAGTTCCTCAACGTAATGGACTTACACCTCTCCTTCTGCACATTTATGTAAGCTGGATCAAGAACTTATTTGGTAAGAGCCCAGACAAGGTTGGGCACTAATGAGTTTTTCAACAATAGGAAAGGCATGTCCATAAGTATCTTACACCAATTTCCAATTTGGAAAAAGTACACCATATAGTGTGCCGCATCATAAAACAGACAGGTGAGAGACAAAGCAAACAAAACCTAAATAATTTAGGGCACAAAAGTGGAACTAACCCTTTAAGTTGTAACTATCACCACTAGAGTTACAAATTCCGTGAAAGGTAATTGTTTGCATCTAACTGTAATTTTATAACACATGGCTAGAGGGATAAGGAATGAAATTACAGATTGAGTATCTATCCGTTTGATAACTAACCCGACAACACATTCGATATCTAGTACCTTGGGGGTGAAATTTCTATTCACCTCACTACTATTCTAGTGAGTCACTCATGCAATAAAATTTTATACATGGTAAACATTTCAGCCGACCAATTCAACAATACATCCCCTAAGGTGTTATATATGTCAAATTTTGTGGTATTCATAATCCGCTGGATATAATCATCTAATTAAGAATTTGCAATCTACTTGCGTATCTCCCAAGTAAAAGAAATGGTGCGTTTTAATTAAAAGAAAAAAGCAATTGGTTGTATAACTTACAGCCGGTTTTCTGTATATTTTGTCTTCTGTACATTTGGGGTTAATGTTAATCTAATGCATTGTCATTCTTGGTAAACAATGTTTCACAAAGCATTAGGCCCTGTAGCTATTTTTGGAAAAACCCATTCCATTATACAATTTATAGATTTTAAATTAGCACCATTGTTCCATCAAAACATCTAAGCAAAGCGACACTCTTACCCAGTGGCGACTCCAGGAGTTCGACAAGCATGGGGTCATTCATAAACATCAACGTAAATCATAGAAGTAAACATTAAATCTGTAAGAAAGACACGAGAGAAAACCAATGAGGACTCCAATAGATTACCCAACAAGCGGACGAAGAGAGAAAGGAGGGGTTGAAGACTGAATTTTTTTAGATACAAAGGTAAATTATAACGCCCTCTGACATTAAGTGGGGCACATGTATACGTAGGTTCCAACCCATGTCAGAGGGGCATTACAAATAACCATTGTATTGAAAATTCTATGTTGAAGACTAAAAAGGAACTGTATTTTAGCCATTTGATTTGTATTCTATTGGTTTAACAATTATTCGGTTTCAAGAGTAGAAAAATGTCTTGTGTGGTGACAACATCAAATGGGTTTTAGTCCTTTCGTTTGGTATTTTCTCATAACTTTTAGTAGTTTCAAAGATTAGAAAATTGTCTTATGTAGTGTCAACATCAATTTTAATGGGATCATTTACAAATTAGGAGAAATTTTTAAACATAAAAATAGTAAAATATTTTTTTCTCCGCGACTAACTTACATGTGGTGTTGCCACTGCTCTTACAGAATGCAGTGGCCGACTAGCCGCTTAGCCAACAAATACTAGAGGACAACCAACACCATAGCTTATTAGCCTAATCCGACCATGGTAAAAAGAGTTCTTTTTTTCCATTCTTGACCTAAGTCACGGTGATTACTTTACCATGATCCAATGTGATCATATTCTATTTTTTATCATAATCTTACTGAGACCGTGCCCAAATTTACAAATTTTTCATGCACTTATCTTAAACAAATTTTACCGTGAAGTCGTGAACTAATGAGACATGAGCACATGACAACATAGTAAAAGCTCCAAATTTTCCACGTTTAAAATTGATAATGTTCAAATTGATCATGCAAATATGGAAACAAAACAGTTGACACCCTTTTATCATGAACCAGTGGACATTATAAACTTTGACACTGACCAATTTTTGTCCATAGTCAAACTCATGTACAAAACCAATAAACTTATCATATTGACAATATATCGATCATTGAAAAAATTATCGTAGTGTCAAAATATTGTTTTTTAGCTTTCATTGAAAAAATTAACGTGCGTAAAAATATTCTTTTTTAGCTTATTTCTCATTATTTTCATTGGTGTTTGCAAAGTTTTCCAACTAACATTCTAGTCTTGACAAGAGAGAGGAGTTTTTTTCCAATTGAGAAACTATGGAGGAGAAAATTTGAAAAGGGATAAGAGAACGACTTTACAAAAAGAAAAGAGGAGGGAAATATTTTAGGGCAAGCTTCACTCGCACCCCTGTGGTTTAGTTGATGTGCGGATGGACCCCCTGAACTTCATTTTGTAGCTTATTTGCACAATTAAGTTTTCCGTTAGATTTAGCGAAAAAATGGAGGATTTTAGCTTAGTCACTCCTAAGATCGGCACATTCGGAGTTGCCACAAAAAAAAAAAAAATGTCTCCGAAGGCAGATTAAGGACTTTAGAATCGAGGGAATTCTAAAAGGAGGAATTTTTTACAATGTTTATTTCGTATTGATTGGGATTCTGAATTTCTGATATCTGGTTTTCGGTCTTAAATTTGCAAAGGATTTTGCTTGTCAATAGCAAGGGTAATGGTAAGAACAGGGGCGTTCGCAAACGATTTTATGTTAACTTCAACAGAAAACTAAACTGTGCACATAGTACACAAAGCACATGGGAGGTATATGCTACAAAAAGAACTTCACAGGGTTCATCCGCACGTCGACCAAACAAGAAGGGGTGTGTAAGTTGAAGTTTGACCTAAAATTTAATACTATGATACAATATTACCCTCATATTTAACCTAACCCTAATTTTGTTTACACACCCATATCACCCCAATGCTCTCTTTACCTCTAAACTCCATAACCACGAATTTTAACCAGACAAAATAATACGTCTCAACAAAATATTTAGGTTTTATTATGATGAATAGCGCTTGTCGATTGATTTTTTGGGTTGGAATGTTTAACGTTGATAAAAAAAAAAAAATGCTCAACGGGGACTACCAAAATCCTGCCTACAACTCTTGAACGTTCTTTCTGTGCTTCTCTCTTTGCTTTTAATTTTTCTTTTTCTTATTTTCTCATTCTCACTTCACAGTGGAGAGGGAGAAATTTGGGGGGCAAGAAAATTGTTTGAGCAACACAGTCAACTGCCCATTTTTTTCCTGCACTTCATGTCTTGCTCTGAACCATATTCCAAATTGACTGGTGGAGGACGGGCTGGAACGGCTGGCCGACAAGTCATGTGGTTTTTGATGGGTAAGTCAGGTGAAAATTGTGTTTAGGTTGAGGTTGAAGATGAGGCATTATTGGATTAGCTTAAAAAAATTAAATTGTTCCAATGCGAAATTGCAAATGGGGCAGAGACATATACTCCACTGTTATAGTCCCAAACAAAAATTTTACAACTGCTTTTAGGGCAAAATACTAAAATCACCCACCCAACCCAACCGCCGGCTCCTACACCCAAAAAAAAAAAAAAAAAAACAAGCCACTCCCCACAAATTTACACTTGCACACATGGAGTACGTGCCCAACCTCTTGTTTATATTAGTACCAGAGCATATCAAGAAAACATCAATAGAAAAAAACCAAAAACAGGAAACCAAGAGAGTCGTGAGAAACTGTTACCCAACATATCGGACGAGGTTGACGCAAAGCCCAGTTACAGCCGAATCCGAAGCTGCACGCTCACGAAACGACTGGCTGCGGCCACTGCCGCCGTCCGTCTCGTTTAAGGTTCGACGCCGGCGTTTTTTGTAGAAATTGCTAATTCTGGCGGCAGCGGAGGTGCTGGTGTAACTGGAAGCCCTAGGCAGAAATGGTTCGACTTCAATTGCTTTCTCTTCGTCAAACGGTGGAGAAATGAGAACACGGGTGGACGATAAATCCATCATGGTTGTGGATGGGGATGGTGGAGGTGGTGGTGGGGGTGGTGGTGGTGTGGTAGTAGATCGGGTAGAGATCGGGAGAATCTGTGACTGCATTTATGGGATATAGAGATCGAAAGATTGTAGTAGTAAATATGCAGGTATAGAAAGGAGATGATGAACATGGATTATAAATAGTATGATAGTTTTAGGCGTGTTTTCCTGTTGTGGAGTAGCTACTAGGAAGAAGAAGAGAGAGAGGTAGAAAGCAGAGAATTTCCATTGCACCAAGAGAGAGAGAGAGAGCAGAGCAGAGCATATGTACAGATGTTCAAATTTGGGTGCCGGACATTGTTGAATTGCAGAAAGAGAGAGAGAGAGATGGGGGGAGGGAGTGAGTGGGGCCTGTTGGTGCCACGCGACGTGTTGTGATAAGCTGTGCTCCTTTCTCTTTGAAGACGAAGTGGATTGGTCGTTTGCTTCTACTTTTTCTTTGGGTCCTTTTCCAGTGATACTTCCCATTCGTTTCCCTCCTCTTTCCGGGCAAGGGTGCAAACGAGCCGAGCCGAGCCGAGCAGAACTTTGTAGTGATCTAGCCAAAAAATAGAGCTCGAGCTCGGCTTGGTCATAAACGAGCCGAGCCCTTATCGAGCCGAGTCAGGTAATTTACTTAACAAGCTTCCTTAAACGAGCCAAACCTATGTAATCGAGCCGAGCCGAGCTTTAGCAAGCTCGTTAACTAAACGAGCCTGAAAGTCAAGCTCGAGCTCAGCTCATTTACTAATTCAATCGAGCCTTTACGAGCCGAGCCACGAGCTGCTCGAGAGTAGCTCGGTTCGTTTGCAGCCCTATTTCTGGGTGATCAATGAGTGATATAGAATCTTTTTACATCCTACAGTACCAGGTTTGGGTTGGTGCTGTGGACCGGGTGCACAGCACTTTTGGGGCCCAATTTTTGCATACACACCGGCCTAAATTTTGCATTGGCTACCTAATTGACGAGATCAACAAAATGAACAATTCAGATTAAATAACGAGATCCCGAGTGGACCCCAGTGGAGCTGCATAGTACCAACCCCAGACCCTACAATACCTTTTGAACTACTACATTTGAGTAAGTTTTAAGCGTTCTATAATAATTGGTTTATCAGGATAAAGGCATTTTTACTTTTTTGTTTATGAATGATATAGAATTTTACTGTCTTTTGGATCTTTTGTCTTTTTTATATAAAATTTTTTGAACTTTTAACTTTATTTAGATATATCTTTTATTTCTCTTGTCGAGCACGACAACGAGATGAAAAAATTATACTTATCAATTAGGGTGATTCTATTTGCAACCCCTTTTTTTTCTCCATACAACCCAGGAAAATGTCCTCAATTTTCATTGTTGGCTAAAGACCTAAATGCCCCCACAATCTGAAAACTACGGGTTTTTTTCAACATTCATACCCCGAAACCTTTTTCAACATTTTGATTTTAAAACTTTTCACTTAACCGAAATTATGCAAGACAAACTTTAGTAATAAATTGTTGACTTAAGTTACTTTTTTCATCATCATAATATCGAATTCTACACATTACATCAACATTTGCATTCCGAAAACGATACCTGAGAAATTCCATATATTGTTTCGACAGTATAATGTTGAAATTTATAGATAATTTCTACGTTTTGATATCGAAATATGTACTTGTAAAATTTTGTAATTTGTCAACATACGTTTTACAAAGATAATGTTGAATTATTACCTTATTTCGACATTTTGATGCCGAAGTTTATACTTGTAAATTTTTGAAAATTCGACCTTCAATATAAATCAACATGTGGTTGTCGAAAATGGGTGTGTATTTCGACATTCAAAGTACGAATGGATTGAAGGGTTTTTTGGGAAGTTTAGGTGTATTTAGTGGGTTGTATGGAGTAAATTGGTTTGGGAAATTTTAGATGTGGGTTGGATGAAGAAAATGGGTTGTATGGAGAAAAAAAGGGTTGCAAATAGAATCACCCATCAATTATGGCCTCAATCAATTCTGATTTTAAGAAGTGCGTTTTTATTGCACTTTGCAGCAAAAAGCCCCTAAAATTTTGTTTTATTACAATTTTTGCCCCTAGAATTCGGCAAGATTTGAGGTGTTAGTTTGTTTAGCAAAATTGTTACTTAAGGGCCTGATTTAGTTGTAAGGCATGTTGCATCCTTGGGTCAGAGTACTATACATGAAATTGCTCTGTGTTAATCTCGAGATTCCCATATTAGGGTAGATTGAGGGACACATCCTGATTGCCTCCTTGATTATTAGGATTGCGCCCTTCATTGTTTTGAGTTTGACATGCTTTAAATCGAGTTTGAGCCACTTACCGTTCAATGTATATGGTTTTTTGGGAATGGAGCTAAGAAGGCACCACATAGTTTGGAGCGCCCTTCTGACTTGCAAGTAAGAGTTAGGGAGAATTGCCATAATATGGCGGTAGGCGCAAGTATTTGCCATTCCATGGACCACTTTTTAGAAATTGCTCCTAACATGAAACGCACTATTTTAATTGCACATACATGGTACCCATAATAATGTTGACCAAAATACCCCCTTGATCTGTGATTTTGAGTGCAATAAATTTGTTGAATAGTGCAACCGTTGTCCATGTAGAGTGCAACAAAAGTGGACGAAGAGTGCAATAGTCAAAAAATCTTCCCAGAAAGTGTGACTTGAACACACATCCTTCTTGAATTTGGACCAACGTAGTTGCAATGAGTTTGTTGAGAAGTGCAATTGTTGTCCATGTAAAGTACAACAAAAGTGGACGAAGGGTGCAATGGTCAGAAAATCATCCTAGAAAGTGTGACTTGAACACACACCCTTCTTGAATTTGGACCAACGTAGATGCAATAAATTTGTTGAGGAGTGCAACTGTTGTCCATGTAGAGTGCAACAAAAGTGGACGAATGGTGCAATTGTCAGAAAATCTTTCTAGAAAGTATGACTTGACTACACACTGCAATCACATTTGGACCAATGTGGGTGCAATGAATTTGTTGAGAAGTGCAACCGTTTTCCATGTAAAGTGCAACAAAAGTGGATGAAGGGTGCAATGGTTAGAAAATCTTTCTATAAACTATGACTTGACCACATTGCAACCACATTTGTTAAGGAGTGTGGGCGCAATGAATTTGTTGAGAAGTACAATCGTTTTCCATGTGAGGTGCAACAAAAGTGGACGAAGGGTGCAACAAAATATCTTTCGAGGGTAGTTGCGTACAACAATATTTCTCATGCCATATTTGTGGCAATTATTATTGCTCTCCCCATTGATTTGTGATTTCAAAAAAGTACACCATTAAAACACAATAATTTGCCCCTACCGCCATTTTACGGCAATTTCCCCTAAGAATTAGGACACCAATATGAAGCCAACCAACACCCCTCCAATTTTAAGTCAATTAACTTTGTAGGTAAGTACTGGAGAAAGAACTTAAGCAATTGATTAACAAGAGTCACGAACTTGTAAATGTGTTGTGGAGTTTATTTATATGGGCAAAAGAGGTAAAACCTATTCGGACTAGGTCCTTTGAACTTAGTGGTGGGGATTGAGTATGTATCTAATGTGTCCAATGGCCTTAGCTGTCTTAAACCCTTTTAGGAATAGTAATTTGCATAAAACTAACACGGTCATACTTATCCTCGTATGGATTTTGGTATGTGCAAGAGAGTCCTTACATGTTTGGGACCCCTTTGGACTGTGGCCAATCACTTATTGGCATTACCACAACACTCCCACTTCTCTGCCATGCAAAGGTTCGAGCAAGAATACATCTTACTAGACTTGGTCTAGTTAGCCTTCCATCCTTTAACCTACAGAATTAGAGAAAACACTAACATGTAAAGGTGTAGCAAGCGAAAATAACAAGCAAATAAATTATGGATGTATCTAACTTTTCTTACATTTGCATATATCACTAGACATCTCTATTCACCAACTCCTTTTATAATCATACATTCAAGATAGAATTCATTAAGAATTTATACACTCAGTCACGAAAGTCTAGGAAAGGAGTGATCTAATATGATAATTGAACGCTCACTTCATATCACAATATGGTCATAAATGTGACACTTGGTGCTCGTGTTCAAGCATCACGAGATGTTGGGTTGTGTTCACAAAACACAACTGTGAAATGCCCTTAAGTTAAATTCCACTTGTTACTTCAAGTCAACCGATAAAAAAAATGTACTTTATTCTTTTATCGGCAAAAAAGGGTATTTTACATGGCTTTGTTTTTCTTTTATAAAATAAACAAATAATTTGGGATATTTATGGTGAGTTTCCATTACGATATTTTCGGTATTTTTGAACTACAAGTTGTCGAATTAGTTGATATATGAGAAGAATAACTTGTTGATTAGACAACTTGTAGTTCAAAACTACCAAATATAATTTAGTGAAACTCACCCTTAAAACTAAAAACTGGAGAAACAATACGTGACTGAGGGAGCATCGAACTTCGATATGTATACAACTATGAGAGCAAAATCGCTCACCCTCACTTTGTTCATCCTCGCGATGGTATACTCATTCCATTTTTCTCATTACGAATCAAAACTGTTCATTTTGTCTAGATTCATTTTTTAGGAGTCTATGCAAAAAAATGAGTTCAATCCAATATCACTGAACGTTTGGTGTAAAAGTTTGATTTTAATAGTGAGAACTTTTAAAAAAAAAATAGAACTGTAGAATTAAGTCTATCTATTTATCTTGGTCACATAGTTTTAGTTTTTTATTGACTTCAGGTAAATGGTGGCTTTGTTGGATTCATTTTGAGAAAAAAAGTTTTTTTTTTTTTGTGGTCTATGTTCAATCCAATATCACTCAGCCTTTGATGTAAAAGTTCGATTTTTTTAGTGAGAATTTTTAAAAATTAAATAGAACTCTATATTAATCAATTACTTATGTGTGATTGAACTAAATTTTTGCATAGTCTTCTAAATAGTGAGAAAGAGGAGCGAGAGGAAAAAATTGAGATGTCTAAAATATTTTTGGATGGTTGAGTTGCTCGTTCAAGACAACGTGGTACCCTTTTTTATTTAATCAGAACGGGGTACCTCTTTGCACTCGAGAAGAACAGGACCAGGACGGCTGGCCAATTTGCACAAGAACAGGCAAAGTGAGTCGGTCTGGGAAACTCCGTACAGCATCCGAAGACAAGGGATACAATTGGTGATAGAAATGGAGAATTATCTGTAAAAAAATGGAATGAAAGAGAAGAAAGAAAAAGGGATAAGAATTGAAAATGCTATTGATAAACTTGGGGATTCATCTTCCCAACTATCTATGTTCAATTACAAGTTATGCCTCTATCCTGCTCTCTACTCTCCTATATCGCCAACCAAAAAAAAGAAACAAAGAAGGAATAACAGAAAAATGATGACACCTCTCATGCTATCACATGCTCCTAACTGACTCCACCGATGCCTTTGGAATGAATCAGCTACAACCCATCCCACCTTTCCAACTGTGTACCCTCTCTTATCCTCCATTCATATTAAGGACCTTATCATTCCCACCTCCTTAAATTGAGCCTTGTCCACAAGGCTCAAAGTTAGGAATTTTAGCTTTGAAATCCTAATAGAACTCCCAAGTGGCATCTTCAGGAAAGCTATCAGACCACTGAATAAGAACTTGTGTTGCTGGTTTGCCCTTATACTTGACCAAGCGCCTGTCCAGTAGGGCTACAGGTTGAGGGACAGGTATCCCATCATCACCTATAGGGGGTAAAGAATATTGATGAACCACACCATTGCCAAGCCTCTTTTTGAGCAGAGAAACATGAAATACTGGGTGTATCTTGGAGTATGGAGGTAAGTCCAAGTAGTAAGCAACTTGGGCAATCCGTTTGAGTACTTGGAAAGGGCCATAGAACCTAGGTGATAGTTTCACGTTGGACCGGCATTGGATTGAATTCTGCTTGTAAGGCTGCAGTTTCAAATAAACCCAGTCACAATATCGAATTCTCTTTCAGACCTGTGCTTATCAGCCATTTGCTTCATACGGTTCTTAGCCATGGACAGATGCTCCTTGAGTATCCTAAGAGTAGTTTCTCTGCTATGTCCCCATTGATCAATGATAAGCCCCCAATATTGTAAATATCCGGGCTTATCTAGCTCTTTTTGTTCACACACACACGCTTTATCTTGCTTTTATATGATTGATGTGCGCGTAGTGTTGTTTTTGGTAGTTTCAAGGTAAACAAGTGCATAAGGCGCGTTTTGAAGCGCTTTGGGAAGCATCCCAAGAATTCAAGGGCCAAGCGCCCCATGACACTCCACGATCGAGCCTCGAGAGCCAAG
This sequence comes from Vaccinium darrowii, assembly GCA_020921065.1. Taxonomy (NCBI): domain Eukaryota; kingdom Viridiplantae; phylum Streptophyta; class Magnoliopsida; order Ericales; family Ericaceae; genus Vaccinium; species Vaccinium darrowii. The sequence continues at coordinate 22,937,155 of CM037158.1, read as the reverse complement.
AAATGAAGATTTGGTTAAGGCTCGGGAAGTTTAGAAGGCACAAGATCAAGCCGGAAGGCTAAAGGCGTGTCCAAGGCTTACAATCACTCCCGGTCGAATCCTGGAGTGAACGAGGACTCATGAGACCAAGTGCTCCCCTTCCCGAAGCTCGCACAATGTTCGGAAGTGTTTTGGAAGATGCTCGGTAGCACACAAGGCCAATGGATGGCGAAGAAAGAAGAGGAAACTTCAAACGCCTTAGTATTGATAGAGGTATTGATACCAATATTGATAGGTATCAATACCTCTGTAGCACAAAGTTGGACAGAACACTGGGTATCGATACCCCCAAATTTGGTATCGATACCCAGGCCTTACGGGTAGCATTTTTGTAGCTAGGTATCGATACCCCCAAACTTGGTATCGATACCCAGCAATCCGAGGAGTTAATGTAGCCCACTTGTTGGACTTTCCACTTTTGGAAACTTACACCTTTAATGCTTTTAGGATATTTTTGTGAGAGAGAAGGGTATGTGTATATATCTCTCCCTTCCTCTTTCTCTCTCATTATCTACTACCTTTAATTTAGTCTTTCATTTTTGCTCTCTTCTCTCTCCTCCATTGTTGAAGGGGATTGAAGGTTTAATTTCCTTAGGAACTCAAGTAAGTACTAAGTTTCCGTTAATTTCTCGTTTATTAATAGTTCTTGTAATCTTCGGATCTCCGTATAAATCTAGTTTATTTGCGTTTTCGTCGGTTAAATCTTATCTCTCCTCTCCTAGCATTTTCCTTTGAAAACTCAAGTTTTTATGTGTTGTTTGTTAATCTCTTAAGGTTTAAAGTTGTAGCTAAGGTTAAGATCATCATATAAAATTAGTTTTTAAGAATGTATGTTATGTTCTTTATTTCCTTCAATTTTCTAGTTAAATCTCCTAGTATGTGGTGTGACTAGTTTAATTAGGCTTGGTCATGGGGTGATTAACACTCCATGACTCGAGTTAATTTGTTCCTCTCGACAAAAAGGCATACACCGTTTGTTTATCAAAGAATTAGGATTGATTTTATGTATCAAAATTCAGGTTTGTTAACCCCCTTGATCACACGTCGCCAAGGGCTAGACCACTTGGCACGTGTGATGCTTAGGGCTATGGCAACCCAAAGGTTTGTCTAAATGGCACAAGAATCCTAATCTTTGTGAAACACATTATCTAGTTAATGGTTTTAAACTCTAAATCTTCCGTTCGGGATCATTTAACGATGTCCCGAGCCGGTTATCGAGAGAGGAACGGATTAACTTTGGTTGTGGTTTGTTAAAATCCCCTAGACTTAGCCTTGCTTTTAATTAGCTTTTTAAACTTTCGATCCACCCCCAAACTCCAAAAGCCAAGTTTGCCGCTTTAAGGCTAAACCATCATTCACGACTCAAACATCACGCGCCGCACATTCGGTCTCTGTGGACTCGACCCAGACTTCCGGTTATCATGCTACGCGACACCTAAACCCTACGCTTGGGGAAGTTACTATTGCAATTCAATCGAAGGTCGCAAGCATTTTTGGCGCCGTTGCCGGGGACCCAATGGTCTGCTCCGCGTGAGTTTGCCTCGTGCCACGCCACTGTAAGTATCCCGTTTCATTAGTACATATCGCTTAGTTTACTTTTGTTTAACTAGTATAGTTCTAAGAGCGGATACCTCTAACCAAACAGTTGATTGTTTAAATTGAGGTTTAACGAAGTTCGAAGAAGTATATTAGTTTTTAAATTTCTGTCATTTATATAACGAGGCGGCGGAATAGCCCCTCGGAACTGTTTGTGGTGAGGTGGTGGTATAACCCCTCCAGTCTGCTGGTAGTGTATGCAATTCTACGTGAGAGATCCTCACCGGAAAGTGGTTGAGTTTGTAAATCCATTTGCCGACATGGACGAGCGTGAGCAACCACCACCACAACAACCAGAAATGTTGTCCATGAGGCAATATCTTAATCCCACACACCCTGTCCCACCACCACCAATAGCTCATCCTACACCCACAGCCAATCGTGCTGTTTACACAATTAAGCCGAACACAATTCCAATATTGCATGTCTTTTATGGGATGAAGTCCCAATGCCCTTACGCGCACGTGAGGGAATTTGAGGATCTTGTGAACACGCTTGTGATCGTTCCGGCTGAGCTTGAGTCCGCACGCCTGAAATTGTTTCCGTTTTCTCTAAAGGACCACGCACGAAATTGGTTGTCAACTTTAAAACCGCAGTCCATCACTTCGTGGGAAGAATTGCATGAGGAGTTTTTTAAGAAATATTACCCCTTGCACAAAACCGTGGTAATGAAAAAGCGTGTCTCCAATTTTGCCGAGAAACCGGATGAACCATTTTCGCTGTATGGGAGAGGTTTAAAAATCTTTTGACTGTCGTCCCACATCATGGTTTTTCAGTAAAGGACAAGATGCAATTTTTCTACGAGGGCATTTCACAAGGGACTCGGCAATTCATTGACACCATGTGTAATGGTGAATTTTTAAGTTGGAATCCTCAGCAGTGTTATGATTTTCTTGAGCAACTCGCCGAGAACAACCAGTCGTGGGATTATTCAGATCCCTCGGACAAGACCTATCAACCGGTGAGTGCAAGTGTGGGTACTAGTCAAGGTTCGGGTGAGAGAGGGAAGTATGTGCTTAATGAACAAGATGATTTAAATTTTAAGCTTTCCCAACTCACTAAAAAATTGGAAAATTTGGAAATAAAAAGTGTGAAGGAGTGTGCGTTGTGCGTGACCCAAGGGCATTCAACTGATGATTGCCCGACACTTCCGGGTTTGAAGGAAATCCTTCACGGTGGGGTAGCGGAACAAGCGGAGGTCAACGCCGTTGGTCAACGGTACGACCCTTTTTCGAACACGTATAATCCTGGAACCAAGGACCATCCTAATCTCGGATGGGGGGGAACCAATCAAGGGCAAGCTCAAAGGCCACCCCCGGCCTACAACCAAGGCTATCGACCACCCCAAGGTCAAAATCAAAGCCAAGATCAAGCCCGGTACCCTCCAAATCAACAACACCATGGGTCCAATTTTTATCAACCACCTCAAAAGCGCTCATTGGAAGAAACCATGCAATTTTTCATTCAAAGTCAAACGGTTACCAATGAGCAAAATGCTCATGCGTTGAGAGAGAACCAGGGTCAAGTGACTCGGTTAACTACGTCCGTGGGGCAGCTTCAACAAAAGAAGGGAAAGTTCCCATCTCAACCACAAGCAAACCCCCAAGGAGTCCATTTGGCATGCACCTCGTCGGGCCAAGACCCGAATAACTTTGAGCAAGCCAAGTCGATTTCTGTCTTGAGGAGTGGTAAGGAGATTGATAAGACTATCCCTCCGAAACCTACTCCTCCCGTGGTCCCTTCTCCTCCGGTTGTTGTTGAGCAACCTTCTTCGAGTGGTCCGGTTGTGCCACCTAATGTCGTGGAGCAAGAGCCTCTCGTTTGTCCGTTTCCGGCACCTTATCCCCAAAGGTTGAAAGTGCCGGCCAAGCCTTCTTTGAACAATGGTGTGTATGAGGTTCTAGAGCAAGTTAAGATAAACATCCCTCTTTTAGATGCCATTAGAACCATACCCTCCTATGCCAAATTTCTTAAGGACTTATGCACTGTTAAACGCAAGTTGAATGTCCAAAAGAAAGTGTTTTTAACTGAGCAAGTGAGTTCCATTATCCAAACCAACATAGCTCCTAAGTACAAAGACCCCGGTTGTCCTACTATTTCCATTGTCATAGGGGGTAAGAGAGTTGAGAGAGCTTTGCTTGATTTGGGTGCGAGCGTGAATTTGCTTCCATTTTCGGTGTATGAGGAATTAGGCTTGGGAGAGATGAAACCCACGAGAGTGACGCTTCAATTGGCGGATCGTAGTATCCGTATTCCTAAGGGTTTAGTGGAGGATGTCTTAGTCTAAGTGGACAACTTTGTCTACCCTGTGGACTTCGTAGTTATAGACACGTGTCCCGTCGCCAATCCTTCACAGGCACAAACGCCCATCATTCTCGGACGCCCCTTCTTGGCGACTTCCGATGCGGTCATTCATTGTCGTAATGGGTTGTTGAACATGACGTTCGGGAACATGAAAATGGCGGTGAATGTGTTTAATATTGGGTCTCAAATTGGAGACGATGATGATGTTCACGAGGTGAGTCTCATAGACACTTTAGTCCAAGAGCACGTAGACACTATACTTTACAAGGATCCACTTGAGGTTTGTCTTACCGCCGATGAGGCGTCGTTCTTAGATTCACCCGAGGTCGAGTACTTGTATTCTTTGTTAGAAGTGGGGGATGTTTGTGGGACGGACACGTGGTATCCTAAGTTTGAAGATTTGCCTCCTCTCGAGAGCAAAACTCTTCCGTCTAGTGTCCAACCACCCAAGCTTGAGTTGAAACCCCTCCCGGACACTTTGAAGTATGCCTTCCTTGGTGTTAGTGAAACTTTTCCCATGGTGATTTCCTCTTCCCTTTAGGCACACCAAGAGTCCGGTTTATTAGCGGTGTTGAAGCCGCACACAAAGGCCATCGGTTGGTCCATTGCCGATATTCACGGGATTGATCCCTCGGTTTGCACACACCACATCTATCTTGAAGAAGATGTGAAGCCGTCTCGCCAACCACAATGTCGCTTGAACCCTATCATGAAAGACGTGGTTCGGGCAGAGGTCTTAAAGTTATTGGATGTTGGGATCATTTACCCTATCGCCGATAGTAAGTGGGTGAGCCCTATCCAAGTTGTTCCTAAGAAGTCCGGCATCACAGTGGTAAAAAATTCCAATGATGAATTGGTGCCTCAAAGGGTGACCACCGGATGGAGAGTGTGCATTGACTACCGCAAGTTAAATGCGAGCACGTGCAAGGACCACTTCCCTCTCCCCTTCATAGATCAAATCTTGGAGAGGGTAGCCGGTCATGCTTTTTATTGCTTTCTCGATGGGTATTCTGGGTATAATCAAATCGAGGTCGCTCTTGAGGATCAAGAGAAGACCACTTTCACGTGTCCTTTTGGTACTTTCGCTTATAAGCGCATGCCTTTTAGCTTGTGTAACGCGCCCGGTATCTTTTCAAGGTGCATGATGGGCATTTTTAGTGATGACTTCTCGGTATTCGGGGACTCATTTGAGTCATGTCTAGAGAACCTTGAGCGTGTCTTGGAGAGGTGTGAGGAGAAACACCTTACTCTCAGTTGGGAGAAGTGTCATTTTATGGTGACCAACGGGATTGTGTTGGGGCACATTGTGTCATCGAAGGGGATAGAGGTTGACAAGGCCAAAATTGACGTGATTGCAAACCTCCCTACCCCTAAGTGTGTGAAAGACATTCGGTCTTTTCTTAAGCACGCGGGTTTCTACCGCCGTTTCATTAAGGATTTTAGTGCCATCTCACGTCCCTTATGTCACCTCCTCTCGAAAGACGCGCCATTCATTTGGACACCCGCATGTGAGGAGGCATTCTCTAAGTTGAAATCTAGTCTCACCACTCCGCCGATTGTGCGAGCTCCCGATTGGGACCTTCCGTTTGAATTGATGTGCGACGCGAGTGATTACGCGATTGGCACCGTCTTGGGCCAAAGGAGAGGGAAAGAGCCATGTGTCATTTCTTACGCGAGCAAAACTCTTAATGATGCTCAATTGAACTACTCCACTACGGAGAAAGAGTTGCTCGCGGTTGTCTTTGCTCTTGACAAGTTTCAGTCTTACTTGATAGGGTCCCCTATCGTGGTCTTCACGGACCACGCCGCGTTGAAATATCTCATGACTAAGCAAGATGCTAAAGCGCGGTTAATAAGGTGGGTCTTATTGCTCCAAGAATTCAATTTAATAATCAAGGATAAAAAAGGAGTTGAAAATGTGGTCGCGGATCATTTGTCTCGTCTCGAGTTTGAGGATCGTTCATCGAATATTCCTATCGTTGACTCGTTCCCCGATGAGCAATTGTTTGGTGTCTCACCTTGCCCGTGGTTCGCGGATATTGTGAATTACTTAGCCACGGGCCGGCTTCCTACCATTTGGACTCCGCAAGAGAGGCGGCGGTTCTTGTTTGAGGTGAAAAGATTCTTCTTTGATGATCCTTATCTATTTAAGTATTGTCCGGATCAAATCATCCGGCGATGTGTGCCGGATGTTGATCACCGTGCCGTCCTTTCCTTTTGCCACACCGAGGCATGTGGAGGACATTTCTCCGCCAAGAAAACCTCCGCGAAAATTCTTCAATGCGGGTTATATTGGCCGACACTCTTCAAAGATGCTTTCGAATTTTGCAAAACGTGTGAGAGGTGTCAACAATTGGGAGGAGTGACGAGAAGGAACATGATGCCCTTAACCAATGTCATTGTTGTTGAAGTCTTCGATTGTTGGGGCATCGATTTTATGGGACCGTTTCCAATGTCTTTCGGGTATCTCTATATTCTTCTTGCGGTGGACTACGTGTCCAAGTGGGTCGAGGCTATCCCCACTCGTACGAACGACCACAAGGTGGTCGTTGAGTTCTTGAAAGAACATATCTTGGCTAGGTTTGGTACTCCGCGCGCGATCATTAGTGATCAAGGGACCCATTTTTGTAATAGGCCCTTTGAAACTTTAATGCGTAAGTACGGTATCGCACACAAGGTCTCTACGGCCTATCATCCACAAACTAATGGTCAAGCCGAACTTGCGAACCGGGAAATTAAGCATATTCTTGAGAAAACGGTAAATCCTAATCGAAAGGATTGGTCTACTCGATTGACCAATTCTTTGTGGGCCTATCGAACCGCGCATAAGACGGTTTTGGGGATGTCCCCTTACCGCTTGGTTTATGGGAAGGCGTGTCACTTGCCGGTTGAGCTTGAGCACAAGGCTTATTAGGCCATCAAATCTTTGAACTATCGCATGCCCGAGGCCGGTACGCATAGGAAGCTCCAAATCAATGAGCTTGAGGATATTCGGAGAGATGCATATGAGAGCACGGTCATTTATAAGGCTAAGGTTAAGGAATTTCATGATAAAAACATTTTAAGGAAAGATTTTCATGTAAATCAAAAAGTGCTTTTGTATAACTCTAGACTCCATCTTTTTCCGGGAAAACTGCGTTCGCGGTGGGTTGGGCAGTACTTTGTGCATCACGTGTATCCTCATGGAGCAATCGATGTTTTTAATCCTAAGGATGGTCAAATTTTTAAGGTGAATGGTCAACGCTTAAAACCATTTTTGGAAAATTTTAATGAAGAAGAGGAAGTTGAAAGGTTGGTCGATCCGGTCTATTCGGACGACCCTCCAGTTTAATATTCTTGTGTGATTTGCCCATGGAGTCTTCGTGACTTCATTTTTCACGGGGAGCTAACGCGTACCTCTGTACTTCGTTGTTTGGAGGGCCCGGCCCTTTGCTCCCTCTTGCATTGGGTTTCCCACTATTGACTTGGGACTAGCTATGCACGCCGGCTAGACAACAATGCGCGTGTGCCCAGCTCCGGTTAGAAGGGCCATTCTTTATTCTTTTTAATAAAATCTTGGAGACCCCACACGTGAGGATAAGATAACACGAGTGCATCAGTGACATAGGGCTTGTTTATAAAAAGCCTTTCTGATAGGAGTAATTCGCAACTAAACGCCCGCGCTCTTTAGATCAGCCCCTGGCAGAGAGTGAGTTTCCATGAATGGGTGGGGGCGCTTGAATATTCCCATGCTTATGGCACGGCGACAGGCTCTGTCTTGTGTCTGCCCTGTGCGGAGTTCGTTGGGGACGTTGGACTTGATTGTATGACGGGGTATTGTGTGCGACTTGGACGCTCCGAGTTCTGACGTAACAAATTTCTAGGAGAAGTAAAATCCGCAGAGTTTGAGAGAGCTCTAGTGTTTGCCGTGCTCGAACGGTGTTTGGACGGTCCGGTATAGCCACCCGAGCTTGAGCTACATATGGCCTAGCCACAGTCTCGAGCTTAGGAGGAAAAGTAGTACCCGTGCAATCGTGTGAAGATCATGGTAGGTTTTCCTTTTCATTGTACATATTGTAAATATTACTTATTGTGGAGCCCGGATAACACGAGCCGGGCGGTTCTCATATTGCTTCTCTTAGTAGGTAGTCGGCAATTAAGTCTTTTGCAGGGTGACCATGCTACCGTACCAGCCTTGGTAGTTTGGGTCTAACTTGGTGGCGAGTGCGGCATTCAGGAGCTCTAAGCATGGATGCGACGAAATGTCGCGGTTGTAAGGCCTATAAGTCGTTGAGGATGGTCCTGTACGACTAGCTGTGGTCCCGGAGTGGGGCCGAAGGAGGAAGCCTTGGAAGCATTGCCGATGACGAAGGGAGTAAGTGGTAGAAAAATTCCTCACACTTGGTCGAGGTCTTGGAGGTAGACATGTCTCCCCGTCTGTACAATTTTTTGTTCCCTATCTCTCTTTACTTTCGTTCTCTTGCATTGAGGACACTGCAAACTTTAAGTTGGGGGGAGGGAATAGTGTAGTGTACATATTCCGGTTCTATTTTTCCGTCAAATTTTTTGTGATAAAACTTCCCGTTTTAGTACAATCTTATAGCTAGATACGGTAGATATGCTCAATCGTTCTATAATGGCTAGAGTATCGTATTTCGGTGATTTTGATTGGGAGTTTAACTTGTGCATGCACATATACATGCAATTTGATGAACATGTTAGGCCGTATGTGTAGTTGAGAAACGTGCATCACTTAGAGTAGAGATTCATCTTTCCAAGCATCCCATGTTTCTTGTTTTTCAATTCCTTGGTGTACATAATTTTTTATTTAAGTTAAGCGAGCTTATTGTCACTCGTGCATCATGTCGGAGTTTTTAGCGTGCTTAGGAAATGATACAAGCATTTTCTTTGTGAAATTAAACCACACATGAGTCCCATTGCACCTATTTGTTGTACCAAGTCTGTTTTCCATCAATTTCTAGCCTTGAGAAACCGGTTGTTTGGAGAAATTAGGAGGTGAGATAAGGGGCATGCCAATTGAAAATTTGAAAAAATCCAACGGTAAAAAAATGAGACCGGATGTTTGGAGGATAGGTTGGAAGTTGAGATGGGCGATACATCTCTTGAAAGGATTGAATTCGGAGTGTTGCTTGCCGTTTCGTTACATTTTGGAATGGGTTGAAATGGATTTGGGGTGTTACTTGAAGTTCCGGATTAGTTTGAATGTGTTTGAGGTGAACTGGGGTATGCAAAGTGGAAAGGAAATAAAAAAAGGGCTGAATTTGGGCTTAAAAAGTGATAGGTATTGATACCAAAGTAATGGGGTATCAATACCTCTTTGTGCTCAATGGGTACAGAACTGTGGGTATCAATACTTGGATTTTCTGTATCAATACAAGATGGAACCCAAGAAAATCAGAACGTTGGGTATCGATACAATGGTTTTTTTTGTATCGATACAATTTGAACCAAATGGGAACAGAACACTAGGTAGTGATACCCATGTTATACTGTATCGATACCCCGGATAAAAAGTTACCAGGTTATAAAGTTTAACCCAAGGTCAAAGGTTGACCCACACCCCCTCCTTACCCGATCGATATCTTTCCTCTCTCTCATCTCTGTCTTCTCCAACCACCACGGAAACCCATCACCACCGACCTCTCTTCCCCCTACCTCAACACCGTACACTACCATCTCCATCTCTCTCACCTACTCTCTCTCTCTCTCTCGGTTCCCTCTAACACCACCGTGGGCCACCAACTTCAAGTCCTAAACCGACCTCCACAACCATCACCAGCAAAACCCACCATGGACACCGAAACCCACCATCACCGACCTCTCTTTCTTCATAGATCACCGAAAACACTCTCTCTCACTCCCTAAACAAAACCAAAACCCACACCCACTACCTCTCTCTCTCGATTTCACTTACCCATAAAAACCCCCTTACCCGATTTTCAATAACCCGAAACCTCCACCACCGATTTCCATCATTTCTCCCATGGCTGTCGAAAATTGCTGGGTTTCACTGTGAAATCATCAGGGGTTTCTGAGATTTTTGGGTTTCTAGGACGAGATTTCAAGGGATATCAGTTGGGTCACCAAGACTTTCACAGAGATTTTAAAGTTCTTGACTCAAAACCCAGGTAATCCCCCTGTTTCTTTCCACTGCTAAAACACAAAATGGCTAGTTTGGAACATTTTTTTCATTGCTCTGCACTGAAGAAAAATCTGCTACTGTGTTGCCACTGGGCTTGAGCTGACTGTTTGTGTACTCTGCTTTGTTGATTGCTCAGTGAGAAATTTGTTGTTGTCTGAACTGGGTTCAAGTTATGCTGCGTGCAACTCATCTAAATGTGGGTTTGGGAATCTGTTTTTTTTTTTTAAACTCGTAGTCACTCTCTGTCATTGCACAAATTAGTTGCTTTGAACTCTGGGAAAATCTGTGATTTTGACTCAAATATTGTGGTAATGCTTTGTTGCAAATGGGTTTGAGATTGGTATTGTTGACGAAATTTGGGGTCACCTCTGTTTGATTGGGCTGTTTACACTGTGCAAGTAATTGTCTATGGGTTGCGAATTTCTGAGTTATTCTCTGTGCTCTATTTTTACTGCATTGTGTTGATTTGTTGAACTGCTGAGCTGCACTGTTGATTGTCTGTCTGAATATTGAAGTAGGGGGTTGGGTGGTCATGATTCGGCGGTTGTTGCTACCTTTGTTGTGAATTGGTGGTTTGGAATTACATTGAGGGGCTGTTATTGTTTTGAAATGGTGAGGGAAAAAGTAAAGGGAAAGGAGCTAGCTGTTGTTGAGCAACCGTCTAAGCCAAGCCATGACAATGATCCACCGTATGAGGGAGAACCATTAATGGCCGATGCAAGTGCGGGTTCAGGGCATAAGAAACGAGGGAAAAAGCGAACTCGGGAGGAGGTGTTTGAGGATAATACGACGAATTGGGTTGAAAGTTTGAAAGGAAGGCCGGCGAAGAATGAAAGGCAAGTGGATGCCATAAGTCTCGAGGAGAAATTCAGTGTCCCAGAAATACGTCGGGAGGGACTTGAGGGTTGGTTTGAACCGCTTCCCGGGTACAATCTCAAGTGTGTAAGAGAGTTCTACCAAAATGTGGAGATAATTGTGAACAAGGACACGGGGTTGCCCATAAGGCTCAAGTCAAAGGTGAACAACAAGCCAATCCTCATTTCTCCTAAGACCATCGCCTCGCACTTGAAGCACAAACGACCCGAGCCCTCAACAATCAACTACCCTCGGGCGGAACCACTTGACCCCGACTTTGTGAAAGAAATGCTTTATGATTATCCCGAGCAAGCTACCGATCCCATCAAGCCCAGCTTATTCAAAGAAGAAATTCGAACCCTAAACAAAGCCATTCACCTCAACCTCTATCCTCGGGGAAAGGAAAACAAACCAAGTCAGAAATCGGCCGAGCTCATGGCGGCATTCATGGATAGTAGTTTCGTGGCAGATTGGGCGGAGTTTGTTTTGAACCAAATGATTGATTTTATTCAGAATACGCCGTCAACCGCTCAAATGTGGTTTCCTTGTATGATCACCGCCATATGCCACAAGCAAGGAGTGAAAGGCCAGGCATACTATCACATGGAAAGGCTTGACCCGGGGGTTATTGACATGATCTCCGTCAATAAGAGCCGGGCCCAATCAAAAGTGGGGAGAGCCAAGGCAGCAAGAATCGCCCGAGCATCCAATGTTCCATCCTCGACAGCCGATCCAAGTTCCACAGCCGGTCCCTCTCTTACCAAAGGCAAGTCTAAGTTGTTTGTGCCCCCACCGGATGGGGCGAAATCTACAACATGGTTTAAGCGGATGTTCAAACAACTTGCTACTGTGCTTAAGAAACTAGACAAAGCTGAGAGGGAGAAGGAATTGGAGAAGCACTATAAGGAATGGCAGAAAAAGGTTCTCGAGAGCCTTAGTGGGCAACGCTATGAGGCCCCACTGGAGCTTGTTGTGGAGGATAGTGGTGAAGAGGATGAGGACGAATCCGATGATCACGATTGATTGGTGGTAGATGGGAACAAGGGGTGGTGAATTACAAGTAGTGGTATATAGTAGTTGCTAGTGAGTCGGTGGAGTGTGGAGTCAAATGCACTTGTTTTTGTTTCAGTAGTGCCACATCGAACTCTTATAACTTTAGTTGTTCATTTAGTTGTAAATGCATTTTTTGATGCCGAGACTTGGCATATGATGATGTAGGTGAGGGTCGGTGGCGGCCAAGGGGTAGATGACCCAAGCTAGTATATGGCCGCCATACTATTGTAGTCCCTCCTTTTTGCTAACCAAGGTCAATATAAGCTATCTATGTTTAAATTCATTTCTTAGTACGTAATTAACTCCGATAGGTGCACGCTTGGCAAGATTCCATGCTTATACTTGAATTGTTCCCGTCGTTAATTAGTTCTTTTGTTAACAAGCGCATATTTCATTAGCACGCGGTAATCGTTTTGTTTCGTTATCGCATATCATGCTAAGCGCTTATTATGGGATGTTTTACTACTTCAATGTGTGATTGCATTTTCGGGAAATATTTTTTGTCTTAGCCCTTTTGGAATTGAAACTTTCTGGGGTGCATATCACTTGCCTACTTGTGTGGCCTAGTAGTTTCATAATTGTGCATGGCATGTGTGTGCGTGAGTTGCTTTTAGTTGGATGATCCGGATAACCGGTACTTTGCCTAGACTTTTTGTAGATTGTGCATAGTTAACGTATCGGGTACCCCGGGAAGTTTTATTTAGTTTAGTTGGTTGCTTTTGTTTAATTTGCTAGGGACAAGCAAAGTCCAAGTTGGGGGGTGTTATAAGCCCCCAATATTGTAGATATCTGGGCTTATCTAGCTCTTTTTGTTCACACACACATGCTTTATCTTGCTTTTATATGATTGACGTGCGCGTAGTGTTGTTTTTGGTAGTTTCAGGGTAAACAAGTGCATAAGGCGCGTTTTGAAGCGCTTTGGGAAGCATCCCAAGAATTCAAGGGCCAAGCGCCCCATGACACTCCACGATCGAGCCTCGAGAGCCAAGAAATGAAGATTGGTTAAGGCTCGGGAAGTTTAGAAGGCACAAGATCAAGCCGGAAGGCTAAAGGCGTGTCCAAGGCTTACAATCACTCCCGGTCGAATCCTGGAGTGAACGAGGACTCATGAGACCAAGTGCTCCCCTTCCCGAAGCTCGCACAATGTTCGGAAGTGTTTTGGAAGATGCTCGGTAGCACACAAGGCCAATGGATGGCGAAGAAAGAAGAGGAAACTTCAAACGCCTTAGTATTGATAGAGGTATTGATACCAGTATTGATAGGTATCAATACCTCTGTAGCACAAAGTTGGACAGAACACTGGGTATCGATACCCCCAAATTTGGTATGGATACCCAGGCCTTACGGGTAGCATTTTTGTAGCTAGGTATCGATACCCCCAAACTTGGTATCGATACCCAGCAATCCGGGGAGTTAATGTAGCCCACTTGTTGGACTTTCCACTTTTGGAAACTTACACCTTTAATGCTTTTAGGATATTTTTGTGAGAGAGAAGGGTATGTGTATATATCTCTCCCTTCCTCTTTCTCTCTCATTATCTACTACCTCTAATTTAGTCTTTCATTTTTGCTCTCTTCTCTCTCCTCCATTGTTGAAGGGGATTGAAGGTTTAATTTCCTTAGGAACTCAAGTAAGTACTAAGTTTCCGTTAATTTTTGTTTATTAATAGTTCTTGTAATCTTTGGATCTCCGTACAAATCTAGTTTATTTGCGTTTTCGTCGGTTAAATCTTATCTCTCCTCTCCTAGCATTTTCCTTTGAAAACTCAAGTTTTTATGTGTTGTTTGTTAATCTCTTAAGGTTTAAAGTTGTAGGTAAGGTTAAGATCATCATATAAAATTAGTTTTTAAGAATGTATGTTATGTTCTTTATTTCCTTCAATTTTCTAGTTAAATCTCCTAGTATGTAGTGTGAGTAGTTTAATTAGGCTTGGTCATGGGGTGATTAACACTCCATGACTCGAGTTAATTTGTTCCTCTCGACAAAAAGGCATACACCGTTTGTTTATCAAAGAATTAGGATTGATTTTATGTATCAAAATTCGGGTTTGTTAACCCCCTTGATCACACGTCGCCAAGGGCTAGACCACTTGGCACGTGTGATGCTTAGGGCTATGGCAACCCAAAGGTTTGTCTAAATGGCACAAGAATCCTAATCTTTGTGAAATACATTATCTAGTTAATGGTTTTAAACTCTAAATCTTCCGTTCGGGATCATTTAACGATGTCCCGAGCCGGTTATCGAGAGAGGAACGGATTAACTTTGGTTGTGGTTTGTTAAAATCCCCTAGACTTAGCCTTGCTTTTAATTAGCTTTTTAAACTTTCGAGTCATTCACGAAGTTAAGTGAATTCCACCCCCAAACTCCAAAAGCCAAGTTTGCCGCTTTAAGTCTAAACCATCATTCACGACTCAAACATCACGCGCCGCACATTCGGTCTCTGTGGACTCGACCCAGACTTCCGGTTATTATGCTACGCAACACCTAAACCCTACGCTTGGGGAAGTTACTATTGCAATTCAATCCAAGGTTGCAAGCAATCAACAGCTGCAATGCTTGAGGAATCAGGAATGTAGTCAATATGTGATGGAGGTGCTTGCCCATAAACAGCTTGGTAAGGTGTCATTTGAGTGGATGAGTGGTATGTCATGTTAAACCACTATTCAGCTAAGGGTAACCATTGGGCCCAAGCTTTAGGCCTTTCTCCAGACATGCATCTTAAGTAAGTTTCTAGACACCTATTGACAACCTCAGTCTGCCCATCCGTTTGAGGGTGGTAAGCTGTACTTAGGTTTAGAACAGTTCCTTGCAACCTGAAAAGTTCTTGCCAAAATGCACTAGTGAATACCACATTCCTATCAGAAACAATTGAAGTAGGCCTTCCATGCAACCTGAAAACTGTGTCCATGAAAAGTCTAGCCACATCCATAGCAGTGTAAGGGTGAGAGAGAGCCATAAAGTGAGCATACTTTGTCAACTTATCCACTACCACCAAGATAACAGATTTTCCTTGAGAAAGAGGCAGTCCTTCTATAAAATCCAAGGATATGTCAGACCAAATTCGCTCAGGTATTGGCACTTGGCAGTGGTTGTACCAAGCCTGCAAGGCAATAGTTTCATTCTTATTCCGCTGACAAACATCACAAGCTGCAACAAAAGCATACACTTCTTTTTTCATTCCCTTCCAAAAGAAAGATCTCTTAGCTCTATGATAAGTCCTTTCAGTTCCTAAGTGCCCCCCAACCGGACTAGCATGCAGTTCCTTCAGAATTAAGGTCCTTATGTTGGTATCTGAACCCACTACCAACCTGCCCTTGTAGGTAAGGATTCCATGTGACCAAGAATAACCCTCTTTTGCAGCAGGATCAACTTCCAGATCTGAAATGACTTGCTTGAGGTTTGCATCTGACTGCCATGACTGTTGTAAGGCAGTTAACCATGTTGTTTGGACCACTGATAGTGCTGCTAGGCTACCATCCTGCTCCTCCTGTCGTGACAATGCATCTGCTACCCTATTCTCTTGACCATTCTTGAAAACAATTTCATAATTGAATCCCAACAGTTTTGTCATCCACTTATGTTGCATGAGGGTATACATTTTCTGATCCAATAGATATTTTAGGCTAAAATGATCTGTCTTGATGATGAAATGCCTCCCAAGAAGATAATGACTCTACTTATGGACTGCATAAACCACTGCCAACAGTTCTTTGTCATAGGTGGACAACCCAAGATGCTTTGGTGCCAAAGCCTTGCTAATGAATGCTATTGGGTGGCCTTCCTGCATCAGTACAGCTCCTAAACCTTTCCCTGAAGCATCACACTCCAACACAAACTCCTTAGTGTAATCTGGTAGAGCTAACACAGGCACTGTTGTCATAGCTAATTTTAGATTGTGGAAGGCTTCTTCAGCAAATTCAGTCCATGTGAATGCATCTTTTTTGAGGAGATTTGTTAAAGGGCGACTAATCTTGCCATAATCCTTCACAAACCTTCTATAGTAACCTGTCAAACCCAAGAAACCCATCAAGGCCTTAATAGTTGTAAGCCTGGGCCACTTCCTCATAGCGTCTAATTTAACTGGATTTGCTGCCACCCCCTTAGCTGATATTATATGTCCCAAATATTCCAAAGAAGATTGTCCAAAAGCACATTTGGACTTCTTGACAAAAAGTTGATTAGTTCTCAGAATAGTCAAAGTAATTTGTAAATGCTCCAAGTGATCAGTCCAAGTGCTGCTATAAACCAGTATATCATCAAAGAAAACTAAAATGAATTTCCTGAGATGAGGTTTAAAAATGGAGTTCATTAGGCTCTGGAAAGTTGAGGGGGCATTGGTTAAGCCAAAAGGCATTACCAGGAACTCGTAGTGTCCCTCATGAGTCCTAAATGCTATTTTCTCAATGTCATCAGGATAAACTCTTATTTGGTGGTATCCGGCCCGAAGGTCCAATTTGATGAACACCTTAGCTCCATGGAGCTCATCCAACAATTCATCAATCATTGGTATATGGAACTTATCTTTGATGGTCACCTTGTTTAATGCCCTATAATCAACACACATACGCCAAGTGTTGTCCTTCTTTTTGACCAATAAGACTGGAGAAGAGAAGGGACTGACACTAGGTCTAATAACACCAGCAACTAGGATTTCCTTAACAATCTTTTCTATTTCATTCTTTTGAATGTATGGGTATCGATATGGTTTTACATGGACTGGATTACTCCCCACATATAAAGGAATTTTATGGTCTGACACTCTTTGGGGAGGTAATAGTTTGGGTTCCTCAAAAATGTTAGGAAAAGTCTATAACATGATGGAAACATCAGAGCGTACCTCAGTTTCTGCACTGGTATCTCCTTGCAAACTGCATAGTTGGGCCACAAACTCTTGTTGTACTTGTTGTAGCGTCTTACCCATTTGCTTGGATGAGACCTGTTCCACCTTGCGTTGGGTATTCCCTTTTAGCATCACCGTTTTCCCTTGTAGTTGGAACTGCATACTTAAGTTCTGGAAATCCCATAAGATTGGGCCTAAAGTGACAGCCACTGTATACCCAATACCATATCACACCCACCAATAGGGAGAACCCTTGCTTCAACAGTGAATTTCTCCCCTTGCATTTCCCATGTAAGAGCCCTGCATATTCCCTTGCTATTCAACTTGGTACCATCTGCCACGGTTACAGAGAGATCTGGGGTTTCCTCAATTTTGTGCCCTGCTAATTTGGCTACTCCACTTTCCACAAAATTGTGTGCTCCCAGAATCTATAAGAATAGTAATTGGTTTTCCCTTCAGTGTGCCCACCAACCTCATGGTTCTAAAAGAGTTACTTCCAATGAGAGCATGCATAGAGATTTGTACTTCATTGACTTGCACCACTTCTGATTCTTCCACAGTTTCGTCTTCTTTTTCTATCTCCTCCTCATCATCGACTGTTAGCAAGTACAGTTGTCTCCTTTGACACCTGTGACCCTTGACAAATTTTTCATCACAATTGTAGCATAAACCTTTCTCCCTCCTTGCCTCCATTTCCTTAGGTGTTAATCGTTTAATTGGAATGTGAAAGATGTTATTTGAAGTACTACCGGGTCCAGAATTCGATGGAAACTTAGATTCAACAACTGCAGCATTAGAGAGTTTAGGTTCAGCTCTTACCCCCATAGTGTGGGTTGGCCTTGGTATGGCCAACGTGGTGCCTGTGTAAGGATAAGTAGTTCCTGGTGGTTTGGCTGGTTGCCTGGCCTTCCGGGCTATGACTTCTATACTCTCTTCCTGTTGCTTAGCCAACCCTATTGCTTGAGAAATGTTTGTGGGAGAAAACATTTGCACTCCAACCCTGATCTCCTCCTTCAAGCCGCTCACAAAGCAACTTACAAAGAATTCCTCAGTCAATCCTGTGGTTCGACTAGCCAGAGATTCAAACCTCTCTTGGTAAGCCCTAACTGTGGATTGTTGAGATAATTTGGTCCATTCACCTGTTGCATCTTCAAACGCGTTTGGACCAAACCTTACCCTTAATCCAAACGTGAATTCCTTCCAACTCATGGTCGTCTGAGTTTTCTCGAACCACTGGTACCACTGGATGGCCTTGTCATCCAAGTGAACCACGACCAATCTAATTTTCTGATCGTCTTCTATTTGATTAAACTCAAAAAACCTCTCACACTTGTAGATCCACCCAGCGGGATCTTCACCAGCAAATCTAGGGAAATCAATTTTTGTGTACCTTGTTTGAAGTGACCCCGTTGCAGCTGAGAATTGTTTCTGTGGCACAAATGACGAATCACCTTGCTCTGGTCCCTTATCAGAATTTTGCCCGGAGATAATAGAATCGCACTTGGCGCTCAAAGACATGACCAGATCCACCAATTTGGAAATCGAACCAGACTGAGCTGCTGATTCCTCCTTTAATTGACGAATTGATTCCTTAATGCGTTTCTGTTCTTGAGCACGAGTTTCAGCCATGATTGAATCTGAGAACCTGACGGCTCTGATACCACTGATACAATTAGTGATAGAAATGGAGAATTATCTGTAAAAAATGGAATGAAAGAGAAGAAAGAAAAAGGGATAAGAATTGAAAATGCTATTGATAAACTTGGAGATTCATCTTCCCAACTATCTGTGTTCAATTACAAGTTATGCCTCTATCCTGCTCTCTACTCTCCTATATTGCCAACCAAAAAAAGAAACAAAGAAGGAATAACATAAAAATGATGACACCTCTCATGTTATCACATGCTCCTAACCGACTCCACCGATGCCTTTGGAATGAATTAGCTACAACCCATACCACCTTTCCAACTGTGTACCTGTTTGGTTCTTTTACTTCTTTACAATGGAAAAATAATTGTGTGCGAGCGTGCCAGAGAGAGTCTCAATCTCCTCCCTCAGATTAACTTTGAAAAACCAAATCTAATCAGGCGATTGTGATTTAATGGTTCAATTACCTCACTTAAGAGGATTTTTCTTTCAAAGTGAATAAATGCAAACCAATATACTTAGGAAATTAAAGAACAATAAAGAAACAAGATACTTCGATTGATAAATCAAAGGTAGACTTACTTCGAAATTGCCTTCAACTTCAAATACAAGATACTAAGAATGTTGAACAAATGATTGTTGCAAGAACAACCGAAGTTAATCTTAACTACTTCCTAATCTACTTCCTAACCTACTTCGAACCGAGTTCAAAATCCTAAAACTACTTGTCAATGAACAAACCAAACATCATTTATTTGATAGCTGTTTGTTGAAGATTTGTTCGGGGCTTTCACTCTTCAGTTTCTTCTATTTATAGATGCTGCTTATTAGTTGAACTTCCCGCTCAAAGAATTTGAACTTGACTTTGCTTCGAACTCCATCTTCTGTACTTTGAATTGGCAGTTTCTTCTCTCTCCATATTTGAATTCCTTTAATCTTCTTCGAAAAGCTAAAAACTTGAATATGCACATTTATTCAAACTGACCTAAATGATCACGTTGTAAGGAGATAACTGCCTTTCAGGGTATGCTCCACGTGTCTTAACTGCCCATTGTCTTGTTTTACAAGTTTACACGTGGATTTCATGCATTTGGCAGTTTAAATCATGGCTTCGAAGTCGATCTTTTGTATCAATAATAACTCGTAACTGCCAATAACTGCTTTTAAAATTGATGACCAATACGACATCGCATTTAGTCAGTTCTTATTCCATTAATCCAATGTATCTAATTTGACAGATATTAGCCAAAGCTTAGCCCAATAAGTTACGTGTTAATCAATTATTGAATTTGTTAATTTTATATGTAAACAATATATCTCTTGTCCTCCATTCGTACTAAGGCCCTTATCAACGAGAATACCCACGAAGAAGACAGCCCGCATCCCTATGGAAAATCGCAGTACCCTTCTGCGAGTGTGAAACGTTGCCGCTGAAGCAAACCCAATAATATTCTTGCCTTCATATTTCAGTTTGATATCTCGTCAAAGATTACATTTTGTACGAGTGGTTTCATATCATGTCGGGAGCAACCAAAAAAGAAGAGTAGGAGATTTCTTTGTGCCGTGCTCATCGGCAACACCAGAATCAAATATGAGAGGGAGTTTTCTCTCTGCCCGCAGAAAGAGAGACAAATCCCGAATATATTCAGGCGATGTATGAATATTGGTCCTCTGCATGTTTCTGTTTCTGGGTATTTTTGTATTGTGACAAAATAGATTTTGGTATTTTGTTGTGTTAATATTCGTCAAGTTTTCCGGCTGGGTCTGGGGTTTGTAATCGTTTCCTCATTTGTCTCCATCTCCCTCAAGGTTCTAAAACTCGGTACTCGCTCCCAGGTCGGTCGGGGACCTTCGAGCTTCCATTTGTTGAAGTTTACCTCCCACCCTTTCAGCTTAATCTAATTTACTGGGTTTCTGAGAAAGTTCTGTGGTGAATTAATGTTCTTGGGGGTTTGTTGATCTGGGGAGTGGTTTGTTCTGGGTGGTTCGAATTAGATTTTCATTTGTTATTGGCATCTGTAGTTGAAAAGGTAGAATTTTATTGCTTGTCAATTGGCTCCGTTCAATTCCAAGATTTGGATTTGGGATTCACTCTGAAAAAGTATTTGGTACATTGAAAGAAATGAAAACTGGCAGAAGAAGGAAGAAGTTGCATCTTAGCAAGCTCTATTCATTCAGATGTGGGAGAGCATCATTTTTAAAAGAAAATCATTCACAGATCGGGGGGCCTGGGTTTTCTAGGGTGGTTTATTGTAATGAACCAGGGGGTTTTGAGGCTGCAATTCCCATTTATGCTGCCAATTCCGTTAGGAGCACAAAGTACACAGCAGCAAGTTTCTTCCCAAAGGCCTTGTTTGAGCAGTTCAGGAGAGTGGCCAATTTTTATTTCCTTGTCACAGGCAGCTTGGCCTTCACTCCACTTGCTCCTTATACTGCCGTCAGTGCTGTCATTCCTCTAGTTGTTGTGATTGGGGCCACCATGGTCAAGGAAGGTATCGAGGATTGGCGACGGAAACAGCAGGTATTCCTCTCATTGCTAGCTTTTGATAAACATTTTTTTTTTGCTAATCTAGCTTGTAGTTGCTGTACGAGTTGTGATTGCCATAAAGGAGGATCAATTCTTAGCTGAAACAAGTTGTAGTTTGTTTTCATTTTTATTTTTTTGCATTTTTATGAAATTTTTTACCTTTGAATTAATATGGGAAATTCTTGGTTTGATTGGTATTTTCTGATTGGTAATCAAAAGTGGTTGGACAATGCCTCAATGGCATAGGAAATTTTTTGGTTTAAGATAGATAGTTAATTGTGAGGACTCATTGGGGAGGAGGCTTGGAGTCTTATATGCCCCTAATTTGGGATGGTTTTCAGTGTTCACCATAAATTCATTTTAGCTGGAGGCTAGAGGGGTATAATTTTGAATCACCTAGTTGTTTTTGGTGCTAATATCCTCACTAGCAGATTAATTTGCTTATTATGAGCACATGAAACTGTTTTGAATAGTTGCAACATATTGCTGGTTTGTATATGAAGCTTCCATTGTACTTGCCAAGTGGCCAATGCTTTGAATCACTAGAGATTTTTATGGAACTGTTTGTTTTGCTAAACAAAACAATAAAGTTGTGTATTCTTACTGTTCCTTTGAAGGATAGCATCAATGCCGTAAATATCCCGTGAGTTTTGTTTCAGGATATTGAGGTGAACAATAGAAAGGTTAAAGTGCATTGTGGTGGTGGAGATTTTGAGCATACTGAATGGAAGAATCTCAAAGTAGGAGATGTAGTGAAGGTGGAGAAGGACGAGTTCTTTCCAGCAGATCTTCTCTTGCTTTCTTCCAATTATGAGGATTCAATATGTTATGTCGAAACCATGAACCTCGACGGGGAAACAAATTTGAAACTAAAACAAGCACTGGATGTCACTTCATTTTTACATGAGGACTCAAAGTTTAGTGATTTTAAGGCCCTTGTTAGATGCGAAGACCCAAATGCAAATTTGTACTCTTTTGTTGGAAGCATGGAATTTGAAGAGCAAAAGTATTCCCTAACTCCTCAGCAACTTCTCCTTAGAGATTCCAAACTCCGCAATACTGAATACATATATGGAGCGGTCGTCTTCACTGGTCAAGATACAAAGGTTATTCGAAACTCTACTGACCCCCCTTCAAAGAGAAGCAAAATCGAGAGGAAAATGGATAAGATCATCTTCTTCTTATTCGGTGTCTTGTTTACGATAGCTTTTATTGGATCGATTTACTTTGGTATTACAACTAGGGATGACCTAGAAAACGGAACTATGAAAAGATGGTATTTAAGACCCGATAATTCCACAGTTTACTTTGATCCCAAAAGAGCCCAAGAGGCTGCAATTTATCACTTTCTGACAGCCGTGATGTTATATGCCTACTTGATCCCGATCTCCTTGTATATCTCAATTGAGGTCGTCAAAGTTCTTCAGAGTGTCTTTATCAATCGAGATGTTTTTATGTATTATGCAGAAGCTGACCAACCGGCTCATGCGCGTACGTCAAATTTAACTGAGGAACTTGGCCAAGTTGATACAATACTTTCTGATAAGACAGGAACATTAACTTGTAATTCGATGGAGTTTGTTAAGTGCTCTATCGCTGGGAATGCTTATGGTCGTGGTGTTACAGATTCTTCTGATGCAAAACCACTCATTAAGGGCTTCAATTTTGAGGATAAAAGAATCATGAATGGGAATTGGGTGAATGAACCCTGTTCGGATGTCATACAGAAGTTTCTTCGTTTACTAGCAATTTGTCACACGGCCATACCTGAAGTGGATGAAGTCACAGGGAAGGTGTCATATGAAGCTGAGTCCCCAGATGAGGTGGCTTTTGTGATTGCAGCGAGAGAGCTTGGCTTTGAATTCTATGAACGGACTCAAACCGGCGTCTCATTGCACGAGTTGGATCCTGCATCTGGCAAAAAAGTTGAAAGGTTGGTTTCTCTAGAAATTATTCAGCATGTTTTTTAGCTTCTATCTATGTTTCATTTGTCTTTATGCGCACATTGAGTTATCTGAAAAATCATCTGAAGAGATTATATCCATGGCTCGAGGTCTTTTACTTGTTTATCAGCAAGAAGAGTGAATGTTCTGTTCATCAATTAGCTTCTGCAGAAGTTGTGCTTTCCGTTCTGGTGTTTTCTGTAAGAAAGAGTTAAGTCCGATTGTTTAACCTGCATTGAATGAAATGCTGGTGCTGGTGAGGTCCTTGAAATTGAAGAAGTACGCGCTGCAAACTCTTCCATTTCAAATTTTCGTTTTCACAGAAGTTGCAAAGTGGACCATAAGTTCCCTCCTGATTAGTGATTTCTTAGTTTCTGGATGATATCTGGTCGCTGCTTGGAAAGTTTACATGGAGTCTTCTGAATCTGTTAGTAACCATGTTCGCGGATAAGGCTATGGAATTTATGTCCACATGATTAATTAGACACTCGCCTAGCAAGCATTTTGTTTTTCGAAACCTTGAAGTATGCTCCTAACTCCTATACCCTGCATGAACTGCCCCAAGACTTCTTGTTACCCTAAAAATACAAAGAATGTGCATATTTGGCATGTCCCCCAGGGTCTTCAAATGGAAATTAGATAGATTCAACACCTGGCTACATAATTGCACCTGACAACCATATTGAAGTATGGTGACAGCATACTGACACAATTTTTTGTATCCATACACATTGATGCATGCATCTCCGTTGCACTGTGTGAATTTGTGCCTGCACATGTTTAGATGATTTTGCCTCATCTACTCTTAAGTAATCAGCAGATTGAGTTGGCTTATATGTGAGTCTGTGACATGAGAACTTCCTTTTCTGCAGGTCATATAAACTTTTAAATGTTTTAGAATTTAACAGCTCGAGAAAGCGGATGTCTGTAATAGTAAGAGACGAGGACGGAAAGATATTATTACTCTGTAAAGGTGCTGACAGGTTGGTAAATTTATAGCTTCCTTCCGATTTACACTACTTTTGGATGTTTGATAAAGGTACCTGGTGTTATTTTTCTTCTAGAATTTGGTTTCATTATTTTCCATGCAGTGTCATGTTTGAAAGGCTTGCCAAAAATGGAAGTGGTTTTCAAGATGAAACCGGGGACCATGTAAATGAATATGCTGAAGCAGGCTTGAGGACCTTAATGCTTGCTTATCGTGAACTCAATGATGAAGAGTATGATATGTTCAATGGGAAGTTTGCAGAGGCAAAGAATTCTGTCAGTGCAGATAGGGAAGCATTGATTGATGAAGTGGTGGAGAAGATTGAGAAGGATTTGTCTCTTCTTGGTGCAACAGCGGTTGAAGACAAACTTCAAAATGGGGTGGGTTGAAAATTTAACCAAGGAGTCATTGTAAGAATGAACCTTCACAAAGTAGTAAATGGAACTGATGTTTTTTTCCCTGTGCGCTGTAGGTTCCTGAGTGTATTGACAAGCTTGCCCAAGCAGGGATAAAAATATGGGTTTTAACTGGAGATAAGATGGAGACAGCCATCAATATTGGGTATGGTTAGATACTGCGACTTTGGATATTATTTGCATCAAGTGAGGGCCATATCTGACTGAAATGTCAAATTTGCAGTTTTGCATGCAGTTTACTTAGACAAGGAATGAAGCAGATAATAATAAAATTGGAGACACCAGAAATTAGATCTCTAGAGAAAGCAGGAGAGAAGGATGCCATTGCCAAGGTAAATTTACTTGGTGTCTTTATTTTTTGGAAATATATATATATACGCGTCCACACCTCCCATCTCCCAGCCATTTGGTCATGATCCGACCCGTCCAATGTGTTTAAAACGTGTTTTTAAGGGTCTACGTGAGGATTTGTAAAAAAAAAATACCCGGAGGGCTTGATCCGAACTGCAATATATGTATTTATGTGCAGTTTTATCGAAAACTGCTCGGATCAAGCCCTTCCGAGTATTTTTTCTTTTTGTACAAATCCTTGCATAGAGCCTTAAAAACACATTTTATACACATCCAACGGATCGGATCCCGACCAAATGGCCAGGAGATGGGAGGTGTGGACATAAGACTATGTCAGGGATATATATATATATATATATATATATATATATATATATATATATATATATATATATATATATATATATATATATATATATATATATATAGCTTTCTATCCTCCGGACCTCCGTGATCCGAGCATTTTTTTGACGATCCGAACCGTCCAATGTATTCAGAGGTGTTTTCAAGGGTCTAAGCGGGAAATCTTCAAAAAAAATACCGGGAAGGGCTTGATCCAAGCAGCTTTTCGCAAAAACTGTATGCCGATATTTTTTTTTTGAAGATTTCCCGCTTGGACCATTGAAAACACCTTTTAAACACATTGGACGGTTCGGATTTCCCAAAAACAATTTTTAAAGTGAAAAAATTACATTTTTTCTTATTTACGGGAGGTCCCTACTAAAAAATTTGACTGGAGGTTTTTTGATGTTTCGAAGGTTTTAAAACATGTTTTTGTATGATCCAAACCGTTCAATGTGTTTAAAAAGTGTTTTTAAGGGTCCCCGCAAGAAATCGTCAAAAAAAAAAAAATACCAGCAAGGGCTTGATCAGAGCAGTTTTTCACAAAAACTGTATATGTACAGTTTTTGTGAAAAACTGCTTAGATCAAGCCCTTCCCGGTATTTTTTTGGGATGATTTCTCGCGGGGACTCTTGAAAACACGTTTTAAACCTATTGGACGGTTCGGATCATGAAAATTTGATCCGGAACTATGAGTCCCGGACTTAGGGATACCGAACTAGATAATTCCTCTCTCTCACTCTCTCTCTCTCTCTCTCTCTCTATATATATATATATATATATATATATATATATATATATATATATATATATATGGGGCCGGATCCGTGGACACTTATTTTGCACACCCCTTTTAACACTCCGTCTCGGCCCTTAAAACCAAGGGCTTAGATTAAAACTTGAAAACACCTCTCCCCTTATCACCTGTTCACTCTCTCTATCTCTCTCTCTCTCTCTCTCACCAACACACCCATGTTTTTCCCCCAATCCGGCAAT
The DNA here is from genome assembly GCA_020921065.1 of Vaccinium darrowii. Classification (NCBI taxonomy): domain Eukaryota; kingdom Viridiplantae; phylum Streptophyta; class Magnoliopsida; order Ericales; family Ericaceae; genus Vaccinium; species Vaccinium darrowii. The sequence continues at coordinate 22,911,116 of CM037158.1, read as the reverse complement.
AGCCATAGTCGGCGAACATTCCATCCATTGAAGCACTGAATTAACAAAACCCATAGAGGGAGAAGAGATTATCATCTGAGATTTTATTTTCATCAAATCTAAAGCTTTATTTTTTCCATATTCGAATCATATTTCGCACAGCTCTGAGTTTAGATCTAACACCTTTGGTTCCATTAATATCAACTCTTGAAGCCGTGAGTTTAGATCTACCACATTTGGTTCCATTAATATTAACACTTCATCCAAACCCCTCTCTTTCCTAGCTCGCCTTCGCCGTCATCGGAATCACCGCCCCCTTCCTAATTACCAACTACTCCTACTGCTCCGACTGCAAGAAGTATGAGATCAAAGTTTGCGAGCTCGAAATTCTCGTATCCCAAATGCTTCTCGCTGCGGTTTTTCTCCTCTGGATTTCACATACCCTGCGAAAGTACAACTTGAGGAGGATGCTGTTCGTGGATCGGTACCGTGGCCACATGGTCCAGTTTCGTGATTTGTATATGCACCAGATTTGGGTGTGTTTTAGGAGAGAGTACAAGAAGGAGGAGAGAGAGGGAGGGCATGAGAGAAGGGGAGGAGTGTTTTTTAAGTTTTCATCTCAGCCCTTGGTTTCAAAGGCTGAGATTGAGTGTCAAAAGGGGTGTGTAAAATATGTGTTAACGGATCCGCTCCCTATATGTATATGTATATACATATACATATACATATATGTATATGTATATATATATATATACATATATATATATATATATATATATATGTATATATATATATACATACATACACCGGTGATCCAGTCAAGGATCCCGGATTGAAGGTTTTTTGATGTTTTGAAGGTTTTAAAAATTGTTTTTGCATAATCCGAACCGTCCAATGTGTTTAAAACGTGTTTTTAATGGTCCCCTTGAGAAATCATCAAAAAAAATAACCTGGAAGGGCTTGATCCGAGCAGTTTTTCACAAAAATTGTACATATACAGTTTTATGAAAAATTGCTTAGATCAAGCCCTTCCCGGTATTTTTTTTGGATGATTTCTCGCGGGGACCCTTGAAAACACGTTTTAAACACATTGGACAGTTCGGATCATGAAAATTTGGTCTGGAACTATGAGTCCCGGACTTAGGGATCCCGGACTAGATCGGAACTCTCTCTCTCTCTCCATATATATATATATTGTCTTTTGAATGGGTATAGTCCATTTAAATCTAAAACTGCTGACTGAATTTTTAAGAGCCTTGTGATGTGCTTGAAAAATAAATTGTGGTGGCATGACTATATTCATTGCAACTTACAGTGTTCGTGCTAGAGTAGTTCCACTAAGTTAATTTTAAGCACTTCTCTCTCTTCTCCTTTTTTATCACACCTCTTAGGAAAGTGTCTAAGCCAAGGAAACCTTTTTTTTATTTTTATTTTTTATGATGGTGGAGTTGATACATATCAAGTGTTGCATGCCACTCTTCATAGAGGCATGTTTCAATCGACTAACAGTATCCGAGTTTATCCTTGCAACAGGAGCATCCCTCTTTAGTGACCCTCATCTTGTCCTTGTAATTTTCATGAACTTTAACCATAACACTTCTTGGTAATGCAATCAAATGATGTTGTTACATATGACCAAAGCAATTAATGATGTTGTTACATATGACCAAAGCAATTAATTGTTGTCACCCCTCATTGCTTTAAGAACAGTCTCTAGGCTATGAAGCACCGATACTCTACTTTGGCCTTCGTATCACGTATTGTATCCGTATCAGATACCGATACTCTCGGATACTCTCCGGATACGCATCCGTTACGTTTTTTAAAGTATCCGAAATTTAAATTTATTTTTTTGGTATTCGGATACGTTTTGGAAAGATAGGATACGTCTCGGACGTGCGGGGTAAATATGTTATTACTTGAAATATGTGGGTTAAAAGTGTAATTAGGGCTTTATATGTGTTTTCTCCCAAATTGATCAACATAGCTTCTTCTCTCTCTCTCTCTCTCTCTCTCTCTCTCTCACGTTGTGTATATATATAGATAATGGTGAACTTGTGTAATGGAATTTTAGGAATTAAAAATTAAATATACATAATATATTTAATTTTATATTTTTATATTCAACGTATCCCCCAACGTATCGTATCCGACTTTTTAGAAAAATCACGTATCTACGTATCCACATCGCATCATATCCGTATCTCGTATCCGTATCCGTGCTTCATAGTCTCTAGGTAATCACCAAGATGCCTGTTAGTTCGGTGTCCTTGCTTGATCGTAAAAATAATAGACTCTTACCTAGAGTGGTTTCTTTTCTCTGTCTATAGAAATACGTAAAAACCTTCTAATAGATATAAAGTGGAATAGCCATGTAAGATTTTTAAGTTTCCAAATGGGGAAGTGGCGATATCTCTTCTAATTCTTGTTTGTGTTTGTTTATCAATTGCAAGATTAGTCCTGGGAAAATTAAGGTCGTACTTGGTGCGACTTTTGGCAAATGTCAAAGGAGCAACAACATTGTGTTCCTTGTCTTGGACTTGGATTAACCAACTTTCTTTTTTAACCACTGAAATAGCTATCATTTTATGATATCCTATTTGTGGTGTTTATTCGTACTGTGGTGTTGTCCGGTAGATTTCAAAGAAAAGTGTTCACGACCAGATAAAGAAGGCTCAACTTACTGCATCTGAAGGAAACTCTCACGGCTTTGCTTTGATCATCGATGGTAAATCACTTGTATATGTGCTAGAGGATGACATGGAAAAACTTTTTCTAGAACTTGCAGTTCGCTGCACATCTGTTATTTGCTGCCGTTCATCACCGAAACAGAAGGCACTGGTGAGTTGTTTAGTTCCCTCATGGGTAAACATTTCTGTCATTTCCATTTCTTTCTTGTTTTTTGCTTTTTGAATATTTAATAATTTCTCTGTTTAAAGAGCAACGGTTAATCATGAAAAAGTGATATCTGCCAAACACAGGTCACTAGGCTTGTTAAACAAGGAACTGGAAAAATAACATTAGCAATTGGTGACGGTGCCAATGATGTAGGAATGCTTCAAGAAGCTGATATCGGTATTGGAATAAGCGGGGCTGAAGGAATGCAGGTGCTCAACTAAGTGTATTACCTGTGTTAAAAATTGATGTTTATTTTCTTTGGTCTCCTCTCTTCTGAACTTCTATCTTTTTCCAATATCAGGCTGTCATGTCAAGTGATATTGCAATTGCTCAGTTCAGATTTTTGGAGCGGTTGCTAGTGCATGGGCATTGGTGTTACAGAAGGATCTCGTTAATGGTAATGACTTTTCCTGCATATCTAAATCTTAAAGTTGTCCATGTTTTCTTTTTCTTTTTTAGTTTGCATAGATTTAAATCCAAAACTTGAAAGACTGTTTTGAATGTTGTTGATTTAAATTTCTGGATGGTACCCTAAACCATCACCCTAAACTCTTGTAAATGGTTTTCTTCATTTTAAAAACTTCTTAAAATCTTATAGCCATCTTAATAGTCAATTTGCATATACTTCTTTCGGCAGATATGCTACTTCTTCTATAAGAATGTCACGTTTGGTGCCACGGTTTTCCTATACGAGGCACATGCATCTTTCTCCGGGCAACCTGCATACAATGATTGGTTTTTGTCACTGTACAATGTCGTCTTCACATCACTTCCTGTGGTTGCTCTGGGAGTTTTTGACCAGGATGTATCTGCTCAGCTTTGTCTCAAGGTATGGCTATTAGGTCTGTTATGATACCTTATCAAAATGTATTGTTCTCTATAATGGTTATCAATTGCTCTCTTACAGAGAAACACAGAGAAAGTTTAAAGCCATGATTATGATAAATGCTTATGCAACTGTTTTTGACATTCCACTACTGATGGCTTGGTGGGTACTTTAATGAACATGGAAATAAAACATATCTGAAGCTGCTACTGAAGTAATAGATATTTCTATAATGTTCTTCCTGTGGAATAAGAAAAACTTGAGTAAAAGACATGGTAGGTGGGCCAACCAAAACAAACTAAGTATTGCATAGGACACTCACCACTTGTGTGAGCACATGGGGTATAAGTTGCAGCTTTTTAGGTGGACATTGCGTGGAAAGCACTTCTGAGTCTAGTTTATTGCTGAACAATGGGTAGACCTCTCGTATTATGCATAAAATTAGGCCTGTCAATGGATGAGGTTTAATGAATCTGATCTGATTATTCCGTTTCCAATAATGAGATATTTGATAATTGATCAGATTACAATTCGATCGTACGGCTCAATATCCGGTCCCATTGAGCATAATATTATACTATCATCCATTTTCCTTTTAAAAAAACACTAACAAGTCAATACAAACAGAGCGCACCTCTGATTGATGGCTTACCCTAAATTCTCTGTCTGTCTGTCTCTCTCTCTTTCCCCAACGGTTGGGGAATTCTCCCCGACAGCCACTGTAAGTCGCCAAGCTCCACTGTAAGTTGCTGGCCACTCTAAGATCCTCAATTTCATCTTTAGTGCTAGATTTGGCTAGATATGAAAAACTTAAGACCTCGCTGGCCCAATAACTTTTATCATGACAGTAAACCCCTAGGGGACTAGGGAGGTGTTGAAAATTTTATTTTTGAATTCTTTATTCTGTGTAGAGGATGAGATGAGAAGCGACGCTTTTGTTTGTTGTTGTAAATGTTGCTGTTTTTCTATGCTTTGATAGGAGAGAAATGTGATGCCATTCCACCTCTATTTATTAGTTCTTAGTTTAATTTGGGTTTTGTTCTTGATCTGTCTCAAGCCAGTTGGAGAATTGTCATACCTGAAAGTGAGATACTAGGTTTTGTACACTGAAGTTTGACTTGCTGTGGTTACTACGTAATTATGAGCCAGCTACAAAACTGGATCAGATCGGAGTTTCAGAGTTTGGATGTCTGGTTTTCCAGATCCGGATTGAATTTGGATTTGCCAAATTTGACTTCGGGTCGAATTTGTATTATTTGTACCTTGATCGGATTCGGTGTTGCCTGATCCAGACCATTGGCAGGCCTACATGGAATGGTCTATGATACCTTGTAACCCAATTTGACTAAGAGAATAAAATAGATTAATCAAAAGTTATTTGCGGTGTCCCATTGTCCATGACATGAGGGTCATATGATTCCGATATTTAGACACATCTCGTACCCTTAGATATATATATATATATATATATATATATATATATATATATATATATATATAGGAAAAACTTCCAATAAGGGTCCCTTATTGAAGTTACCATGCGGACCTCACCTTTCCGAGCCAAATTTCGATGATCCGAACCGTTCAATGTCTTTAAAATGCATTTTTAAGGGCCCCCGGGAGGATTCGTCCAAAAAAAATACCTGGAAGGGCTTCATCCGATCGGTTTTTGCTAAAAACGCTAGGGGGACCTAAAAAAATGCATTTTAAAGACATTAAACGGTTCGGATCGTCGAAATTGGGTCCGGAAACACACAAAAAGGCAGGTCCGCATGGTATTTTTCAATAAGGGACCCTTATTGGAAGCTTATTGTGTATATATATATATATATATATATATATATATATATATATATATATATATATATATATAGGATAACGATCTCCTAAGGGATCCCTTAACCAAATTTGGTGTGGACCTCACCTTTCCGAGCCAAATTTTGACGATCCGAACCGCTCAATGTTTTTAAAATGCATTTTTAAGGGCCTACGCGGAGATTCGGCAAAAAAAAATACCTGGAAGGGCTTGATCCATACAGTTTTCGGTAAAACTGTACATATGTATAGTTTTACCGAAAACTGTATGGATCAAGCCCTTCCGGGTATTTTTTTTTGAAGATTTCCCGCGTGGACCTTGGAAAATGCATTTTAAAAACATTGAGCGGTTCGGATCGTCAAAATTTGGCTCGGAAAGGTGAAAAAAGGGGTGGTCCGCACCAAATTTTGGTTGAGGGATCCCTTATTAGATCATTATCCTATATATATATATGCAAATTTTCTATTCCAAACCTCCCGAAAATAAGAAAAAAATGATTTTTTTTTGTGTTGCAAATTATTTTTGGAAAATCCGAGCCGTCCAATGTGTTTAGAAGGTGTTTTCAAGGGTCCACGCGAGAAATCTTCAAAAAAAAAAATACCGGGAAGGGCTTGATCCAAGCAGTTTTCGGAAAAACTGTAAATATAAAGTTTTTGCGAAAACTGCTTGGATCAAGCCCTTCCTGGTATTTTTTTTTGAAGATTTTCCGCGTAGAGTCGTAGACCCTTGAAAACACCTTCTGAACACATTGGACGGATCGGATCGTCAAAAAAATGTTTGGATCATGGAGGTCCGGAAACAGGAGGTCCGGATTAGGACTCCCTATATATATATATATACACACACACACACATATAGGAAGATGTTCTATTGAGGACTCCCTCAAAGGTCTCCTCCGTGAGGACCACCCCTTTTTTGATTTTCCGAACCAAATTTTGACGATCCGAACCGCTCAATGTGCTTAAAACATGTTTTCCATGGCCAACGCAAGGAATCACAAAAAAAAAATGCCCAAAAGGGCTTCATCCGAGCAGTTTTTCATAATAACCGTACATACATAGTTTATCGAAAAATGCTCGAGTAAAGCCCTTTCGGGTATTTTTTTTGGACGAATCCTCGCGGTGACCCTTAAAATCACGTTTTAAGCACATTGAGCGGTTCGGATCGTCGAGATTCGACCCCGATCCATGAGGTCCGCAAATTACGAGTTTGAGGGAGTCCTTAGTAGAACGGGATCCTATATATATATATATATATAGGATGGCGATCTATTGAGGACTCCCTTAGGATAATTCCGTGCGGACCTCACCATTCCGGATCAAATTTTGACGATCCGAACCGCTCAATGTTTTTAAAATGCATTTTCCAAGGTCCACGCGGAAAATCTTCAAAAAAAAATACCCGGAAGGGCTTGATTGGATCAGTTTTTGTTAAAAACGCTATATATATAGGATGGCGATCTATTGAGGACTCCCTTAGGATAATTCCGTGCGGACCTCACCATTCCGGATCAAATTTTGACGATCCGAACTGCTCAATGTTTTTAAAATGCATATATAGCGTTTTTAACAAAAATTGATCCGATCAAGCCCTTCCGGGTATTTTTTTTTGAAGATTTTCCGCGTGGACCTTGGAAAATGCATTTTAAAAACATTGAGCGGTTCGGATCGTCAAAATTTGATCCGGAAAGTCGAAAAATGGTGAGGTCCGCACGGAATTTATGTTTGAGGGAGTCCTCAATAGATCGCCATCCTATATATATATAATGGATTAATCAAAAGTTATTTGCGGTGTCCCATTGTCCATGACACGAGGGTCATATGATTCCGATATTTAGACACATCTCGTACCCTTAGTCATATATATATACATGTATGACTAAGGGTACGAGATGTGTCTAAATATATATATAATGGATTAATCAAAAGTTATTTGCGGTGTCCCATTGTCCATGACACGAGGGTCATATGATTCCGATATTTAGACACATCTCGTACCCTTAGTCATATATATATACATATATATATATATACATATATATATATATATATATGTATGACTACGGGTACGAGATGTGTCTAAATATATATATATATACACACAATAAGCTTCTAATAAGGGTCCCTTATTGAAAAATACCATGCGGACCTGCCTTTTTTTGTGTTTCCGGACCAAATTTCGACGATCCGAACCGTTCAATGTCTTTAAAATGCATTTTTTAGGTCCCCCGCGAGGATTCGTCCAAAAAAAATACCCGGAAGGGTTTCATCCGATCGGTTTTTGCTAAAAACGCTATGGGGGCCCTTAAAAATGCATTTTAAAGACATTGAACGGTTCGGATCGTCGAAATTTGGCTCGGAAAGGTGAGGTCCGCATGTTAACTTCAATAAGGGACCCTTATTGGAAGTTTTTCCTATATATATATATATATATATATATAGGGTAAGCTTCTCCTCCGGACTCCGGACTTCCGGACCTCCATGATATATATATATATATATAGGGAGAGCTTCTAGTCCGGACCTCCCGTTTCCAGACCTCCATGATCCAAATTTTTTTTTGACGATCCGAGCCGTCCAATGTGTTTAGAAGGTGTTTTCAAGGGTCCCTCGCGGGAAATTTTCAAAAAAAAATATCGGGAAGGGCTTGATCCAAGCAGTTTTTCGCAAAAATAACTGCTTGGATCAAGCCCTTCCCGGTATTTTTTTTTGAAGATTTTCCGCGTGAACCCTTTAAAACACCTTCTGAACACATTGGACCGCTCGGATTTTCCAAAAACAATTGGCAACACAAAAAAAATCAAAATTTTCTTATTCTCGGGAGGTTTGGACTAGAAGTTTTCCGTATATATATATATATATATATATATATATATATATATATATATATATATATATATATATATATATATATATATATATAGGGTAAGCTTCTCCTCCGGACTTCCGGACCTCCATGATCCGCGCATTTTTTTGACCATCCGAGCCGTCCAATGTGTTCAGAAGGTGTTTTCAAGGGTCCACGCGGGAAATCTCCAGAAAAAAATACCGGGAAGGGCTTGATCCAAACAGTTTTTCGCAAAACTGTAAATATACAGTTTTGCAAAAAACTGCTTGGATCAAGCCCTTCCCGGTATTTTTTTTTTGAAGATTTCCCGCGTAGACCCTAGAAAACACCTTCTGAACACATTGGACTGCTCGGATTTTCCAAAAACAATTTGCAAAACAAAAAAAAAAGGGATTTTCCTTCAATCTGGGAGTCCGGATAGGAAAATCCCCGTATATATATATACTTCTATTGAAAGACAATGTCAAAGCTCGGCTTGAGTTCATAGAAGTCCTGCTGACTAGAGCTTCTGTGTTTTTCAGTAGGGATGACTATTGAGAGCTAACTCTAGTTATGCGTATCGCGGTGGTGGTAAAAAAAAAAAATTAAAAAAAAAAAAAAACAAAAAAAAAACAATAAAGCTACGGACCTGGAAAGAAGTTCCCAGAAGGCATTATGGCAGCGCTGCATTTGTATTTGTTGAGCATGGGCTTTATTCAGACTAAATGCAGTACTACCAACACAGCATTCTAGTTATGTTAGAGACTTCAACACTACATCAGATAACACAGCATTCGTGGACTGCATCAAATTACATTACTTTCCAGTCAATTTACTCTAATTCACTCACACGCATTTTTATGTTCATATACACTGTTTACAATCACTATCACGCATCAAAAGCAGCGAAAAATTGGAAGAGGAAATCAACATTCTAGGAAGACATTAAATATATGAACGACAGATGCAAAGTTCTGAGTCTTCTGACAAAGGGAGAGAATAGACAAACCGAAACGAAGTCCACTGATATATGATTCTAATTTTCTATTTCTTACTTGTGAAGGAACAATGGACCATTTTAGCACCAATCAAAGCAATGTATAGATCAAAATCAGAAGTTGAAGGACACTGTAAAGCAAAGTCCCACATTGCATGCGTACCAAAATCAGATGAAGTATATAACTCAATGGAAGCATTAGGGCACCCTCACTTCAATAGCTAGCTTTTGGGATTGTACCAAAGACTTTGTAACTTGGTACTAGAGCTAGGTACTAGGGATGGGTAGGGTAGGGTGCTCGTCTTTGGCCTATTGGCAGGTGCTACCAAGTTAGCACGCTGCACTTGAGGGAGGGTGTGAATTGAAGTCTCACTTCACCTAGGTACCAAAATGAACTGAAGTATGTAAGCGTTAGAACACCCTCACTTCAATAGCTAGCTTTTGGAGTTGCCCAGGACCGTGTAACACACCCCCTACAAAAAAGAAGAGATCAAAAGTTAAAATTAATCAAAAAGAAATTTACAGCAGAAAAACCCAATAAGAAAACAATTTATTTGCAGTCGTACAAACTTGTGATTTGTTCTGGTATCTTCCAAGAGTTGCGTGAATGAGTTTTATACCGTTTGGCACAATTTTTTTATTGGCTCCACACAAATTGTTCCACAGGTGTTCGATTTTGTACCTTTTTACTTGTTCCCTCATTTATGTTCCATTTGGCAGTTCCCTTTACTTTACCAAGAAGGTGTGAAGAATATCCTCTTCAGCTGGCGCCGAATTCTAGGCTGGATGTTCAATGGGCTTTGTAGTGCTACCATCATCTTCTTCTTCTGCACAAAAGCACTAGACCCCCAGTCCTTCAACAGTACTGGAAAGGTCGCAGGGTATCAAATTGTGGGGGCCACAATGTACACGTGCGTTGTTTGCGTCGTGGCGTGCCAGATGGCCCTCGTGATTAGGTACTTCACCTTGATCCAACATTTCGTGGTATGGGGCGAACTTGCTCTGTGGTTTCTTTTTCTACTGGTATATGGTTTCATGCCTCCTAGGGTTTCCACCACTGCTTACAAAGTGTTGGTTGAGTGCCTTGTCCCATCACCCTCTTTCTGGTTATCCATACTCGTTGTGGTGATCTCGGCACTGATCCCCTACTACTTGTATTCAGCAATTCTGATGAGGTTCTTCCCTTTGTACCATGAAAGGATACGGTGGATGAGTCGCGAGGGTCAATCAGACAACCCAAAACGTTGCGATATGGTGCAGCAGGGATCGATAGGGCTCACAAACGTGGGGCCTATGACACCCATGGCCGTGGGAAATAACGGCACGGAAGATAGGATTCGTAATCATACATAATAAACGAAGATAACTCTTTGACTGTTGAGAGTAGATATGAATGTACAGAAGCTTACTTTCATGATAACCATATGTCTGGAAAGGAAAACAATAGAGCATTAGAGCCTTTGTAAGTTTTGATTCTTGCCCTTCTGAGGCTCTACTGCATTTGTGGGATTGACATCGTATAACATCAGAAGTTGATTATACTTGGATACTGCTGCTGTTTCTTTGTCCGTCTTTTTTCCTATAAATATTGTGAGGAGAATATATTTTCTTGTCCAATGCTAGACCTTCACTTTCAAGTATCGTATTTTTTTATTTTAAAAAAAATCACAATTCTGTTGTTTCATTTGACGTCCTCCAGTCTAACGTAGATGCTAGCTGTAGTCTCCTACCTAGAGCTCTTGTGGTAGGAGTAAACCAACCCAAATGGTGGTTAAAAGAAATATAAACAACATTGCAATGAGAAGACAGGAGGCCTACAAATTGGTTAGGAGGAGGGGAGTTCAGAGTGACCATGCGAACCACCTTTTGAAGTGTCTGATGGCTGCAGTTACATATTAGTATATTTTAGTTGTAAGCTCAGAATCTGTGATACCCATTTGCGCATAAGTTAACAAAGCTTTGTAAATACCCCATAGTTTTGCTTACAAGTCTTCTACTTTCCGACGAGCCTTCCATTGAAGCCGATAATCCATTAGGCTTGTACCGATAATCCATTAGGCTTATCTCATCTCTGATAGGTTTCACTGGAAATTTTCATTTGGTTGGTCTGATGAGCCTAATTCTTGGTGTTTTTGGTTGAAAAACCCCAAAATTCTCCATTATTTTATCAACATAGAAGGAATATTGCAATCTTCAATTTCAAGAAATTTTTTGTTTCTCGAAAGGCAAATGTACCGTAGCCTTTATTATTATTATTATTAGTAGTAGTATTACTATTATTATTACTATTATTATTGCATAAATTCAATGAGCACACTCAAAGTGATATATATATATATATATATATATATATATATATATATATATATATATATACACACACACACACAAATACATAGCACTTCTTAAACGGGATCCCGAATTGGAGCAATTTCTGGACCAAGCAATCGCAGCCGTTGGAGCAAATCCAACGGCCCAGGCGCCTTAATCCATTAAGTTGAACCCTTTCATTAAATTGGACCCTTTAAGGGTCAAGGATCAAAAAACAAAACCCCAAACTTTAGACATCCATTCATTTTCACGACTTCCTCTAGAGAGAAGAGAGAGAGAGAGAGAGAGAGAGAGAGAGAGAGAGAGAGAGAGAGAGGCGATTTGAGACAGAGGGACAAACACGACTGCGACCACCGCGATCTGAGAGAAGAATCTAGCGCGAATGAAGAAGAACAATGAGAAGAAGGAAGAAGAAGAAGAAGAAGATGGATGGATTAATCCCAAGTCATGGAGTGCTAATCACCCCATGACTAAGCCTATTAAATTACTCACTCATTATGCTAGAAATAAAGCCTAGGAATTTGTAGAAAACCAAAACATGCTTAATAACTATAAAGACTGATTTTTATGAAGATCTTAAGTCTACTTACAACATTAACACTAGAGAAAATCACAAACAACTAGAAACTAAGGTTTTCAAGAGAAATAGCTAGAACAACACAAAAACTAAATACTTAATGAAAATGAAAACAAACAAGATTTATAGAACGATCTAGACGAGAGGAACAAGTTTAATACACGGTAAATAAATGGGAAATGAAAGCTTACTTGAGTATTCTAGAGAGAGAGACCTTAAACTCTCTCCAATGGAGGAGAGAGGTGAGAGCAAAAACTAACTAAGAAAATAAAAGAGAAAGTGTGAGAAGGAGAGAGGAGAGAGCCCAATATAGTCTTCCACTTCTGTCTCTTACAAATATCCATAAAGCTCTCACAATAACCAAAAACTTGCCATTAATAGAAAGTGCATAAAGTGCTCAACAAAGTGGTTCGGAGCATTTTTGGACCGGTCCAGAATAATTCCGGATCGGTCCGGATTGGTCTGGTGAAATTTGGGGCAAAGTGGATCGGTCCAGATAATTCTGGATCGGTCCGGATTGGTCTGGACTTGAATTTGACTTCTTTGATCACTCCCATTGAATTGCGTGCTTCCGGACTTCCTCCAAAACACTTAAATGAGTTGTGCGAACCTCGGGGGAGATGTTCCTTAGTCACTTGAGTGCTCGTTCACTCCCGGACTCCACCGGGAGTTTTCGTGAGTGTCAAGCACAGCTTCAAAATTCTCAGGCCTTCCTTGAACCTTCCAAAGCTTCTTGATTCGACTTCTAAGCTTCGACGATTGTCCTCCACGGCATTGCGGGACCTTGGGTACTTCCTGATACAACCGGGGATTATTTGGAGCTTTGGACACACCTTTTAGCTCTGATTTTCTGAAACTCATCAAAAACACAACTCGCGCAAAATCAATCGTATAATGACACAAAAAGCACATGTGTGTGCTCACAACGAGCGAGATAAGCCCGGATATATACAACATTTGGGGCTTATCAAAGGATATTGAAAAGCTGGAGTTGGAAGTACTTGTTTGTGATTCGAATGCTATATTGGCTGCTTTTGCAATTCAACCTGTACTATTTGAGACAGTGAAACAGAGACAGATGGAGGATGAGTTCATTAAGGACATGGCAGATAAAGTGAAGATTGGACAAAAACCAGATTTTGTAATTGAAAATGATGTTTTGAAATTCAGAAATAGGATATGTGTGCCGGATGTGGGAGAGATTAGGAAGCAAATTCTAGAGGAGGCTCACAAGTCTAAATTTGTCGTTCATCTAGGAAGTACAAAGATGCATCAAGATCTTAAGGAAGTGAAAGCAGAGCACCAGAGGCTAACGGGATTGCTTCAACCATTGCCGATACCGGAGTGGAAATGGGAGCATATCACTATGGATTTTATTGTGGGGTTGCCGCGAACCCAAAAGGGGAATAATGCAATATGGGTGATTATGGACAAGTTAACTAAATCTGCGCATTTTCTAGCTATCAACACTTCGTTCTCTATGGACCGATATGCAGAGTTGTATATTGAGGAGATCGTTCGACTCCATGGTACACCAGTTTCCATTGTATCAGATCGCGATCCAAGGTTCACTTCACATTTCTGGAGGAGCTTGCAAAAAGCTATGGGTACAGAATTGAAGTTTAGTACAACATTTCATCCACAGACCGATCGGCTGTCCGAGAGGGTGACTCAAAGTGCTAGAGGATATGTTACGGGCTTGTGCCTTGGATTTCTCGGGCAGTTGGGAAAAACATCTACCATTAGTGGAATTCGCGTATAACAATAGCTATCAAGCCAATATTGAGGAGCACCTTATGAAGCTTTATATGGTAGAAAGTGTCGATCACCGATTTGTTGGACGGAAGTAGGAGAAAGGAAAATGGAAGGCCCGACAATTGTAGATGATACCATGGAGAAGATTCGAATAATTCATGTCATGCCCTCGAAATTCTAATGGATAATTCATTAAGAAAATCCACTTGGACGGTCAGCAAGTCCACCGGCCACATCAAAGTCCAAATTGAATAGTCAAAGTCAACGTCAAAATACACAAAGGTCTATGTGTACCCATACCCCATGTAGAGAAATGATAAATGTGTAGTTATTACAACTCCATTGTCAAAAGATGAAACTTAATTAAGTTACAAAATCATCTTAACAAAAATACAAGCTCTAAGGTGATAATATAACTCCTCCATTAGCTTTCAAAACAATGCATGCATGCACTCCAAGCATTTCATGTCATGCTCCTTGGTGGGTACCTGAAATTTGTAAGGTTGAGCTCACTAGCCCAGTAGAGAAATATCTAACAATCCTAATTAGGCTTGGTTTTCCATTTGCTAAAATGGAAATTTGCTAAAATCAAGTGGGTGATTTTAGCAAATGAAGTGGAGGGGTGCTAAAATCAAGTGGGCCCCATGCTAAAAGCAATGGAAAAGCAATGTGCTTTTAGCATGGGGCCCACTTGATTTTAGCACCCCTCCACTTCATTTGCTAAAATCACCCACTTAATTTTAGCAAATTTCCATTTTAGTAAATGGAAAACTACCCCTAAATGCAATGAAAGATATATGCGTGATAGATAAGAAGGCATAGGGCAAGTACAAGAGTTAAGAGAGAGTTTAAATGGTAAAAGGACTTGAAAGTAGCACATGAACATATATAGTTTTCATTTACTCTCGTCCCTCGTACCCAACTTGCACCTGACACGTACCCGACACGCCACTTGTGTCCTACACGTTCATTATATACATATCATTCCTTTTAAACATTCAAGTATTTTCCGGCCATGCCATATAGGCCCCGTGTCACTCCGAGCATGCCATAAAGGCCCCGTGTCACTCCGGGCATACCCTTTCGGGCCCCGTGTCACTCCGGGCATACCCTTTCGGGCCCCGTGTCATCATTATCACATTCATACTTCATTTCATACTCATTCATATCATTACAGTGTCCATAAGTCTCCTCATCTTACTTTCATGTGTTAATTTCACGCAAAACTTGTGTTTCGTGTTACCCGAACATGTCCATAAAGGGGATTTTGACCCAAGTGTCTAGGATGTCAATGTGACCCTCCCGGATCCTAATATGTGACCAACAACTTACATAAGCGAGCCACAATGAACGAATCCTGATTCAAGAAATTTTTTCAAAAAAATATAAGGGGTCCTATTGATAGGAGGTTAGGTCCTATTGATAGGAGACAGATCAGATTGGCCATTATTGAAGCATCATAGAGTCCTATTGATAGAAGGTAAAGTCGTATTGATAGGGCGTCAAAGGCTCCTATCGATAGGAGATCAAGTCCAATCGATAGGGAAGCCATCAGATTGACCAGAATGAAAAGAGAAAGACTCCTATCGATAGGGGATGAAGTCCTATCGATAGGACAGTACCGGATCCAAAATTTTACAACTCAAGGGGTGATTAATGGGGCTTCTCTTTGGGCATTTCTTGGTTCTAAATAGACATATTAAGAAGAAAAAGAGATTCAAACAACAAAGTAACACAACATACCACAAATTTACAAGATTTGCTATTTTTCCCAAATTTAAGCAATGGACTAAAAATGGGTGCAAAGTGGATTTCACACAATTCTCAAGCATTACCAAGAAATCAAGCAACAATGTGTTGAGTTATCTACCAAATCAATAGAAGATTAACAAAGGAGCTAGGAGATGATGAGTTCTAACACAAGCTTGACTAGAAAATGGGTTTGGCTCAAAGAAATCAACAAGCCAAAGGAGAACTTAACAATCAAAAGCTTACACACACATATACACCACATTTACACTTAGAAGAGTTAGAAGTTTCCCCACCTCAAGTGAAGGAAAGCTTGTAACATCTCCAGGAAGCAAAACCCAAACCCTAGCCCTAGCTTCAAGATCCAAGAAAAATTCTTCAAACACCGATGTGAAACAACACATGAACGCGTAGAGCATGAGATTTTATGAAGGTTTTGTGAAGTGAGTAAGCTTGGAGCTTGAGATTTAGTGGAGTTTGTGGGATAAATTAAGGAAAAAGATGAAGAACAATGGAGGGTTAGAGAGAGAGAGAGAGAGAGGTGACTGGCTATTTTGGAAGGGGAGAGGAAGTGATTTTCTCTCCTCTCTCACACACCACATATATTAACTTTAGAAAAATTACACCTCCGGTCCCTATATTGATTTGTGTATAGCACTATGGCCTAAATCAATTAATTACACCCAACAATCCATTACTTAAACATTTTAATCAATTCCTCACATTTCCCCAACTTTATTTTCGGAAAAATAATTAAAAACACGGGTCCTTACAATTCAGGAAAGGTTGAAAGCGGCACAAAGTCGACAGAAAAGTTATGCTGATGCTCAGAGGAGACCGCTAAAATTTGAAATTGGGGATCATGTATTCTTAAAAGCCTCACAATGAAGGGCGTGATTCGATTTGGAAAGCGAGGTAAACTACAACCGAGGTATTTGGGTCCATTTGAAATTTTGGAGAAGGTTGGGAAAGCGAGTTATCGGTTAGCCTTACCGCCAGAGTTGTCATATATGCATGATGTCTTCCACGTATCCATGTTGAGATTGTATTTGCCCAATTCTAGTGAAGAGTATCTTGTATCCACACCTATTGAGCTTCAGAAAGATTTGAGCTACGAGGAAAAACCGGTCAAGATCATTGGTCGAAAGGAGAAATTTCTTAGAAACAAGGTGATACCCTTAGTGAAAGTGTGGCGGACTAATCATTGGAGAGGAGAAGCAATGTGGGAAACAGAGGAAGATATGCTAAAAAAGTATCCGTATCTTTTTCCGGTACAAGGTAAGTTAAGTTTGGGGGACCAAACTTTCTGAAGTGTGGGAGGGTGTGATACCCTCGACTCGCAATCGCTTTTAAAAATTTAATTATTTATTTGGTTGATTAGCTTGACTTAATTGTGTTCGTAATTTGTATACTTGTTCTATGATATTAACTAGGTTGATATGTGACATGTAGTGTTTGGATACATGGGTGCATAGGACATGACCACACCAAATTATTCCCATAGCCTAATAAAATAGGAGAGTAACATAGGTATGGGTTACACTTGATAATTTTTCTCTAAGTCTAACAAAACAACAGAGCTTTCTACGTTCTTCTTTATACCCATCCATACCACCGCTTGAGAGAGAGAGAGAGAGAGAGATAAACGTAGAAGCAAAAGAAGGAAAAAGAAGAACAGGAGAAAAGAAGGGGAAAGTCAAGAGAAGGTCTAGGGTTATTAGACTTGAAGTTTTTACTTGGTAATTCATACTTTTTTCTACTTGATTTCATCAATTTTCATATTCAATTCATGTTTTGTTATTGGGTTTATGATTAGACACCATAGAAACCCTTGATTGTGGAGTTTTGAAAGAGTTCTTGGTGAATTTTGGGTGAATTCATTCAATTCTTGCATCTCTTGTAAATCTGAAGATTTTAGGTCTTGTTTCTAACTGATTTTTGGGAATTTTATTGACATGGTTACACAACTCATAATTTTTTGAAAATTTTATTGAGAGTTCATATATGTGTTGTCTTTGCTGGGTTAAAATTTCAACCTAGATTCTTAGTATAGAGCTCTATAGAAATTTTGGAAGTTGCTGCTGTCAATTCGGATTTATGCAGACTGCACTGACACATTTTGGGAAAACAATCATAACTTTTAGCACGGGTATCAAAATTGTGTACCGTTTGATTTTTTCGAAACTAGACTCGTATATCTTTTTTTTGTCCATATAAGATTTGTACCTTAAAATTGGCTACGCAAAATCAGTTTTTGAGTTAAAATTCGGACACATGCAGTTTCTGCAATTCTGTTTTTCTTCTCTCTTTAAATAGCTGTACAAGTCTTGTTCGAACTCCGTTTTTGACATATGACCTACTGATGAGAAGCTTATGAAGTGTAGTTTGTGTTGATGTAGATTTTGTATCAAGGAGTTGACAGGTTGCATCATTTTTAGATCCTTAAGTATCAGCTTAATTTTATCATTAGACCTCAAAATGTTATTATGGATACTTAGATCACTTAAGAAGTTCAATTAGAGTTTGTGATTACTTGAATGACATCTAACTTGTGTTCACATTACTTGTTTACTCTAGGAAGTTCGAGTGACTGCGGGGATCGAGGTGAGTGATAAATACACAAGTTATGCAGTTTTAAACGTGTTTTGCTACCAAACGTGAAAGCTATGTTTTATTTAAGTGATTTGCTCGATAATTTGAACTCCATGGACTTGAAATGAAAGGTGGACTCTTTTATTATCTATTAATGGCATCCCTTGCATCCCAGCTTGCTAGGGGACAAGGCCAAAAGGCTAGCAAGATGTGTTTGTGTATGATGTGGATAATGCGATAGACGTCTAGCTTATCCGCACCGGGGACGCCTGGTGAAGGGTTGTGAACTTGAGTGGGATGTGCATTATAAGTTATGTTGTGAATTGTGATTCCTATTGGAACATGTGAAGAATGAATTGGATTATTTTAAAAGCATGATTTTATTAAGTCTATGGGAAGCGTGTGGCTTGTGTAATAATTATTCATACGAGCTTTAGCTTATGTAAATATTTTTTTCCACCTTTCAGGCGATGATGAGTAGGAGTGTGGCGTGGAACTTTTTTTGTTGATGGACTGTGAATGTGAAGGTGTAGATAGGAAGTTGGACTTTTGACTTGTAATTATCTGTTTTGGGTCGTAAAGCTTGTAACATAAGCACTGCTATGGGATGCACTAAAGTTTGAGATCCTGATGTACATGCATGTTTTGGTTTGACTATTAATATAGGTATAGTTCCGCTGCTTAATTGTCTAAGTCCCTTGTGGTCATCTACTTATAAGACATTTTATGTCCGTGTTTTGGCCTGGGTGATGTTTTCACCGGCCCTTTGAGTTGAGATCATGTTGTAAAGACTCGTTATAGTTTTTGAATGTTAATATAGGCTTCAGTTCCGCTGCTTAATTCTGTGAGTCCCTTTTTGGTCATTTACTTATCAAATGTTTAATGCTATGTTGTGGCCGAAGTGATGATTTCGCTGGCACTTTGTTATGATTAAGCCTATAGGGACAGGTCAAGCTCGTGACAAGCAAGCAACATTTTATTGATACGTAGATTGTACTATTTTTTCTTGGTGTAAAGTTTTATTGCAATGGGTTAAATTATCAATCTTTTTAATGAGGTTGTAAACACCAAAATTTCGGCATTGCCTAATTGTCCAATTAATTGAGATAAATAAATCATCTTTGATTAATTAAAAGTCAAAGCCAAGACTTTCAAATAAACATTGGGTCCATCAAATTTATGGGCTTCGTCCTTCTGAGATTTGTGCAAGACCAAAAATACATTGGGCTGAATTGATTAGCAAAATGGGTCAAGAAATTGAGCTAGCCCAAACGTGCAGGCCCATTCAGAAAAAACTCTAAAAAGAGAGTTAAATAGTAAATATATTATTTCTTATTTAATTTCCTAAACAAAAAAAAGAAGTCAAAATCTTCTTTTTTTTTAGGAAATGAAATCCGATCTTCAGATTGGAAGTAAAATAAAATTAAATCTTCTTGAATGGAAATCAAATCAAATCAAATTATCTTGATTGGTAATCAAATTAAATCAATCATGGATATTTCCAAACTTAAACCCTTCTCCTGGAGCCTATAAATAGGGGCTTATATGAAGAAGAGAAAAGAGTAGAGAAGATTCGCTTGGCATTCAACCAGAGCTTTGAAGCACTTTTCAAGAATTCAAGCATTCTTCAATATCTTGCAGAAAATCATCAAGCACCAAGGACAGCGTGCTGATTTCTTCGCAAGTTCATCAAATCAAATCATCCAAGAGATTCAACCAAGGAAATTAGAGTGCACTCTTCAAGCATTTCTCGAGGCTTCTCTCCAAGTTCCTTAAGTTCGTGTGGAGAATCAACAAGCACCCAAGTCGCGTGCTGATTCATCCACACAACAACGGTCTGCGCGTCAGCTAGCGAAGATCGTCCTCAAATTCACCGTTTGTTCGAGATAAAGCTACTCAAGCCCTCGATCAAGCTCCGTTCTTCAAGCTTCTGAGCTGGAAGATTTGAAAGAACTACCAACCAGTTCAATCCTACGACAAGCACCATCAACTCCGGAGATCGAATCAGAGAATTTTGTTCTTTTCTTTGTTGAAAGAACATTTATTAGAGAATTATATCCCTCACATTCAATTCAAATCAATAAAAATATATTTTGTGCATCTTTTTCTTGTCTTTATTGCAGGACTCGAATCTGACGACATTCAAAGGACAAAAGAATACTGCATTTTTTTTTCTTTACTTAAGGTTTATCCCACTAAGTTTTCCTTGACACGGATTAATAAGACATATTCTTGGTGAGTGATCCAAGGGAAGTGCTCCGACAGTCTTAGCGAATGACCTTTGAATAGTAGTGTAGGTGAGGGCCAGAGGACATATAAATGAGGTAGAGCCATTCTATTGATCTTTTCTCCTATTAAAGGGAATGTAATAATTCTGAGAATGCACACGATACGTGACAGCATCCTGTCACATATCTCGAAAGTCTACATGGGTGATTCAGGGTATTTAAGGATCCATGTAAGCTATAATAACTTCAAGTGGGTAACAAGGGCACTTGGTCCTAGGCAATTCAACGCATCCCGCTCCGAACCCGCCCTGATAGGGTAGGGTTTTTTTACTATTTTTTGGGGTAACGGGTAGGGGGTGATTTTGAAAAACCCGCCAAGGTTAGGGTAGAGGCAAGGGTATAGTCACCCCGCCCCGATATTACCCGCCCTGACATACATATATATATGTATAACTATATATATATATATAAAATTATATTTTCACTTATATGAATCAAATTTTATTGTTATTCTTATAATTTTAGTTTTACAACTAAAATACAACATTAGATAGTGGATTTTGGTTAAGTTGTAAAAGTTATTTTGTGAACTTTTATCATTTGTGCTCACTAATTGAAGTTTAAAATATACTTTACTAATATGTGAAAAAAATAGGGCAGGGCGAGTAAACCCGATACCCCGATAGGGGCGGGGGTACCCATAAATTACCCGGTCGGGTTAGGGGTGGGTTAGAAAATTTTAGGGTCAGGGTTGGGATCATCAAAACCCGCCCCAACCCGCCCCGTTGCCATCCCTAGTTGGTTCTGCGTCTCTGTCCATGCTTGAGGTGTGAAGTTTGAGTCCCGCCCGCCTTCCCCACTCCCCCTTGACTAACTTCTAACTGCTACCATATAGCAAAAGTTCTAGCTAGGACCCGATTGGATGGGACTAAAGGAAGAGGGATAACTTTTGGAGGGGGTATAAGGCCTGATGTGACAGATTTAGCATGGTTTGGCTGGGCAAAAATACAGAGGGATAAATTTTCACCCCTCCAAAACTTATCCCTGGCAGGGGGATAGAGGAGTATAATTTTTGGGCACCCCTCCCCCTGCCCAAAAGTTATCCCCGGGTATAAGGAAAAAATAACACCCCCTCTCCCTTATTTCAACTACAAAAAACCTTATCCCTCCATTTTATCCTCCATCCAAATCAAGTACTATTTTATCCCTTTTTTTTAATACCCCATCCAAACTAACTACTTTTTATTCTCCCTCCATAAATATCACATCAATGTGAGTTAACCTTTAAAAAATAATACCCCTTCTTATGTTATACCCCTCTATAACTTATCCTCCAACAAATTATTGGGTAAGTGGTATATGAGGTGCGACATTGCAAAAAGAGAATGAAAAGAAACAACGATTGGAAACGTCGGTAAGGAAAATATGTAGGCTTGGAAAATTAATCCCAACGATTTTTGAAGAACTAGTTTCATCTACTATAATTATGCCTTTTTTTTTATTACATATTTATCTTAATCATAATTTTACTCCTAAAAGTACAGTATAAAATTGGATAACTGATTGATGAGTCAAGGATCATTTGGAAAAGCTGGATATGGGGTTTTCAGATCTGGTTCTTAACGACGGTGGCGACGATGGGTGACAGATCAGACGACATGCTCTGATGTCCCTATTTTTTGTATTTTTTTTATTGTTTTTCTTTGTAATTAATTTTGTGGCTGGTGATTTTAGGGCCGACCGTATTGTATGTACCTAATTTTTTTTGGCCGGTGATTTTTGATTTGATAATATTTTTCTAATTCTTCACCCCAAAAAAAAAAAAGAAAAAAGGAGCATTTGGAGGATGTGAAACCTTGGAAGTGCGTAGCACTGAAATCTCCGAATTCGTCAGAAACCCGAATTGGTCCAATTTGCGTGCACGGTCTCCTCTTTCTCTCTCAATCTCAACTGTGAACCCAAGCCGCCACTGAAGCGGCTTCCCCAACCCCTGACAAATCTGTACCTCAATTTTCTGATCCGATAGAAATGGTGTTTGACTAGAGAACCAGAGTAAAACGGACAAGGAAAAGAAGATGATGATGAAATCGTCTTCTTCAGGAGGAATCAGCATAGCCGCCAGTGCTCAGAAGCTGGACGTCAATAATCGCATAGCTCTCAAATACTACTATCGGATTGCTGATAATATCCTCAAACAGGTATGTAAATTTATGTCATTGAATTTGGATATCAGGCTATCTGTAATGTATGTGATTGTTTTACTTTTTCTGATTTATGCGAGCGACTATTAATTATTTCAATCAGCATTTTGGAACTGAAGTAGACTACTGTTAAGTCATGGAAACTTTCAATTTTGTTGCGACTGCAATTGTGAAAAAGATTTGGTATTAGCCCATCAGGGTAGCCCATAAGGTCGCCAGATCAACCCTACTTTCAAGTCTGGTATTGTATTCAACTCCTGCTGCAACCCTTGGCTTACCTAATACTTGTCAAGTGTGGATGGTTGCCACTTGCCAAAGAATTTTACTCAGTGATTACATTCCGTTAAGGCGTGGTTTTCCAGTTTTGAAAAGAAAAGAACAGAACACTTTATTTGAAAGAGAGCTGAGGGACCACTTGATGACCCGCACCTGGCTATCCATGTACATTTTTGGGCCTAAACCACTTGGCC
Source organism: Vaccinium darrowii (assembly GCA_020921065.1). Lineage (NCBI taxonomy): Eukaryota > Viridiplantae > Streptophyta > Magnoliopsida > Ericales > Ericaceae > Vaccinium > Vaccinium darrowii. The sequence goes on along the minus strand of CM037158.1, from coordinate 22,887,871 downwards.
AAAAAAAGTATGCCTTAGATGTAACTTGTAGTCTTGGTGAGTTTACTTGTATGCTGAACCATCGTTGGGTTCCTAACCAATGTGGGTTACATTGGGGTGTGCCAATCACCCAACCTTATGATGCAACATTTTCGTTGCATAAGTCCAACAATACCTTGGTGGCCGTGGTGTGGCACTTAGCTTTGTACAACACATCATAGGCCCGTATCCGACTTCCGACCCTAGAGGTAGTTCCCCCCCATGGAAACCTGGGTTGTATTACCACATGTAATGACCTGCACCCAACTGTTGATTTACGTCCTTACGCCTTAACCACCTGGACACAATTAGAGTCTTCAGGTTTGATGCTCCTTGTAATGCATGCAGCAGTGGTGATTCTACCACAACAATAGGCCTTAAATCAGATTTAACTTGAGCGCATATTGGACGATGGTCTTTCACAATTCAACTTCCAATATCAAGTTCCTCAAGTCTCAGCATATATTGTTCAAACAATGTTCTACCATGCCCACATTCGACAAATTGAGTAGGTGCCTTTCCATGTTGATTTAAAGAAATATACTCTTGAATGTTGCTTTCATCTCCTCCCATGTTCGTATTGGCAGTGATTTGGTCTTCTTATATCTACTTCGACGCTATCACTATGCCACCATCTTTTTGTTAAATCAACAAGTTTCATCTTTGCAAATCTTACTCTTCAATGATCCATACCTTTCAAAAAACTAGTCTCTTCAATTGAAGCAAGCTAACTGAAAAACACCCTTGGATTGTGGCTTCTTCAAAATCCAGAACTTCACAGCCAACTGAAAAACACCCTTGGATCATGGCTTCATCAAAATCCAGAACTTCACAGCCAACTGGAAAACACCCTTGGATCATAGCTTCATCAAAATCCAGAACTTCAAACTTACATGAAATGACATATTGTGGCCCATAGAATCTCCGTTCTGTAACAATATAGTGGATGAACATAAGCGTTGATACCAAATTGATGTAGAATAATTGTAGTATTGTAGGTACTATAACGGATACAAAGAAGTAGGGTTTTGGAACTGTGATTTGGCAATGTTCCAGTACTATTTTATGATGTTTAGTGCTGTGCATAGTATATGTGAACAGTTACAAAGGCTGATGGTAAACATAAAATAAGAATAAAAAGAGAAGACTAGAAGAAGATAGGTCTAGGGATCATTTCTAGGAGCCTTGGGCATTAGACCAGGGTTTGATTGCATCACACAATCTTCAAGAGGCTTCAAAGCTCTGAATTTTTCTCAATACTGATCTCCATTATTATTGTGGCATAACATCCTTTTATGTAGACTTGAGACTTCCTAAACCGACTAAAACTATGACTTTTAAGAAAAGGGGAGCTGCTAATTCCCTAGACTTCTGAAACCTATATATTACTAAAAAACACTCACAAGTATAAACCGAATTAACAAACCCTGAAAATGTGCACGGGTGACCCCTACAGGCCATATACAGAAAACTGAAATTACCAAAATACACCTAGCTGGAAAACTGACCAGCGACACTCTTATTGAATACTACTATGACTATTTATTTGAGTATTCTTGCCTTCTTTTGAGATCGCGTAAATATCGATATATTGCCGCTTCCTTATATTTACTTTTCCTTGAGGCACTCACATCCTCTGTGAGAGTGAGGCACATGTTTGACAACATCAAAAAAGTGGTCAGGGCATAGCATGTGTCACTTCATGTCCTTGTTTGATATCGGCTAGGGACATGTCTGCGTCTTAGAAAACATGGGTTCAGGGAAGGGTTTGAGGCAAGCTTGTAAATACCGTTCCATACCAGCCGGTGCATACCGTTTTTGAGAGATTCCAGGGCAAAGTCCTGACTTTGTTTCGGGTAATTTTCCAGCGTGTTCTGGTGGTATCAGCGAGTTCCAGTCTGTTCCGGTGATCACCGGTGTATGAACGAACTTACATATGAATGACAAAAAACCTGGGGGAAATAGAGGGAAGAAGAAGATCACAGGCACCAAAGTTGATGCTCAAAACATATCGGTGAAGATCTTTCTGTTTGCAAGTGCTGGCCAGCGTTGGAGAGTTCTGCTAGCAGCCTAGCACAACTGTCTTCACGCCTCTTTCAAAAGATACAAGTGCCTTCTACTTTCTCTTCCCAAGATTAAAAAGCATTTTGGGAACAGAATTTTTTTTAAAGAGTTATTGGTGAGAGGAAAAGCTACGGAGTATTAGAAAACGAAGGATCAATGCAGTTCTATTTAAGACTAGACTTGTGTGTAAGACACCACACCAAATTTTGGTATATCCATGGCTCTTTCTAGTAGAAAATAATTGTGATATAGGACAAAAATGTTGTAGTATGTTATGAATGTTTACTTTATAAGTATAGGCAAGGAGTTTTAGAAGAATTTTTTTTAATAGGAAATCTGACACGGTACCCGGTATTGCATTGGTACCGGTATGCATCGCGCGTTACAACAACGGTACCATGTCCGGTACGGTATTCAGAACCTTAGTTTGAGGAGTTGGACCTATATCCCTCTTTTTTTTCTCCTCTTGTTTCTTTCTCCACATGTCTGGCGATGCAGGTGGGAGGTCCAAACCATGTGGGGGATAGCTCCCTCTTTTATGGATAAACATGATATCCTTGTCTACTTAGTTGGATAATTTCACTAGAAAAAGTTGCAATATATATATATATATATATATATATATATATATATATATATATATATATATATATATATATATATATATATATATATATAAAATAAAGTGTATATCAGTCCACTTCCAGTCAGGGCTCCCGGAAAATCCGGACCTCCACTTTTCGGATCGAATTTCGACGATCTGAACCGTCCAATGTGTTTAAAAAGTGTTTTTAAGGGTCCTCGCGAGAAATCAGCCAAAAAAAATACCGAGAAGGGCTTGATCCGAGCAGTTTTTACATAAAAACTAACATATACAGTTTTTATGAAAAATTGCTTGAATCAAGCCCTTCCCGGTAATTTTTTTTTGTTGATTTCTCGCGGGGACCCTTAAAAACACCTTTTAAACACATTGGCTCGTTCGGATCGTCGAAATTTGATCGGGATCTATGAGGTGTGGATTTTTTAAAAATCCGGGAGCCCTGACTGGAAGTAAAGTAAAGTAAGTATATATCATAGTTGTCAAAGGCGAAAGGCGCACCGAGGCGCAAAGTCCTGTAGGGCCTTAGGCGAGAGGCGCAAGGTGAGGCGCGCGCCTTTTTGAACCGAGGCGCACCTATGCGGAAAAATTGGAAAAATAGCATACACCAATACTTTAAATAATAACACTAAGCCAATGAGTTTAAGACAGCATACCATCATCATTTGCAATTGCTTTTTCAATGATTTCTTATTTCCCATAAACTCGTGAATCTCCTGTTTTACGTCGGGTGGGACTCTTTTACAAGCTGTCACATCTCTATAACCTCCTACAAGGTATTTCTTAGTCCGATTAACCCCTCCATTGGTTATTTTGCCACAAAAAATACATTTAAATTGGTTAGTGTTCGCGGGATCCGGCAAATGATGATACTTCCATGCAGGATCCGTTCTATTAGCTCCGCTTGACATCTAAAAACAAACAAGCAAGTATAATTTACTTTAGCTAGTAGCCTAATATACTCTTTGGAAACCCCAACATGTATGAAGGGAAAAAAAAAAGAACCTTAATTTCATTAAAAAAATAAAAGAGTGGTCGATTTGAAAGAGGCGCGCCTTTTTGCGCCTCGTCGCCTCTCGCCTAGGCCCGCCTTTTTGCGCCTTTTTCAAGTCGCCTCGCCTGGGATCACCCCAGGCGCAATAGGTGCGCCTTGTTGCGCCTCTCGCCTAGGTGCGCCTTTGACAACTATGGTGTGTATATATACATATGGGCCGCTTCTAGTCCGGACTTGCGGACCCCTATGATCCAAGCATTTTTTTGACGATCTGAACCGTCCAATGTGTTCAAAGGGTGTTTTCAAGGGTCCACACGGGAAATCTTCAAAAAAAAAAAAAATACCGGAAAGGGCTTGGTGCAAGCAGTTTTTCGCGAAACTGAATGGTTCGGATCTCCCAAAAACAATTTTTAAAGTGAAAAAATTACATTTTTTCTTAAATATGGGAGGTCCTTATTAGAAAATTTACATATATATATATATATATATATATATATATATATATATATATATATATATACACCGAGCTTCCAATCCAAGCTCCCGGATTTTAAAAAAATCCGGACCTCCACCTTCCCAATTTTTTTTTGAAAATCCGAACCGTTAGATGTGTTTAAAACGTGTTTTTAAGGTCCAATGCGAAGATTTGGCAAAAAAAAATACCCGGAAGGGCTTGATCGGGGCAGTTTTTCACAAAAACGCTAATATTTGGATCGTCAAAATTTGGTCCGGAAAGTGAAGTCCGGACGGTAGGTCCGTAAATTGTGGTTTGGATAGGAAGGGGACTCTATATATATATATATATATATATATATATATATATATATATATATATATATATATATATATATATATATATATATGTATATGTATATATTTCAATATTTTTCCTTGGTTCCTTTTTCTTTTGAATAGGCGGCACTTTCTAATCTTATTGAGAAAGAACAGTCCTAGCAAATCAGAGGAAATCAATATTGTGGAATTAAACGAGGGTATACCAAGAGTAAAAAAGATGACAATAACAAGCTCCTTGCCATAAAAGTTCATTAAAGAGAGAATTGTACAATCTATCAGGATGTTTTTTAGGTTTTGTGATAGACACAAACCGAGCTGACCTGATGGATACTTTTGGGTTCTCTATCATTTCATTTCTCGCGGACTTATTTAAGGGCGGTTGCGAAGTGAACTAGCGTATCTCTTTTCAGAAAAGGAGTTACCAAGTAAGAAAAATTTATCAAATCAAGTTGCAGTGTGTACTGCCATTACTTATTTCACCGTTTGAAGCTGATCAGTTGCTGATCTTTCTATTAGGTCTATTCTGCCTATAAGGCGGCTACTCCACACGCATGTGGGTCCTTGATTTAGAGAGCTACTGTGTGTAGTTGGACCATCTACTAGATAGCAGAGGACTGATTTCTCTAATTGGATAGTGATATTGGTGAATCAATCTGATTGGGTTTCTCGTCTAGTTTTAACTAAACAGGCAGATTGGAAAAATGTAGAGAAAGTTGTGAATATGAGCATCATTCTTTCTTTGTTGCTTCGGACTTTTGGCATTGTCAAACAATTATATTGTCCTTGCTACAGCTTATGTAGTGCAATAACCCTATACCACGACCAAAATTGAAAAGAAAAAAAAAATAGTGTAATATCATTTCCCATCGGAAGATGTTTCACTCTTTGGGAAAAAAATAAAATATGATGCCAAAATTGCTTTCTTACACTTAATTCTTGTTTAGTATATTGCAAGGTTTTGAATCGTACCATACAGGCCGGTCAGTACCAGGGTTACCTAAAGCGATACACAAGCCCTCAAATTGCGTTCCGTTTGAAATACCGGCTGGTACCGGCCATACTGTAAAATACTAGACGGTACCAGGTGAGTATCGGACGGTACTGGTCATACTATTTTGTAATTTTTTTGGTCTTTTTAGAAGGCAATTCCACATTTAAGACTTTTGTAATAACATAAGGGAACTGATTTTCACGCCCCCTTTTCTAATAAATGCACTTCCTTTTTCGGCTTTTAGTGAATTTTTATGTGTAATTTGTTTCTAAAAGACAAAAAAGGAGTGCATCTATAGAAAAGGGGGTGCGAAAATCATTCCCTAAAGTAATTCATAATTTTGTATGTTTCTTAATATAGGGGCTTCATAATCATGAATAATATTTTTTTTGGTATATATATTCATACTGCCATTGGGTTAAGGTTTTTGAGTTTTTAAGAGTAAATATAAGTACACATATCAATATATAGTATTCAAACTGCAAGGTTTAAAATGGTACCCGAAATTATACCGGTACTGGTATGTACAGTACTGATTAGGAAAACGGTACCGCTATGGGCATGGTATTCAGAACCTTGGTATATAGTGAATGCTAGCAGGATATTGTCATATGACAATTGTTAGTGTCATGGTCATGTTAACATTTTTTATTTGGACACCAAGGCATTTATCAAATCTTTTAGGTGTAGATGAGTTGCATAGGCTATTCTCTGATTTCACAAGTCGTATTTGTCCTCTGGCTCGAGGTTGTGGTGCATTCTGTATGGTTTCATTTCATCCTTCAACTCTGCCTATGATTGGAATTGACCTTCTATTTCTTAACCGGATTATTTGACCTCTCTCTCTCTCTCTCTCTCGGTGGCTGTCAAAGTTTTCTTTTTAAACCTGCTGTATTTGATCCCATGATTATGATGTGGTAGGCTGACATCTTCCGAGAAGAGGACAACATTATAGATCTATATGTCATGCTTCTCCGGTTTTCGAGGTGAGAAATGAAGAAGAGTACATTTATTTATTCCCTCTTTGACTTCTATTTGTAGTTATGTTCTCTATAACCAGATTGGGAAACCGGATGGGCTTTCAAAATATATTTATTTTTTTGGGGAGGGGGGATTTTAGTGTTGGAACATTCTTGATATCTATTTTGGTGTCATGTATAACTGACTTATTCTTCTTCAGTCTGGTCTCTGATACAATACCATGCCATCGAGAGTATAGAGCATCTCCACAAAGCAATAAGTTGGCATTAAAGAAGGTATTATGATCGCATATTATGCTTATGGAAATCTAGAATACCTTTCCTGATTGCGAACCTAACAGGTGCAATTTGGTTTTCAAATTCCTAATTATAGAAACTATTGAGTGCCGTGAGTGAAATGGAGATGTTGAAGCCAAAAGTGCAAAAGAAGATTGCTGAGTTAAACAGAAGACACATGGATCAATCAAATGGTTGGAGTCACGTTCCTCAAAACAGTCGGTTTGATTCCTCATTGGAGTGGCCTTCTATCAAAAAGCAAAGCCTGACAAGTTTGGCTATAAACAAGGTACAAATGCACCATATCAGCGGGTAGTTATCCATTTTCCAACTTGTTTGTTTCCGATTCTTTGATTGGGCTTAGAAGTTCTAGCTTTTACTAGATGTGACTGGGTTGCATTACAGTCTCTCAAGCATTGCATATGTTTAAATCTAAAGTATTGTCTGTTTCAGGTGCTGCTCATTGTTTATTTTGTATTACACCAATGTAAAGTTTGTAATTTGATAAGCTATTTCCATCTGACAGACACAGCATCCTGCTGCTCAAGGATATTTGTATGGTTCAAGGGCCCAGCCATCTGTGCATGCCAAGCCTGTAGAAGAGCAATTTCGCAGATTGTAAGTGCTTGGACATCCTCCAAAGGGGTTCGTTTCAACTGGCAATCTGGTTAAATAGTTAGACTAATGTGACAAAAAGTAACTGTTGTTTTGTCCTAATGGAACAGGAGGGAATGACTTTATTACCCCTATTTATGCTCTGTAGTCAGTAGTTTAATATTTTATCTACAACCACAATTAATTTGACATTTACATCTTTCTGTGGGGCTAAGATCACTATTTTTCACCTTTTCTCCTTCTGTTCAGTATGGCAGACCCCATTTTAGACTTCAGAATCCGCCATCTTCTCCAGACTCCTAGTAATCGTTTCTTTTCTTGGTTTCTTACACATCATAATTTGCTAGACCGAATTTATTTATTTATTTATTTTGTTTATTTTGTCTTTTTGGGATCACAACTAACCAAAGATTGGAATCCTAACAGTTTGTGCAGATAACGTTGGGATTCAGCCAGCAATTTTTTTTTGTAATGTCGTTTTGATTTGGTTACCATGTTGTCTTTTTCTGGTGACTGATAACTACTTCTGGGTACAGTACTAGATACATAGTTTTTGCTATAGTGGCAATTGTCAAAAAGCCACTTTTGAGGTTGTACCAAACTTCTAAATCGACTGTATGGGCATGACATTCTCAATTAAAAGCCCCACTCCTTGAAGTTCCATTGGACTATGGTCCTTTTGCGTAAATGTGTCGCTTTAGTCTTTAGACATTTGACTATAGCATGAACTCAAAGAGTACAAACCAAGTGTCAACTGTAAATGCGCTTTGCATTCAACTATGTCTCCTGCCTTCTTTTCGGGACTAAAATGTTATAGAACAAGGATAAGTGCATGTGATAATGGATAATCGAACTGGTTTTGATCATGTAATGATGTGAGTTCGTTTTAATTATCCATCCTCCCCCCTCTTAAAAAGGAAAATCATATGAAACTAGAAGTAGGATTATAAAAGAAAAATAAATTAATAAATGAACAAAAAGAAAAAAGAAGAAGAGAGAATCGTCTTGTTGCTTACCTTCATGCTTGTTTGCATGCTGTAGATCGCTAACCCTGCCCTATCCAAAGGAAGAAACTCGTTCGAGACATTCGATTTTGGGTCCAAGTGGGCTCTACGGGCAGTGGCAACCTCCTAGTAATGATAAAAGGGTATGATGTACTTCTGACTTCAGATAGACTGACTTTGTTTTGATTCATTGTTTCAGGGAGTAGACTGACTTTTGTTATCTTGTGAATGTAGGTCCAATATCCAAGCAATATAGACCTTACTCCGGTTGAAATCCCAAGGTTAGATTTATTGAAGAGTTATTGTAGAACTACATTCAGCTTTTCTGGACCAAGAGAATTGGTGTAACCCTAAATAATGGTAGAAGATGGAAAAGCATTGACGATTACATCCTTCTATAGGTTATACAGTATATTCCATATGTTAAAAATATGTGTATGGTACGTTAAACATTGTTTGGCCATGTATCAATGGCAAAATGAGTACCAGGTTATTATTGGGAGAGAGATAGTACAAGGGAAGAGTTTGACAAGTAAGCCAATCTCCTCTGTGATTGTTCTGTGAACTACAAATTGGGGTATATTAATCTACACCCAATTCTGTTTAATCAAAAGCAAAGAAATGATATGAAGATTCATAAAATAACTTCTATGAGGATTCATAGAACTCTTATTTCGTGAGTATGAGAAGTCAAATTCAACAGAAATTTACAATTTTTTCGATAGACTCTTAAACATTCAGACACTAGATAATTAACGATGAGTGTATCCATCTTGCTTTTGAAATCTGATATCAACATTGATATTTGTGCATGCCAATAAAAAAAAACATGGATATGTGCACTCAAACCTCGACGAGTGATTTATGCACCAAAAACTAGATTGTTTATAGCGAGTCCATTCTTGAGTTGTCTGGAAAGATGAAACTTTGCAAAGAAGAAGATCCTAATGTTCGTGGAATCATATTCAACCATGATGTTTCTCTGCCCAAGCTGCAGGCAGTAATTTGAGTTTGCAGCATGTCAGTTCTCTGTGGTATTTTGTTTTTGTTTCTTTGGTTTTCTTATTTTCTGACCTGGCTCTGATGAGTGAATGCATTTACTACTGTATCAAGGGAAAACAGCTTGCGCCAAGCTACAGAAAATGGAGTGTTGAGTGAAAAAGCCTCTAGCGACTCAGAAAACACAAGATTAGATATCGAAGCAATTCTTCCATTGAACGATGATAAGAAGATTAATCGTGATGAGGAACCTGCCTCCTTGATATCCTTTGAATCAGTAGAAATTCCTCTACAAACAGATATTATCAGACAGCCTTCTCCCCCTCCTGTTTTAGCAGATGTACGAGATTTGATTCCTCCTTCGCACCCAGTAACCGAGGCAGATCATGGCATGGAGAATTCCTTGCCTGGTGGTTTAGTTTCTTCGGAATCTCCACTGCAATTGCACATTGTGAGAATCTCTGTGTGTGTGACTGTGTGTGTGCGTGCGTGCATGTGGGCATGTGTGTTTCTATTCATGTTCTTGTTTATGTTTTTATTGTGCTTGACTTGTTGTCCGAGCTTCTTTTGGTGAAAGACATTCTGCATGTTATTCCATGTGTATCAGTTATAGGGACTGTTTGACTTTCTCCTCAATGGGCTAGCATTTAGGTGATTTAGGTCTGAGTCATAAAAACTGTAGTGAATCATTTATTGGTTGAAATCAGCGGGTCCGAATCATCGTAATTTAACCTTGGCATCTAATTAGAAGGCTCTTGAGTTGGAGACTTGACTGATAATAGAATGCGACCTGTGAGGTGATTTTCGATCTTGAATGTAAGGGTCTAATTAGCCTTTAACTCCACCAGGAAAATTTATGCTAAACTGATTTCAGTTTGCCAAGTCATCACCAAAAACTTAACAAGGTTTAGGCTCCCATTGGCCTAATTTCTTGGCGGCTTTTTGTCATGGTGTTTTTTTTATTGTTTTCTCCTAACGTTTTCTAGATTGAGGAATAATTTTTACATGAAATCGTCCGGCTCAACGAGAGAAATTGGAAAAGTACGGAAATATAGAACTAAGCTGAAAAAAACTCATATAAGACTGTCTTTTTGTGTCTTTTTTGTTGTCTTTTATGATTTTTGTTTTCAACTTTGGTCTATATGTTTATACTTTTCAAATTTCCTTTATCGAGACGAATGATATGATCTATAAATTTGACCCGAATCTAAAAAATTAAGGGAAAACAACAAAAAAGACTGCCAAAAAGCTCTTGGAAAGTTGGGCCAAAGGGGGGCCTTAGTTTTTATATAGCATTCACCAGTTATGAAGGACATAAGGATCCATGATAAATTTTAAAATAAACAGATTTCTGTTTTGCTTAATTCTTTTTTTTTGTCAAGAGAGAGAAGATGATTTTATTACTAAATAGGAGAGGGGGCTAATGCCCTAACATCTTCGAGGGCCAAGGATGACAGCCATTGGGGAAAATTCCCCCTCCAGTCCATCGTCTCAGAGCCCTGTAGGGATGATCTAGCCAATCTATGGGCTACCCTATTACAAATACGATTGACGTAAGAAAAACGACAATAGGAAAAATTCGAGGCAAGCTGCATGCAATCTAATATTATGGCCTCACAATCCACGTAGGTGCAAGTCTGGTTAAGAGCGTTGACCACTTGGAGTGCATCTCCTTCAACAATAATCCGGTTCCAATTCCTTTCCAAGGATGTAGTAATCGCAAAGCGGAACCCCATGGCTTCAATCAAACGTGGAGAAAAAGAGCCAAAGAATCTGATCATACGAGTCTCCACAATCCTACCAAACGAGTCCCGAGCAATTAAACCCACACTACCAAAACCATTCTTCGAGTCCAAAGTGCCATCAACATTAATTTTTAAGCAGTCAGCCCCCTCCTCATGACTGCTGTTTTGCTTAATTCATCACCAAAAAAGGGTTTTGAATTTTTAGTTTTTTGGGACATTACCTGGTTCATATATGATAGCGTCTGGAGTTCTCTTGCTTACCCTACCTCTCGTCTCTTTGCAGTCAACAACATTGATGGATAGCTTTATGAAGCTAGCGAAGTCAAATACGGACAAAAATTTAGAAACTTGTGGTGTTCTCGCTGGTTCACTTGTAAGGCTTTTGAACCTGTCATTATTCTACTTGATCCCAACCATGTTTGATTCTATTTTTATTTTCTGCAGAAAAATCGAAGGTTTTATGTTACGGCGCTCATTATTCCAAAGCAAGAATCAACATCAGATTCGGTAAGCCGTAATTCTTTTGGTACAGAAATTATAGTTAAGGTATGAAGCATGAATATGGACATGGTCAATGTTCTAAAATACGCTAGGCGCTAGTCGGGCGGAGAAGAGGCGCCTAGGGCCTAGGCGCCGACTGATCGGCCGCCTAGCGCCTTAGGCGGGGACTAGGTGCTAACTAGTCAGCTTCCTAATCTAGGTGTTGGACCACCGCCTAGTGCCTAGGTGGGGACTAGTCGACCTAGGCAGCCTACTTTTAGAACACTGGGCATGGATATGATGAGATACAGTGACATGGATGCACCAACATTGACATGGCAATTTCGAAAGAACACAGTTAAGATGCTAATATAGATGCAGTTATACACATGAAAAAAAAAAAGGGAATTGATTTTCACAACCCCCATTTTACAATCCGCACTCCCTTTTTTGTCTTTATCTTCATGAATTTACAATATTACCCTTGGATGTATGAAAAAGGTGTATTGAAAAAGGGCAATATTGTAAATTCATGTAAGATAAAGACAAAAGGGAGTGTGGATTGTAAAATGGGGGGTGTGAAAATCATTTCCCAAAAAAAAAAAAATGTGGATATGTATACTGTTACAGTGCAAGTACAGTTATAATCAGTGGCGGCCCCATATAGGGGCAAGGGGGGTCAAGCGACCCCGCTGGACTGAAATTTCCTACTGCCGTGTATATATAATTTTGGGTATTTTGGTAATTTTGCCCCCATACCCTATAGATTATTTTCTAATCTTGCCCTAAGTGACAAAAAATAAATATAACTATGCCCAAATAATTTTTCCGGATCACCTCCAATCTTTTCCATCTGTCGAAATAGTTAGATAATGGAAAATAAGTGTGCAAAAAAAGTTCTAAGTTCTATTTTAGAAATCGTTATTCATAAACACATTTGAAGGTTTGGTCCTTGGAATTTCTGAAATCAAATACTCTATAAGAGGTGGGATTATACGTCAGTCTGCATTCTTTTGTAATCTTTGAATGCTTAGTTGTTTTAGTTGAAGTTACAAAGTGTAAATTAGTTGATACGTTTGTCCCCCAAGTTTCGAATTGTGTAGTGTATTAAGGACAAAAAATGAAAAATTAGCGGATACATTTGTGTGCATGCCATGCGTGACGCATCTGACGCAGACATGGCTTCTTCTTAGAAATTGTTTTGCTTATTATTCGGAACTGTTATACCAATACGTACCCTTTTTTTTTTTTATCAGTGTCAGACAACAAATGAAGAGGAAATATTTGAAGTGCAGGATAAGCAATCTCTGTTTCCCCTTGGGTGGATTCACGTGAGTATTTTATGTGGTGATTACCGTCCTATATTGTCAGTTGTTGGTGATTCATACGGGGTATACCGGTCTAGTTTAATTGGTCATTGTTAATTTTCTTTTGAGTTGATTCATTTATTTCCTAAAGGCTTGTTCTTTGATTAACTTGTGGGTTATTGCCTTGTCTGGAAATCTAGAGCTATTTAATTTTAAGGTCCTAAATTTCTGCTACTTTATCTATTATTTTTGGTTGGGCTGCCAATTGATTCACCTATAAGGCAGCTTCTTGTCTCCAAGACCATTTGATTCACCCATAAGGCAACTCATTGGGCTTAACTTATTGTTATAGTCTCCGTAATATTGGTTCAGCTGCTGTTAGTAGTTAACTTTCTCCCATTTATATATTTATGCCAGCAAAGTTATGAGACTTTTGTACAGTGGCATTAATTGACATCTTGTTTTTTCCCATTTCCTTCCCCGGGCTCTAGTATATCTCTTGACATTTCTCCCATTTGTGTTTTTTTTTTCCCTTCAATTCTGTAGCCCAAAATCTGTCCCAAGTTTGTGAAGTTGCTCTGTCTCACTCGGCTATCTGCTTTGTTCACTGATTCATCCTCTATTATATATGTTAGCTTTCATTTAGAATTAAGAACCTGCAATCTAAGTTGTCACTAGTCCATACAATGAGTTTTATTTTTATTTTTTTCGTCGTTTTTTTTGTTTGTGAATCTTTTCGTCTTTGGTTAACGCTTTTCAGCTTTTCCTAAAAAAATTCATTATTCTGGTTTGTTGTGAGTAGACAAATTTGAAAAGTTGGAAAAATAAGCCACATGTAAAAAAAAAAATCCACTGAAGAACAATGAAGTCAAAGAACCAAAATTTGTCTTTGTTCGTTTTCTTTTTAGCTTACTTTATAAACTTTGCTCCATGGGTCTTTCGAATTAGTCACTCGGGCAGGCCTTCGATTGAGTTGGGTTGTGTTCTGTTTTCCAGTTTCAAGTTTTCGACCCTACTATTTTGTATTGGTATGATTTTGCTACGAAATGTCTATCCAAAATTTGAAAACACCCTAGATGTGTCCTACAGTGTCTCTGGATAGTGGACAAGCATTTGCAATCCTTGTCCAATTGAAAACAATACTAAGATATTGAGACATGCCATTTGGTGTATCTGACATATGTCCAGCCACATCTGACGTCTATCCTTGTGTGATATGTATCGAACACAGCTATGACACTCATTTTGGTGCGTTACTCTTAAAGAATGACGGGAATGGAGATAATTCTATTTAAGTATCTCTTATATGTCTAGTACTGTCTACTAGTCTCCAGAATGTGGCCTGATAAAGCATCCAACTCAAAACCAATCGGCTATGAGTGGAAAGGCCGCCTAGGCTCATATACTAGCTTTGGAGGTTGTAATTAACTAATGTGGGACAAACTCTAACACTCCCCCACACGTGCGACCCTTGACCCGCACGTGGAGAGATAAAGAACGATTCAACACACATACGACCATTGTCAACCATCAACGACAAACTAAGGGGAACCAACCATCAACAATATATAGTCTTGTCCAAAAGCCTCCGAAAGCCTAGCTCTGATACCATGTTAAAGCATGCAACTCAAAACCAATTGGCTATGAGTGGAGAGGTCGCCCAGGGTTATATACTTGCTTTGGAGGTTATAATTAACCAATATGGGGCTCTAACATGGCCAAACCACATAACCCTTGTTTTCACTTCGAAGTTCAAACCAATTGTTTCCTTAATTTGATAATTTGATTTCCACAGCCTAAAGATTTTTTCTCATCTTTGAAACTTCAACACAATTTTTGCCAGCACGGCGTGTCGTTGCCATGCATGTGTTTGATCCCTGAACTCAACCTTCTCTTTCCAAACACCACTGTCGAGTTGTTGGTGGACTTCATCGCTCAGACGCACGTGGATGTAAGAAGTGTCACAGTTAGCATGGCTTATTTTAGTAAGGTTTATTGTAGCTAGAGAAGAGTCACAATTCCTTCGAGGCTTCGACTGTAATGCTGTTAGATTCCTACCTTGTCTTTGTTGAACCTTCCAAAACCCTATACCTATAAGTTTCCTTTGTTTCCAGTAATGTAAAGTGGCACCCTATAGTACTTAGTCCATACTGTAGTGAGAGGGGTGTTGTTGCTTCACTGATGTCTCTAAGCATATTGCATTTTTCGGAATAAGAAGATGACCGCCAAGACTTTACCTACTGCTTGGATATTTTACAGAGTTCTCTATTAGCCAACCTCTTGTTGAGATTCTTTTAGATTATGAATTTTACGGACACAACTGAGGAAGTTTTTTTGGAAAGTTGTTTATATAACAAACCTAAGGAAGTTAATTCAAATAACTTGCAAATGCATGTATGTAGAGCATAATCATATCTTTGGGCTTCAGTTAATTGATAAAGTGAATCGAAGTTGCATCTGCGTTCTCTCTGTCTCTGTCTCTTTCTCTGTCTCAACATATCTACTTGTACTTATCTAGAGAAACGAACCCCTCTGAGTGAATGCAATTTTGTTCACCCTCCCTAAAAGAGAGTGAACATTACCCTCTCCCTTATTGGCTAATAATTGGTTGTGGGGTTCACTACTAACTCACCCCTTAATGATAGTTACAATTTAATTTCACCCTCCCAGCCTCCCTGCAACTCCCATTTTTATCATTAGCTCGAAACCCATCATCATTTTCTTCTCCACCACCATAACAATTACCACGAAACCCCATCACCATTGTTTCTTGTGAGATCGAATTCTTGGTTAAACCAGAGGGAATCCCAGAGAAAACCCCAAGGATCACACAATTTTCAAGTGTGGATCCAAAATCAGCCTCCATTTCTATGACACGCCATTATCCATAACCAATTCACTACTGGGAATCTCGAATTCGAAAAGCTGAATCTTAATTCAAAAAGCCGAATCTCATCGAAATTCGTCAAAACTTGCTTCTTTCCTTGTATTTTGGTTGACTCTGTTGGGACGAAATGATATGATTGCAATTGACTTGTCAAAAAAAAAAAAAAAAACCACAAGGACCAATGGACAGTTTACAGGAAAGTATAGCAGAGAAGTTATCTTCTCGATCGGTCTAGAGCTCCAAGGAAGGCATGTTTGACATCCTGGGTAGAGCTATCACCACCAAGGTCTTTTGTCCGGTACTTCCCCTCCGATAACCCGTTTCACAGAAGTTTCTAATCGATTGGCAAATGACGGGAATTGGATCCATTGACATTGTTTTGTAATTGGGGGTGAGTAATGAAGAAATTTCAGTTGGGAAGATATTGGGGTAGAATTACAGAAACCCAAATGGAAGCTTTTAGCTATGGAGATGAGGGGTTTGTTGTCTTGTTGGGCGTAGAGATCTTGGATTGGAATTGGAGAAATTAGGAACAAGAAAGTTGCAAAAGAGGATCAGAGAGGTGAAATTAAGTTGTAACTATGGTTAAAGTGGAGGGTTAGTAGTGGACCCTATAATCACTTATTAGCCGATAGGGGAGAGGGTATTGTTCACCCTCTTTTGGGCACTCTCTGAGTGATGGTTGCAAAAGAAAGTTGCAAAAGAAAGTTGCAAAAGAGGATCAGAGAGGTGAAATTAAGTTGTAACTATGGTTAAAGTGGAGGGTTAGTAGTGGACCCTATAATCACTTATTAGCCGATAGGGGAGAGGGTATTGTTCACCCTCTTTTGGGCACTCTCTGAGTGATGGTTGCTCTGATGAAGGATAATTTGTGTGGATTGACACTGGTAACGTGTGTCTGCTGTCCTTGTTCTCTATAGGAACTTCCGTTGCATGCTTGTGTGTAGTTCACTAGCTGTTATGCTCTTTTGCATTTATTTCCCCATGAACTATGAAGCTAAAAAGTTTGATTATTTATTGGGTCTCATATCGGCTATCGCAGACGCATCCTACACAGTCTTGTTTCATGTCATCGATTGATGTTCACACTCATTACTCATATCAGGTATGTCTTCCTTTGTTTTTTCTCCTCTCTTGTTTTGCATTTTATAAGCCCGCCTCTAAAGCTATTTTTTGGTGCGAAGGTACATCTACCATGTAGTAAAAGAGTAGTGTTATCACACAATTTTACCTTTTCTCTTATGCGGCATGTATGTGGAGCTCCCTTATCTATTACTCCCTCTGTCTGCTTTTGTTTGTCATTCTTGGAAGAATGTGTGTTTGTGTGGATCAAAATAATATATGAAATAATATATTCGCATGGATAGTTTTAAAAACTTTTTGCACCAATCAAAAGTTCTCAATTAAGTCTTAAATGGCGTAGAACAATTCAAAAACATATCAATTGCAATATTTTGTTTTGTCTCCAAATATGCATGTTCTCCCAAGAGGGACAAACAAAAGTGGACGGGAGTATAAAGTTGGCACCTGGCACCCTCTACTACATATCTAAGAAACACACTACTTAAATACATGAGGCTGGAACACAAGTCTGGGCATGTCCGACACCTTTGGGCACACTCCAGACGTGTCAAACATGCCCAACTATATTTCTGATTATTTTGTGATGTCATTTTTGTGGAATTTATTGGGGCTCCTTGGGAACATGTTGGGACACGACGGGGATGTCATGCAATTCTTAAAAGCTTGGGGAACGAAATCACACTTCTTGAATACCTTTTCAGTGAAAATTATTGCCGCAATCATAAAAAGCTGTATTCATGATGTTAATAGGTGATTCCTATCCCTGATATGATAGAAATAAATGTTCTCTCTTCTATCAACTTACATACTATATCATATTCTCAGGGAAAAAAAAAAAAGAACTTTCATATTATATAACATATCTATATATTTTTCAAATTAGGTTGCCCTCAAGGCTTTCATGTTTTATTTATTGAAAAACTAAGATCTTCGCATATCGTTGCATGTTAGTTCGTATCCTTACTTCTTGCCTATGTAGGCACTTGTATCATATTTAAGCTCTCTATCCAAATAAAGCTTGATAATCTGCGTAGTCCGTACTAGAAAAGAATTGTGTACCAATTAATCTACCTCCATCCTTCTTATTCCTCCATTTAAACTTTTGCTCAATTTAATTACGTATTTGTTATCATGGAAACTCTCAAGTTTTGGATTTCGAATATTTGTAGTAGCTTTACAAGTCATTCAATTTCCTTCAAGTAATCTTGTTATATTTTACCACTGCTTTAGAGTTTTTTTGCTTTATATAAACTGATATTGAATCTTATATAGAGATTTTAGTTTCAATCATATAGCGATCGAGTTGTGATTTTTTTCCCGTCCTGGATTGGATACATTCCACATTAGTTTTATGTTTTACCTTGAATAATTGTTAAAAGAGCTTTATTTCTTACGGTTTGTAACCAAGTGTGATTTTGTTTTTAAATTCATACACGATCTGTAATTGAGGTACTATTAACTCCTGTGAATCGTCATCTTTGTTCCATCTGTATTGCACGGTTAAGTTGATATTTTTCTCTGTCCCCAGTAGTTATATTTGACAGCATGTCGCCTCTGTTGGAATGACATACTTCTGCTAGCAAATTATTGATTTTCGGGATGGAGGCAAAGCATTTGTGTATGCTTTTTATTCCCTTTTAAGGACTGTGTAATCTTTCTCCAGATTATGTTGCCAGAAGCTATTGCTATTGTTATGGCACCGAAAGATAGTTCAAGGTAAGGACCATTCTCAATTTGGTTATCCTCAGCTTTGCTTCTGCGCTTTCATGTAATTTCTAGTTTTATTTTCTGCACACGCAGAAACCATGGTATTTTTCGGTTAACTACTCCGGGTGGCATGACAGTCATAAGGCAATGTCCTCGTCGTGGATTTCATCCACATGACCCGCCTCCAGACGGGGGGCCAATTTACAAACAATGTACAGATGTTTACATGGATCCCAAAGTGAGGTTTGATGTAATTGATTTACGGTGATTAAAGTCACAATTCACAATATACGTCTGGCTACCGAACCATGAACATAGTGGTTCAGTTAGCAGTTGATTACCATTTTACTTGAACTGTTGCAGCCCGCCTACATTTTTTTTGGACAAACTTTGTTAAAATTGGTGCGCTTGTCAATAGCATCCATACAAGAAAAGATGAATTTGATTGGAGACTCTTGCAAAATCTGAACTCAGTAGTTCTTGTACAAACTCAGAATTCCCCTGAAGTTTGGACATTCGTTACTTGTGATTAGTCCCAACTTTGTAAAAGGAGAATTCAACTTTCCATGTTGGTTGGACCAATAATCTAGCGGATTTATGCCACTTGTTAGCATGGTACAGATGACGTTTTTTAATTCCTTTTTTACCATTAGTTTCAACTTGTTTGTGTATTTTTAACAGTGTTGTCGATGTGTAAAATTATGTTCAGTGAAAATCTCAATTAGTTCTTGTAGGCAGAATTTTCAAAATGACTTAAAACGAATTAAAAGTAAACTTTTTGAGATGCCTAAAATAGTATTTTTGGACAATTTCTCGCAGGGACTAAATGTGTAAATAAAACGTGCTACAAAGGGTTCTCTGATAGTCTTTAATGCCAAATATTGTGTTGAAAGTACCTCAATGAAAATGTTTGTTTTTGAAGTACTGCCAATTAATCATTCAAACTGAAAGATTTGAAATGAAAATGCAAATCACTAGGAAAATTAGTACTTTTGCAATCAAAGATAAGAATCTCAAAGAACCTATAATCGATTTTCACCAAGCCTCGATATGAGAAAATGCAGTACCAGGAATAATGTCCACCTCTACCACTAGGGATGGGCATGGGGAGGGTAGGGGTAGATACCACTACCTCCATCTCCAATCACAAAACTCATGTCAATCTCCATCCCATCCCCAATCTCCACTGGGGTTTTTTTTTTTAAACCTCCATCCCTGCCCCAATGCGGGAAACGGGGATTCCCACGGAAAATCAGGGATTCAAAAGTTCACTTTATTCAATTGAATACAAAAGTTGTATTAAAATTCAAACCTAATGACAAAAGTGGTTCAATGGTTCACTCAAATTTCCTCAAAGCCGTTGAAATTCGTGTAGAAATGGGCATTTGAAAGAGATCAATTGTGCATCATACCAAACCAAGCTGCAACAACCCAGAAATCTTACAATGTCCATACATGCAGCAGGCATATGTATGAAAGAGGTACTTTTTTTTTTAAGAAAACATTAGCAAGTTAATTAAAAACACAAAATAATAAAAGTACCACAAAATAGACATACATCACTACTATGTGGTGGCAGTCCTAGTTATAAGTTGTAACTTGTAAAATAATACACTGTGTATTGTTATTTGTATATGTAATGTGTTAATGGGGATGTGGGGAGGGGAGGGGAGGGGACTAACTGTACCATCCTCTACCCGATCCCCGAATATTTTTTAAAAAAATTCCCATACCCTATCCGATCCCCAAAAAATTTCCCGAATCCCCTAGTCATTCGGGGAGGGGATAGGTTGGATTGGGGTGGGTTGGCCGAGATGGCCATCCCTATCTACCACAACGTTTACTTTGGGATGGGCATGGGGAGGGGAGGGGGTGGATACCACTACCTCCATCCCCAATCCTCAAACCCATATCAATCTCCATCCCGTCCCCAATCTCCACTGGGGATTTTTTTTTAACCTTCATCCCCGCCCCAATGCGGGAAATGGGGATCCCCACGGGGAATCGGGAATCCAAAAGTTCACTCAAACTATTCAAGTGAATACCAAAGAAGTTGTATTGAAACTCAAAGCTAATGACAAAAGTGGTTTCCAAAGATAACTAAAACGTACCAAATCACTCAAAAGTGCTACTGCCGTTCTTGTTTGTTTTTTTTTTTGGTTTCTAGGTAGATTAAAATTTCACTCAAAAGTGCTACATAAAACAAAAGTAAATGAGAAAACCTTCCTTGTACAATCAATCAACAAATTATAATATAAACTTATAATATAATATACCGGGAGGACTTTTAGTCAGGGATCCCTTACTTTGCTTAAAGTCAAAACCACAAACCCGTCCAATGTGTTTAGAATCTGTTTTTTAATGGTCCCCGCGAGGAATCATAAAAAATAAAAAAAAATGATCGGGAAGGGCTTGATCTGAGCAGTTTTTGATAAAAATTACATATGTACAGTTTTATCAAAATCTGCTTGGATCAAGCCCTTCCCGGTCTTTTTTTTTTTTTATGATTTCTCGTGAGGGCCATTAAAAACACATTCTAAACACATTGAGCGGTTTGAATTATCAAAATTCAATCAAAAAATGTGAGGTCCTGACTTTAAGCAAAGTCAAGGATCCCTGACTAGAACTTTAGCCATAATATAACTATATAAACTTATAAACTTTTAATATAACATACCGAATTTTTTAAAAAAAAAAATCTCCATACCCTACCCGATCCCCGAAAAAATCCCCGAATCCCCTACCCATTCGGGGAGGGGACGGGTTGGATTGGGGAGGTCGGCCGAGATGGCCATCCCTACGTTTACTTCTACAACTGCCTCAATGGCGGCAACAGGATTTTATAAGGTGTTCACAAAATTTTAATTTTGCTAGTTCTAATGATAGTTTACACACAAGATTTCATGCATTAGAGCATCCACAATAATTTTTTGCCACAATTGTCTAACTAAAATTGGATAACCAAAAGTTGCTATATCACATTTTGGTTACCCATTTAAGAGATTGCTAATGTAGATGTCCCCAATGGCATAATCAAAATTGGATAACCAAAACTTGCCACATCACCTTTTCAAACTACAAAAAAATTAAAAACTGCGAACATAGAAAGCTGTTTTTCTAAAACTACTCTAGTAATAGAAATTGTTATTAGAAATAGAAAATAGTTTTTCAAAAACATTTTTTAAAAAACGGTTTTTTCGCTTTTCATTTTTGAAGAAAAAAAGTGTTTTAAAAAAAAAAAAAAAAAAAGAAAACGGAGAACCGGACGAAGTTCGAAATTGGGAAGGGGTGCCTCACTGGGAGGCGCCACTACCTCCCATGGGCTTGAAAATGGTGCCTATGGGGGAGGCACTCCAAAGCCTTGGTCGCTAAGCAAGCATGCTCACGTTTGGGATCGTCCGAGTGGCGTTCAGGCGCTTAGTAGGAAGTTCAATGTAAACATGTTCTGGAAGTTAAATGTAAACCGATCGTTTGGTTTCCGGTTAATTTGCAGCGATGCAGACAATCGGATAACCAGATGAGATCCGATTGACCTGAAACTTTATTGAGCGCTTCGTAATCATGAGGATGATTTTATGAATGCTCCGATTGAATAAATCAGGTCTCGGTACTCGTGATCAAACCGCTGGCTGTTTTGGAAAAACACGCTGTCTCTTGAAAATAGCAAAAAAGCTCCGATTCGCATGAAACTTGATGTGAGGCTTCGGGGCATCACATAGACAATAAGTATGAAGTTTGGAATGATTTGGAATAAATTTGACATGTGCTGGGATTTATGATCCCAAGTCGTTTGTTTTTCTTGGGTTTTGGCACAGGCCTGTGATAATCCAAAAGGTTCAACGCCCTCTGATTCTTACCTCGGCTTGGACCGATCTCTCAGGAATGTTAAAACGAATGCATCTGATGGTTACAATGAGAGAGATCATGTCATTCGAAGGTAAAGTTGGTCATTTGGCCAAGAATCGACTTACTGAGAGCCGATTCTTGACCGTTTGATGGAGGGATGGGCTATGGTCACCCTAAAGTGATATGCCTAATGCTTGGGCTTTGTATATGCAGATGTTCTATAATGCTAAATGCAAGAAATAGTTGTACAACTCACCATGGGAGCAATATGATACGTATTGCTCTGTTTTACCTTTACTGGGAATCGTGCATTCTCCTGCAGTAGGATTTGTTTGACATGCCTTGCATTGATGTAGATTTTGTATCAAGGAGTTGGCAGGTTGCATCAAATTTAGATCCTTAAGTATCAGCTTAATTTTATCATTAGACCTCAAAATGTTATTATGGATACTTAGATCACTTAAGTGTATTGACATCATCGATTTACTTCGATAATCAAGATGGGGCAAAATTCGGTGTTAACAATCATGCGTGGCTTTCGGTTAGAAGGTGGTGGTCGAGGGCGGATGTCGGTGACGTCACCCCATCACAGGGAGGGCACATGATGCCTTGCCCTCCAAGGCAAGGAACTCTCATAAACATTACAGTGGTAAAATCCTAAAAGGTATGCCATTTTCTCTCTCTAACAGCTCTACCGCCTTTCCCTTATCATTGAGGGAATGACTTAGCCATTAAAGTGCCTTCCGGTTGTCTCCGACCGACGAGGCACTAACGCGATTCTTTCTCTTGCAGACTTAGCTAAGAGAAGGGCTAACAACATCTGAACCTGATTTGAGAGGTCCATCCCGAAGAGTCTAATGGTCATCACAAAAAAAAAAAGAAAAGAAAGAAAGAAAAAAAAAAAAAACATTACAAGTGAGGCAAAATCCATTGTCCACAAAAACTAGAAGTATAAAAAGTCTAATGTTTTCAGGGCAAAATTGTCAAATGCACTGTATGTGGGTGGCACCATAACTTACTTTCGTGGCATTAGAGGCTTCCAAATTAAATGGTGTTGATGGGTTTACCATTTGCCAAATTTCATGCCTAATCTAAAAATTTGGTAAGAACTGACAATTCAAAATTTTCTCTACGCTTGTGTCAAATTCTAGCAATGCTATTCTTGGTACAAAATTTGGCAAATGCTAAACTATTTTGAATAAATTAAATGATTTGAAAATTGGGACGTGCTTAATTAAATGATTTGAATTTGAGATTGTGCAAACCCGATAACAAACCGAGTGAACGTCATTGCTATTTTTCCTTTTTATTGCTTGGCATTGTACCAAAACTCGACTCACATAATTTTTGTATGACGGGGTATTTAGCAGAAGCGTTCATAAAATGGCACAATATAAGGTTTGGATATAATATCCCTCACAACAAACTCAAATTTCCTCTCCTCCACTGAGATCCTCCAATCTTCAAGTAACAGCTACCTCTCTCCAACTTTTGCCACCTGAGATTCAAACACCCCTGTGCCACCACTCTTTCTTTTTCGACTCACTCAAAGCCATAATTCTCAACCAAAAATAAAAATGTGGACTTGATCAAAACCATTTTGTCAGACCTTAATCCTCGTCCCAAACCCCGCCCCTATGCCGGTCTCCTCCCATCACATCTAGGAATCTCATTCCTTCCCCAAAATTCTAACCAAACACTACTAGTCTAATAGCCATGGCAATTGATCTCTGCTCAGAATCCCCGAGTCTCACCACAAGTCCCCGAATCTCATTCTCCCACGA
The DNA here is from genome assembly GCA_020921065.1 of Vaccinium darrowii. Lineage (NCBI taxonomy): Eukaryota > Viridiplantae > Streptophyta > Magnoliopsida > Ericales > Ericaceae > Vaccinium > Vaccinium darrowii. The sequence goes on along the minus strand of CM037158.1, from coordinate 22,863,698 downwards.
CCTCCACAACCCAGATGATCAAATAATCCCTTTCTCAAATCACGAAACCCATCCACCTCGATCAGACCCCTCACTAATTTCGGATTCAAATTTCGAATTCAATTTCTGCGTTTGGAATACTAGTATAGAAATAGAGGCTTCTTCAGCCGATGAGCTATTCTCCGGCGGCCTGATTAGGCCTCAGCAGATTCAACCAAGGTTTGTTCGTACTACTACTGGAGAAACAGTTTCTCTGTCTAACCCAAGAATACCTATTCCTCCGATTCCCCTGTCTGGACAATCAACTAAAAATCCGCAACCCAAATCCATTTGGGGTATCAAGAGGAGCAGTAGTCTTCGTTGTGATAACAGCAGCCATAAGAAGATTTCATTTTGGTCACTTCCACTACTTAGCCGAAGCAACTCAACTGGGTCAGTGCCCAAGGCCAAGGATGGTCACAGGCAGAACCCAAGTAAACAAACAAAATTGTTTAGATCATCGTCGTCATCTTCTTCTTCTTCTTCTTCTTCTTCTTCTTTATCGCAGAAGCAGCTTCCAGTGAGGAAGAATTATGGAGGAGGAGGAGGGGTTTATGGAATCAATGGTGTTCGGATTAGTCCGGTTTTGAATGTGCCGCCTCCTTTCATTTATAGGGGGACGACTAATCTCTTTGGTTTGGGGTCTCTGTTTCGCAATGCCAAGGATAAAAGGAACAAGAAATGATCATCTTATTACACATTTGTATGATTTTCACTACTTAATTTATTTGGGGTGTATATTACTGTGATTTGGGGTGTATATTACTGTGATTTTGCTATATAGTAGTGGTTTTTCCCTTCCGAGCAATTTTGAGTTTGGATTTTTAGCGACTTGATTTTCGTACTCCCTTTTTATTCAATTACCGTCTTTATTTGTACTAATTCATGTAAAAGATAACAAAACATTTACTCTGATTGTTCTAAACTTATATAAAGTGGAATAAGAAGTATGAATTGATAAACAGGAAGTGCCAAAAATCACTATCCTTTGTTTTGTGACTCAACATGGATCAGTTGTTGCTTTGATCATTTGAACTTGATTATTAGGATATTTGAATTAGGAAAAATCCTAGCAAATAAAATTTATTTTTAACAATTCTTTGGGGGTTCTTTCGTGCTTGAACATTTCAGAACAAAACACTCACATTAAGGGGTCATTTGGGTAAAAAAACCAGTTTGGTTTTTTTGTTTGTCCTTATTCAAATTGTTTTTTAATTTGTTAGTTTTACATCGATTTTTTGGTTTTTTGGTTCGTCTCGACGAGAGGAATCTAAAAAGAATAAAATTATTAACCAAACTTAAAATTATTCACAAAACTTTAAGTTTGGTTAATAATTTTATAGCTTTTAAATTCCTCTCGTCGAGACGAACCAAAAAACCATAAAAAATCAACGTAAAACTAACAAATTAAAAAAAAAAATGAATAAGGACAAAAAAAAAAAAACAAACTGACTTTTTTTAGCCAAAGTACCCGTATACTCTACTACCACCATCTATGCCATGTCGGTATAGTTCGGAAATTCAACTCATTAGATCTGTTTCATAATGATTTTAATCTCTCTCTCTCTCTCTCTCTCTCTCTCTCTCTCTCTCTCTGTTTCTCTGTTTTGCATCCGCTAACGCATAGTTCCCTTTTCATATTTTAATCTAGCGGAGTAGAATTTTCTCTCCATTTTTCTCACATTTTTTTTAAACCAGATAGATGTCTGGGCAGCTTTTGCGCATCTCGACTAATCTTGGAAGACCAATCACACCGGCCACTGGCGGGGGTCCATTTAAAGCAAAAAAGCAAGACTTTATATGGACTGGCCCCAAAGAAATTGATAGCACCTACAAGGTTTTGAACTTGAAACCTTAGGAGGAAACAAACCCCCAAATCCCAAGTCTTGACCACTAGTCCAACCCCTTGATTTTTGTTCTCTTCTCCTTCCTTCCCCTATTTCCAAATGGAGCAAAAGTTTTTGCGTACTTGTTTACATATAAAATTAAAAAATCCAATAATTAATTGACACGTAATCAATAATGCCAAACGTTGGCAAATATGTGCCAATGAAGTCGCACTGGATTACTAAAATAAAGATGGATTAATACGATGTCGTATTAGTTCTCATGTTTGAAAAGCAATCATTAGCAGTTACAAGTCAAACTGATATAATAAATTGACTTCGAAGCTCTGATTTTAACTACTAAATGCATGAACTCCACGTGTAAATGTATGAAACAAGGTAGTTGACAGTTAAGACACGTGGAGTATAGGCAGTTATTTCTTTAACACTTAATCATTTGAGTTGGTTAAGCAACTGTGCAGATTCAAATTGGAGGATACACATTAGAATCAAATGCATTAGGGCAATGCACATACACATCAATTACCATATACTTGTTACCAGAATACTCTGCAAACATTTGAAGGATATCAGCATGAGAAGTCAATGGAACCAACCCAGTGTTCATGTCACACATTGGTTTTCTATAAAACAAACTAATGTTATCTTTTTGTCCATACCTTGTCCCGTCAATTGCTTCCATCAAATCATAATAGGAGAGGGAATCTAGATCTACCTTGTTTTCAGCCCTTACCCCCTTCACGTACTCTAACATGCTTGCCTCTTACAATTTGTCCACCAACATGAATATACAAAGTACACCTCAACTCCACCATGTTTGATGTGCAACAAACTAAGTTATAAGTCTAAGTACGTATAATATTAACCAAAGAATCAACACTGAGTATAATATTCACTCAAACACACAAACTAAGTATAATATTCAGTCAAACACACTCAAACACCACTAACAGGTACATTATACTAAACAAGAACAAAATTCTCAATTTTTTAAGGTCCCTAAACCCACTAAGTAAGTATAATATTCAGTCAAACACCACTAACAGGTATATTAAACTCAAGAACAACAAAATCCCCAATTTTTTAATGCAACTCAGTTAACCCATGCATGAATGAAACCCACAGCCCCAACAAAGAAATAGGGTTTCACACATCAATCACGTTAAAATGGGTGGTTTGTAGAGGGAGAAAAGAAGATTTGTCACGCCCACATTTTTTTCAAAACATGAATAAAAGAATCTCAAACAATAAGTCAGTTAAAAGATAAAGATTTCCATAAATTAGAATACATCCTTAGCCCAGTGGCTATCAATTGTTTGGGCACCCTTGCCCCAAGAATGAAATCAAAATAACATCCCATAAGTTATTACAATTCCATAGTCAAAAGATATAGAAAAGATTAGAGTTACAATATCATCTCCCCAAAAGAAAAGTTAATGCATTGAAGATGAATAAAATAACTCCACGTTATGTATGTTCATCATCCAAGTCATGCACCTCAAACCATGCACGATCAAAGCTGGGTACCTGAAAAGGGATAGGGTGAGCACACGCGCTCGTAGGAGAACTATTCTACTAACGCTAGGTGTATGAATATGATGCATGCACATGGAGGCTAGATTTATCAAATGGGTACACAAATGTGAGTGACGATAACCGAATCATGAGTGAAAAGGTTTAAAAACATCAAAGTACTCCAATGATTTGCCAAGTATTCAAATACTACCCAAGTATCCATTTCATTTCACTCAACAACCCAAGTTCATCACACAAGTCTAAAATCAAGTTTACATATTGAGTTTCGACAAAACACAAAGGATAATTCGAAAATCTCATTTCCCTTTTCTTTCATTGAAGAAAATCATCATTTCATTATTACTAGGAATTTAATCCCTCTGCCGGATTCCATAGGCTCCGCGTGCCTTAATAAAAAATTTGTCAAATGATGATATTGGTTTGAAACGTCTCATTTCCCAATATTCCATTCAAAATCCATTTTCTCCAAGTTCATTTCACCACTTCACACCTTTCGACAAAATGTGCTACGCACACACCCACACACGCTTTCTAAAAACCAACAAACGTTCATGTGAGATAAACTGACATATTTACTTATAAAATCATAGTTCTCGAGTCAAAACATGATTGAAAGTGATGCCAAAAGTCGATTTTATGAAGGAACAAGCGATCGGGGACCAAACGGACATCAAAGGGTGGCCGAAGACCACCCCAAAAACAGGGGCAGTGGCTGGAAATTACAGAGGCAGCAATAGACGAACAGTAACAGTGCAGATTTTCACCCTTAGGGTGTGGAATTTCAACCCAATCACAAATGAGATCATTTAGGTTAAAATTAGAGATGCTAGGTAACAATTAAACATGGAGGGAGGTCAATTTCACTCCCAATTTCACCAAACAACAAGCAATCTCATAGACCAAAGAATCGAAGTGGGAAAAACCCACACAATTGGGGAAAACATGAATTGCAATGAAATTAAGGCCAAGAACAAGATATATGCAATAAATCACAAGCATACAACTAGAGAGAGTAGAAATTGTTCCCCTACCTCAAGGATTTGCTTGAAGATGGAAGATGAATGGAACCCTAGGTGTAGAAAACCCCAAATCCCCAAAACGACCTCTACCGAAGCTCCACTACGTGTTCAAGAGACAAGATCAAGTAAAAAACGAGTTACAAGGGTGAGGTTTCACTCACAATCGAAGGGGAAGAGAGAAAAACGTGAAACAAGAGCAAAGAAGCTCAAGAAGTTCAGCCCTTACCTTAGAGAGAGAGAAAAACGTGATCCAAGTGATAATCTAGCTTAGAAATGCGAGAATCTTCAAGATTGGAAGTGGGTTTGTGTTGAAATCAAATGGTTTTGTGTAATTTCTAGAGAGAAGTGAGAGGGAGGAGCTCTAGGGCTCAAAATCGGGGTGTGGGGGTGAAAAATGGGTTAAGGGGTCTATTTATAGAACTCCCAAATCGCGCACAAAAATCTGCATAAAATTACTCTTGCTACCGGTAGCAATATACATATTGCTACTACTACTAGTAGCAAATGCTAAATGGACCCGCTGATCGACCGATGCCGGTAGCAATATGTAGCAACTGGAAAAAATTTCAAAACTTTTACTACTTCAATCGATTGGACCTCCGATCATTTCTAGCATTATCTCAACACCCCAAAACCACGTCACAACATCAAAATACACCTCCTAGTCATCCACCGAACCCCGGTACACCAAGACATACATCCACCATACGCATAGGTATCCGCAAATATATATATATATATATATATATATATATATATATATATATATATATATATATATATATATATATATATATATATATATATATATGTAAAGTTCAATCAAGCTCCGTTCACATTAATCCAACAATGAAGGAAATGGGTTTAAAACACGGGTCATTACAAGATTCATATATATCAAAACGACATATACATACACACATACATATATTATACAGAAATTTGGGGTTTTCAATCAAACAATTTTCGAGTGCCTACGTACCTCCTCTTTGCCATGCCGTACGATTTCTTCGCTTGGTTTTGATCTAGGGAGGAACAACAGAGAGGGGGAGGAGTGAGTGAGAGAGATCGATCTTCTGGGTTACCCTTACGGTTTGATTAGGTTATAGTTTGTTTGGTTCGTTTCGGTTCAGAGGGGACGAGTGAGAGAGACGAGCGGCTTTGTTGGTCTTCGATCATGGCAGATCGATCATGGTGGCGATGGCTGCATAGATAGAGACAGGGAGAGAGAGACGAAGAGGGATGAGATGGGAAAAATACACGTATCTCAACCTTTACCAAACCTAATTTTAACTAAGGGGTAAAATGGGTTTTTAACACTGTTTCCATCCATGTTTTAACAGATTTAAGGTGGAGGGGTGTTGTTGCTTCATTTTGATAGTTTGATGGGTCATGTTGGCAAGTTTGGTAGTTTAGGGGGTGATGTTGCAACATAGTGATAGTTTAGGGGGTGGTTTTGCAAATAAGCCAACATTAAAACCTACAAAAATGAATGATCGGTCTTCAAAAATAAAGTCATGGTATCGGGTCTCCTTTCTCCTCATACAAGGATTACATAAAGGAATTGTAGCCTTGCAGGAATTGTAGTTCTGTGATACGCTACCTTCCCCAGATCTTTAGCCCGAGCTGACTCAGCAACTGATTGGCACGTGCATTAGTGGAGGCAACACCTTTCAACTGTTGCAGTTAGTTAGTTGTAACTGATTTCCTATACGTATAACATTTGTATTCCATTACAATGTAACTGAGTATAAAAGGGGCATTGTAGTGGAATAGAGTTTCACTCTGATATTTTCTGAAATTGTAATCAAAGGACGAGAGTTCCTCTGAAAGTGGATGAGAGTTCCACCATTATCAATAAAACCCTCATTTCATTCATTTCCATTTCTTCACCAGTTTCTATTCTTCATTTTTTCCGCTACAATTCTACATCTCCATCAAGGTTCTTATCAAGTGGTATTAGAGCCTGTGTGCTTCCTCGGATCAAGATCACCCATGGACACCAAAGCTCAAGAACAGAAGCGTAATGAGGAAGCTATCAAGTTGCTACGGGAAAGTACAGACGCTTCCATTAAAAAACTCAAAGAACTGATTGTGGCTATGAGCGTGAAGTATGATCAGATGGCTACACGTTTCCCTCTTCAAGATCGTGACGAAGATTCTCACTCCCACCATCACCGCCAATCTTCTGGTTCTACCTCATACAGACACGATACACCAAAATTGATTTCCCTCATTTTCAGGGAGAGGATCCTTCTGGCTGACTTTACAAATGCGAGCGTTTCTTTGAGTTCAACTCAATTGAAGAAAATCAGAAGGTCAAATTGGCTGTGATGCACCTTGATGATAGGGGTGTCCAGTGGTTCCAGTGGTTTGAGAAAACCCAAAACCCTATTAATTGGAAAGAATTCGAGTATGGTTTGAGGATTCATTTTGGCCCCAATGTCTATGAAGACGCCATTGGGGAACTCACCAAATTGTATCAAGTATCCTCTGTAAAATGCTATCAAGAAAGGTTTGAGGAGTTGGCCAATCGCACCAGTGGCCTTACCCAGGAGTTTTTCGTAAGCTGCTTCTTAAGTGGGTTTAAAGAAGAGATCAGAGGGGGAGTTCAGATGTTCCATCCAACCACGATTTCACAAGCCATTGGACTGGCTCGCTTGCAGGAAGAAACTATTGAGGCAATTGCAAGAAGGTCAAGATTGCCATCCAAGGCCCCTACAAATTGGGTTCCTCCTTCGCAGATTCCTGCTACGAGGAGTTCTAATTCTATGGGCGCTTGAATTGATCCAAGACCTACCGTTGGGGTAAACCCTAAAATTGTTTCAACACAGCCAAACTCTGTGCCTACTCTTAATTCCTAATTTCCTATCAAAAAATTGACTCAATCAGAAATGGATTCAAGAAGGGAAAAGGGGCTTTGCTTTAATTGTGATGAGCGATATGTTAGAGGCCATAGATGTCGAAAAAGGCAGCTATACCTTTTGATTGGGGATGAGGATGATGATGATGAAGATTCTGAAATTCCACCTGTGGAGGATGTTGGTGATGAGAATGTACAAATCTCAATGCATGCTTTGGCTGGGAGTAATTCGTTTAAAACCATGAGGATGCAGGGAAAGCTTAAAGGAAGGCCCATTACTAGCTTAATAGACTCTGGCAGCACTCACAATTTTATTGAACCCACTGTTGCTAAGAACTCTGGGTGCCTAATTGAGTCCACCCCTGACTTATCTATAGCTGTAGCCGATGGCAGCAAATTGTGTAGCAGGGCAGTTTCCAAAAGAATGGCCTGGGAAATGCAAGGGGAAGATTTTGTGGCAGAAGTCAAATTACTCCCATTAGGAGGGTGTGACATAGTTCTTGGAATCCAGTGGCTAAGCACCCTTGGTCCAGTAACTTGGGACTTCAAGAATTTGGTCATGCAGTTCATTTACAATGGCACAATTCTGGAGCTTAAAGGAAATAATCAATGGAAAGTGGAGCAAGTGTCAGCCAAGCAAATTGGGAAAACACTGTAGCAAGCTAAACAAGGATTTATTGCCCAGATCAGTAGTCTATCAGTATTGGAGCAGGAACCACAGGTACATATAGAAATTTCTTCCCTCGTACAAGAATTTTTTGATATCTTTGCTGAACCAACTACCCTACCCCCAACTAGGCCTTTTGACCATAAAATTCCCTTACAAACTGGTAGCGCCCCTGTGCATGTGAAGCCCTACAAATATCCTTATATACAAAAAAATGAAATTGAGAAAATAGTGCAAGAAATGCTCCATTCTGGGATCATTAGGCCAAATGTTAGTCCATTTTCTTCTCCAGTGCTTTTGGTTAAGAAAAAGGACAATACATGGCGTATGTGTGTAGATTACAGGGAATTAAACAAGTTAGCTATCAAGGATAAATTCCCAATTCCCATCATAGATGAGCTCTTGGATGAATTACATGGTGCTAAGATATTTTCTAAGTTGGATTTGAGGGCTGGTTACCACCAAATCAGGGTGTACCCAACAGATGTGGAAAAGACACCTTTTAGAACTCATGAAGGTCATTATGAGTTCATGGTTATGCCCTTTGGCCTCACCAATGCACCCTCCACCTTCCAAAGTTTGATGAACCATGTCTTCAAACCTCATTTGAGAAAGTTCATTCTAGTTTTTTTTATGATATTCTGATTTATAGTCAGAACCTGCATGAGCACTTGGAGCATTTGACTACCACTTTTACATTGTTGAGATCCCACCAACTGTTTGTTAAACTTTCCAAATGTGCATTTGGTCAATCTAGCCTAGAGTATTTGGGCCATATTATTTCTGACCAAGGAGTTGCAGCTAACCCAATCAAACTAAAAGGGATGCTAGAATGGCCCAGACCCACCTCTGTCAAGTCTTTGAGAGGATTCTTGGGGCTTACTGGTTATTACAGGAGGTTTATCAAGGGATATGGCAGCATTAGCCAACCCCTCACCAGTTTATTAAAGAAGGATGCTTTTATCTGGTCAACAAAGGCTGAGGAAGCCTTTATGTCTTTAAAAACAGCAATGATTACTGCCCAGTGCTGGCCTTGCCTGACTATGATAAGGTTTTTGTGATGGAATGTGATGCTTCTGGTTGTGGCCTGGGAGCTGTCCTAATGCAAGATGGCCACCCAATAGCCTTCATTAGTAAGGCATTGGCTCCTAAACACTTAAGACTCTCTACTTATGAGAAAGAACTACTCTCTGTGGTGTATGCCATTAAGAAGTGGGGGCATTATTTGGTGGGCAAACACTTCTTGATTAAAACTGACCACCTTAGCTTAAAACACTTGTTGGATCAGAAGATTTCTACCCCTATGCAGCAGAAATGGATAACTAGACTGTTGGGTTTTGATTATGAGATAATTTTCAAATCTGGTAAGGAAAACATAGCTGCAGATGCCTTGTCTAGGCATGAGAAGGATATAGCTCCCACTACTTTTGCTTTATCTATTGTTCAACCTGAGTGGCTCCAAGCCCTTAAACAATCATTTGCCATTGATGAAGACCTGCAAAATCTGATTGCAGAGCTGCAAGCAAACCCACAAAGCCATTCAGGGTATGCTTGGCAGAATGGTGTCCTTACTTACAAGGGCAAACTTGTGGTTGGCAAAGGAGAAGACATCAGGAAGATGGTCATGACTGAGGTGCATGCTAGTCCAGTTAGGGGGCATTCGAGAGCTGGTAAAACCTACAAAAGACTCAAGAGATCATTCTATTGGGTGGGCATGAAGAAAGAACTAAAGAAGTATGTGTCAGAGTGTGACATTTGCCAAAGAAGTAAAACTGAAACAGTGGGCAGTCCTGGCTTGTTGCAACCCTTACCTGTACCAGAAAGAGCTTGGTCTGATTTGTCAATGGATTTTATTGAAGGCTTGCCTATTTCAGGAGGAAAGTCAGTTATATTTGTGGTTGTGGATAGGCTAACAAAATATGTGCACTTCATGGCCTTAGCCCATCCTTTCACAGCTATGCAAGTGGCACAATTATTCATGGACCATGTGTTTAAACTCCATGGTATGCCAGTCTCAATTGTAAGTGATAGAGATAAAGTTTTTACTAGCCAATTTTGGCAATCCTTGTTTACTCTTTAGGGCACACAACTGTGCCTTAGCACAACCTATCACCCTCAGTCAGATGGGCAGACGGAAGTGGTTAATCGATGTTTAGAAGTCTATCTCAGATGCATGACTAGTGAGAGGCCTAAGGCCTGGGTACATTGGTTGCCACTGGCAGAATGGTGGTTCAACACCTCATATCATTCTGCTACTCACTTCACCCCTTATGAAGCCCTATATGGACAAGCTCCTCCTACCTACCTCCACTATGTTCCTGGGATGTCCACAGTGGCTGCAGTGGATCAGTGGGGACAGGATAGGGAATCAACCATTAAACTCCTCAAAGAAAACCTGGTGAGAGCTCAACATCGGATGAAGCAGTTGGCTGATAATCACAGGACAGAAAGGGCATTCCAAGTTGGTGATTGGGTCTACTTGAGGTTGCAACCATATAAGCAGTCCACTATGAAACTCTCACCAAGGTTCTTTGGACCATATCAAGTGCTGCAAAGGGTGGGGCAGGTGGCTTACAAGTTGGCTCTCCTTCCTTCCACCAAGATACACCCTATGTTTCATGTATCACTTCCCAAAAAGAAGCTGGGCCAACATGTTGTGCCTCAATCCGTGTTACCAGCAGTTTCAGAGGCAGGTACCTTAGACCCTGTTCCAGTTGCTATCCTTGACAGGAGGTTGGTTAAATGGAAAGGGAAACCTGCTACCCAACTCTTAGTACAATGGTCCAACACCTTTCCAGAGGATGCCACGTGGGAGTTATATCAATCTTTTCAGTCCATATTTCCAGCTTTTGAGCCTTGTGGTCAAGGCTCCTTTCAAGGAGGAGGCAATGATACGCTACCTTCCCCAGATCTTTAGCTCGAGTTGACTCAGTAACTGATTGGCATGTGCATTAGTGGAGGCAACACCTTTCAACTGTTGCAGTTAGTTAGTTGTAACTGATTTCCTATACGTATAGCATTTGTATTCCATTATAATGTAACTGAGTATAAAAGGGGCATTGTAGTGGAATAGAGTTTCACGCTGATATTTTCTGAAATTGTAATCGAAGGACGAGAGTTCCTCTGAAAGTGGACGAGAGTTCCACCATTATCAATAGAACCCTCATTTCATTCATTTCCATTTCTTCACCAGTTTCTATTCTTCATTTTTTCCGCTACAATTCTACATCTCCATCAAGGTTCTTATCATTCTGTCGTATGCATAGGTCGACTATGGTACTACACTCTTCATATTCCCCCGGTCCCGGACCCGGCCCCCTATGAAGTCCTTGATGAGTATGTCTATATTTCTTTACTGCACAGTTGGGAAATTCAGGGTCATCCGTTCCAACCATGTAGCTTCCCGTATAAGCAGGGCAGTTCTAGGATTTTCATCCAGCGCTAACAAAAATACGCAGTGTGTCTACGATAAAAAAAACTATACGCAAAAATAAGATAAAATAAAATAAAATAAAATAAAATAAAAAATAAACCGCTTAGTAGGCTAAAGAGATACATATACATATACATATACATATACATTTACATTTACATTTACATTGTTTGAAAAAAAAGAGACTTCAACATATTATAACATCCCATGAACGAGTCTTCATATTTTGAAGAATGCAAAAAGGACGAGCTGTTTTTGACTTCTTCTATCTAAATATTAAAATGAAAAACTCATTCTCGCAAAATCTGTTTTGCAGAGGGGTTGCCAAACATACAAAACTTGAAAATGAGAATGAAAAGCCAAACTAAATGCATTTCCTATATTCCTTCCTGACAGAAGCCGTAACCAAGATTCAATAAACTATTTTTAAATGTGTAATACTCCACTATCCTTATGGGCTCTAGGCTTCCTTTTTTTTTTTTTTTTTTTGTGAGGGCTATAACAATTTGGTTCAAATTTAATCGAAAACATTTATTTAACCTCGCATAAGTAACTCGGCGCTGACAATACTAAAGAAAATATAATTTATATCTAAATTTTATTTTTCTTCAGTGCATGTTTTGAACCCAGCCAGAATGCTAGCGACGCCCGTGCTTACAAGCGAAAGCTCCCCACCTTTTCAGAATAATTTTTTTTTTTTTTTCCATTTGAGTATTCTTACAAGAAGTCATACAAATTTCTGGCAGAAAGCATCAAAATGTAGAAGAAGCACATTTAAGTTGCGAAATACTCAAAACCAAAGGGCTCAAAGACACCAGGTCTATGTTAAGCACATTTAAGTTGACACATACAACTCCATCAACCTTATGTTAACCAAAAACTGAACGAGTAAAGTTAGTAAAAAACCAATCACAAAATAGTTTGGTGACCTTTTCAAGTTTCCCGTTGTTGTAACTAGGTCATGGTAGCTAACTATTTTGCTCCTTTTTGTTTACAGTTGGGTTCCCTCATTCCAAAGAGTAAACGAAACAAGCAATGTATCTTCTGTTGATCAGGAAGATGTCATGTTTGTATCATCACCTACCAACCCATCTATTTTCCATTTCATGTTTTGCTATCTACTACTCACTCTGTTTTTTGATTTTTAGAAACGAACAAATTCAATTTATATTGATAAAACCAGGTACAAGATACATGACCCATAAGCCCAAAAAGTTACAGCAAAAGACCCAAAGGGTTCGAACAAAAGATGAGAAAAACAGGGCAAAAAAACTAGAAAACAAAAAAGAAATATGCATCCTGGAGCGCAACGTCCCTTCGTCCCACCACTGTTGTTACTTGGCCAAAGGTTTGTTAGGGATCGCAGATCACACACAAGACACCAAGATTTAACTTGATTTTTCGGAATGCCCGCTTCACAGCGAAAATACCCTATTCCACTTTCAAATTGGAAATAATGGGGATTACACCGCATGGGAATCTCTGTGTGTGTGTGTGTGTGTGTGTGTTGCACCACACTCTTTATTCTCTACATCACATGTGATTTTTTTTAAAACAGCTCAGATTAACTGTTTTTACAATTAACAGTGATGGTGGCCAGACATCGTAGTTGTGGAGGATGATTTAGCAAGTAATGAGGACAAATTTGAGATTCTCTCTCCTTTCCAAGTAGGTTGAACTTTTCATATTGAAAACCTTATGAACTAATTGAGTTAAAATTATATTCACAAACCGAAAATGCAGTGCAGCAAATTGTTACTAGGATTCCCTCCCATTTCTCTTCCCTCCCTTTTTTTTTTTTTTTTGATCATTGAAACACAGAAAAATGCCCGAAAAAGGCTACAAATCCCTAACCGGAGCCCTTGATTGGGTAAGATAGATCTCAACTTTCAGGTTATGCATGTGGTATGTGAAGAAACTCATTGAGTATAGTAAAAAAACTCATAAAGGGTAGGAAAAATTCCACAGAAGGAACATTACTCACCATAAATGCATACAAAGAGACAGAAATAAAAAATTGTGCAATAAAAAAACCAAATAAAGACTGATCCACACCGCCACAACACAACCACCGGCACCATTACTACGCCTCACTGTCCAATGTCCACCGTCGACCACCACCACAAACAACCGGCGTCCTACACCACCAACCCCTAGACCTCGACCAAATATTCAACAATCTCGTCAGAACTTGACTTGATCTCGACAATTTAGACGGACAAGAAACAACGGTGAAATCCCTAGAGAAAAACCACAACAGATAATGAAACAGTGGTGGTAAAACCCAGTAGAGTAGTTAGGGAGGACGATGAAGAAGTGATGGAGGGGAGAGGATAGCTCCAAGATCTCGGATTTTGAGAGGGAGAGGGAGGGAGGGAGAGAGAAAGGTGGTGAAACCCTAGGAAGGGGAGGTAGCTAGGGTTTCAAAGATGTAGAGAGGAAGTATCAGAACAAAAAGAGAGGTTTTTCATTCTCCTCCCTCCTCAAAACCCTCAAAATACCCATGACAAAAACAAAACAAAATAAAACAAAAAAAAGGCCTTGACTACTAGAGAATGGCCACAACGTAGGGTAGCCATACCAGTCCCCTTATGAGGACGTGTTCAGAATGTAGACCAACCTTAAGCGGAAGTCTAGGCCGGGGCATAGGGGCGGAGACCCCACGGCACAAATTGCAACGAAAATAAAATTTTGTATTTCAGCAAAGCAATTTTGGCCATTGGATCTTATATATTTATACGCAGTAAGTTTGTAATTAGGGCCAAGTGTTTTTCAAATTAAACACAAGAGGCGGCGCAAATTGTCTGAGAGAGAAGACTTATACTCCATTGATTCATCATTATAGTGGACTGGTGTAGCTTCCATTGTTTTCCTCACGTTGAGGTTTTTCACATATATCTGTGAGTCTTTCTTGTTTTTGTTTATTACGCACTGTTTTTTCGTTTGCTGTGATTCTACTTTCCAAGATCCGTAGGGTCGTCGTGGATTGAACGTGGAGTTCGATTCCTATTTGGATGGACCATTCCAAAACAACAGTTTTGGAGGTTGGCAATGACCTGAACTGCACAACTACGGAAAACCATCGGCATGGCCAGTTAAAAACCTGGATTGCTGAGACGAAGACAATGATGGGTTGAAGTTGGCAGCTGAAGATGAGACAGCAACCTTTATTGTGGCATCACAATAAAATTGGGGGCAAAATTTCACTGTACAACATTTACATGTGATTCTCATCTGCAATACCAACATTGTAGAAAAGGAGAACACCTTTCATTGATCGGATGGAGGGCAGTCAGTATTCATAGACTCGCCTTTGATCACTCTGGTGTTGTACGATCCGCATGAGCCACACTTGTGATACAACCAATGGAAGCGTGCTGTGCCCTTGTGTTCACAGTCATTGCAAAGCATATCCTGTGAAGTCACGTAATAATTAAATTAGATGAGCAATGCTTGACGAAGCCTACAACATTATTGTGGTACAGCGCATAAACTAAATAGGAGTGCTAAGGCATCTCAATTATGTAAGATTTTTATTTATCTATTTGGTAACACTGAGATTTGAAATTGAGAACCATTGAAGTTAGAACGACTTGATGCAGAATTGCCCTGAGAATCCACACACACAAACACATGCACAGAGAGAGAGAGAGAGAGAGAGAGAGAGAGAGAGAGAGAGATTTCATTCTGAATACTGTGAAGGAAGGCGCAGTACCTGAACACGATCCCTGTATTCCTCTGGAAGCTCCTCAGTAGCCAGCAAAGCATCAAGCATACCGAAGTACACCTGAGAAAGTAGAGAACATCAAAACGTTTCAAACATGATGAAGATTGAAAAAAATCGGCAGCACTAATTAATCTGGTTGATTTTCCTTATTTTATTGGGAAGAAGCGTGTAGAAAGACCAAACAAAACTCCACCGTGGGATGTTTTTTTTTTTTCTGGTATATTATGTTAGGTGCTTAACTAGTTATCATGTAACAAGATTTTGACCCCACTGACCACCCCCCTTTTTTCCACCCTGGCAGATGGATTGAAATTATTTCATCCAGCAGAGTAGCAACAATTGAGCTTCCCAATCGAAGGAAAGAGCTCATTGACGCGTCAATTTAGCGAAGTAATCTCGTTTTGCTTGCTTTTCAGATTTGTACCTATGGAAATAGGAAGTAACCTTTTCTTACTCTGCACCTCTCTCATCTTATCAATAAAAAACTACTGATTATCCAAGAATTACCCTGATGAGGAAAGAAAAAGGGATCACTTCTTATGGGCACATTGGGAAGGTTTCTGATCTTGTTCAGGCCTATTAGAAGTAGAAAACGCTCAGGTGAGATCCTCACGGACAGAAAAAGATTGCAGTCAGTTTGATGATGATCACTAAATAGAACCAGTTTTCCAACCATCCCTGGTGCGTAATGAAATAGGTGAACATTCCAATGGATATTTCTTGGCAACCTGACACCATTTAAGTATCTAGTTTCAATTGCCTACAAACTACACCATTTAGCCCTCTCTGCTGATTTATTATTATTTTTTTTTTTGAACTGCTCCCTCTGTTTATTAAGCACAACTTTCTGACACCACCATGTTACTGCCCTAGAACCATTGTGTAGTGGGCCGAATCAGACGGTCCACCATCCATGGAGGTCCAATGGACCACGGACAGTGAAGGCCCTACATTAGTGGATTGGGCCGAACAAATGGCTCGAACCAAATGCTCGGAACAGGTCCACATATATCTCTCTGTGCCGCAATCCGCTAGACCGGATCTCACCTAACTCACTTAGTAGCTATCTGGCCCATATGCGACCAGTGAGACCACGCGATACAGAAGGCAGCTCGTGCATGTGAACCACTTCGCTCGGTAAGTCACATATGACGTCATCCGAAGCGGTTAACACAGGTGTTAGACACATCAATACTTGGAGGAGGTGAGCTCACTTGCAGAGTCGTTTTGGTACCTTGCGACTTCTAGAGAGTCGGTTTAGTTCCTTTCGACTTCTAGCTAGCTTCCTTTCTTCCCCTCTGGATCGTACACAGAACACAGACAGCCTTAAAGACAAAACAACACTAAAGGAAGTTTCAACAAGCGAGCGAAGGGACTAACAAGTCATTAGGCCCGAGTGTAGCGGTACCGAAGGGAAATTGAAAAGGAGCGAGGGAACGGACTCAGCGCGCTGTCACCGAGAGCCCAAAAGCGTAAAGTGACAGTAGCATACGAGGGAGTGACTGCGCGACACTCAGTGATAGAATAGAGCATCCCGCCATTGCCTTCCTAAGGCGATGGAATAAAGGGATGACCAACCCCAAAAACGCGAACCAAGAAAGGCGAAAAAGAACCTATGTCTTTTCTCCCGGAACAACACGCGAAAAGTACTTTCGTTTTCGCTTTCTTGGCTCTGTCAAGACTCTCTTTTGAATCTCTTTTTTTTTGCAAAAGCAAGAAAAAAATACCCTTTCCTCTACCTGTCATTCTTTAGTTTCTTCCATACCTAAGATTTCCAAGGGTATGGAGCCGACGTCGAAGCATCATGATATTTCATGACTGGGCTTCAAGGTCAGAGGCACCACCCTCTTCCTTCGATGGCTCTGAATGCAGTGAAGCTTTTACATCCGAAAGGCATTATAGCCGTGTTCCACCAATGAATGCCTTCTTGTATTCTCCAGTTACTTTTGTTGCTAGTCCCCACTCAGAATCATACAAACCCCGGCTTATTATCTTACAACCTAAGCCACCACCAACCCAACCCACGAATATAGTAGTGGGACCAGCGATTACAATTACGGTTACTACGGATGTGGTTAGGCCGAGTTTTTACGGGCAGCTTCTTACTACGGATGTGATAGGATGACTTTTGAAGGTCTATCCGCCTTCACTTTCCAGATCTGTTGATCACCGAGATATTCCTTGTGTCACGAGTTAGGATGAATGCTCATTCATCACTTATGCAATAAGACCAGGAAGTTGAAAAAGAGAGAATTCTACTTTTGAGTGGAGCTCTTTTCTTGTTTTTTCTAAACTTGAATTGGATAGTGCCTTATTTTATTGATTGCACAAGCATGTGAAATAGAATTCTAAGCTATCTTCCTTTATTATCTTCAAGTTCGTTAAGGAATTGCTGCTTTGAGTAGGACAAAGCACCCTGCCATTCCAGACCTGAGGAAGGAATGGAGTAAGGGGTGACTCCCCATCTTTACGTCGTCATTTTGTGTGTGCTGATGTCACATTTAATGAGTCTCTTCCTTTTTATTCAGAGTCTGTCACCACTAATGATGTGCCTGCATATGAGTCTGTGTGTCCTTTAGCCGTCTCATCTAGTACTGTTCCTACACCAAAACCTTTGCAGGTATATCATCGTCGTCCTAAAAATCCGTCTCAGCCAGAGCATCAGCCAAAACCATCTCAACCAGAGCCTCAGCCAGAGCCATCTCAGCCAGCAGCACCACCTTCACCCACTGCGCCATCTTCTTCTCCGTTGCGGGATCCAGACAATCTTGATCTTCCTATTGCCCACCGTAAAGGTATTCGGTCCTGGTCCTGCACTCTCCATCCTATTGCTCATTTTATTTCCTATGATCATTTGTCATCGTCCCTTCGAGCTTTTACTACCTCGGTTTCTTCCGTTTTTGTTCCTAAGTCTGTTCAGGAGGCCTTATCTATATCTGAGTGGCGGACAGCTATGGAGGATGAGATGTCTGCCCTTCATCATAATGGTACTTGGGAATTGGTTTCTCTTCCTGCTGGTAAGACAACTGTTGGTTGTCGTTGGGTATTCACTGTCAAGTATCTCCCTAATGGCACTGTTGAGCGCTATAAGGCTCGTCTTGTTGCCAAAGGCTACACCCAGACTTATGGTGTTGATTATTTGGAGACGTTCTTCCTGTTGCTAAACTTGGTTCTATTCGAATTCTTATTTCTCTAGCTGTGAGTCTTGGTTGGCCATTGTTTCAACTGGATGTCAAGAATACCTTTCTCCATGGGGATCTTCAAGAGGAAGTTTACATGGAGCAACCACCTGGGTTTGTTGCTCAGGGGGAGTGTAATCAGGTATGTCGGCTTCGTAAAGCTCTTTATGGCCTCAAGCAGTCTCCTAGGGCCTGGTTTGGCAAGTTTAGTGATGCAGTTTTGAGATTTGGCATGCATCGTAGTCAGACTGACCATTCTGTGTTTTCCCTCACATCTAATCGAGGGAAAGTATTATTGATTGTATATGTGGATGACATTATCATTACCGATGATGACCAGCGAGGTATTGATGAGCTAAAGGCCTTCTTACATCAGCAATTTCATACTAAGGATTTGGGAAAACTTCGGTACTTTTTAGGTATTGAAGTGGCCCGGTCCAAAGAAGGTATTAGCTTATCGCAAAGGAAGTATGTACTGGATATCCTTGAGGATACAGGTTTGTAGGGAGCTAGGCCTATTGAGACGCCTATGGATCCCAATGTCAAACTGTGTGTGGACCAGGGGGAGCTGCTTCACAATCCTGATCAGTATCACCGGTTGGTTGGTAAGTTAAACTATCTCACGATTACACGACTGGATATCTCATTTGCAGTTAGCTTAGTGAGTCAGTTTATGTCCGCTCCTCGTCATCCACATTGGGAGGTTGTTCTCAGAATTGTGAAGTATCTTAAGCTGCATCCAGGACGGGGTTTGCTATATATAGCCAGTGGACACTAACGCGTTGAGGCATTCACTGATTCTGATTGGGCAAGAGGACCGTCTAATAGGAGATCCACTACTGGATATTGTGTTTTTCTTGGTAGAAATCTTCTCAATTGGAAGAGTAAGAAGGAAACAGTGGTGGCTCGGTCTAGTGCAGAAGTAGTTTATAGAGCAATGGCACACACGACATGTGAGGTTGTATGGTTGCGATCATTTCTTGAGGAGATAGGGTTCAGTGTGCAGTTACCCATACTGCTGTATTGTGATAATCAAGCAGCTATTCACATTGTGTCCAATCCCAAATTTCAAGAGAGAACTAAGCATATTGAAGTTGATTGTCACCTAGTGCGTGAGAAGTTGACTAGTGGTGTGATAGCTACTCCGTATGTGTCTACGGGTGCTCAGTTGGCGGATATGTTTACTAAATCATTGTTCAAGCCACGGTTAGAGTTGTTATGTGACAAGCTGGGACTTTTTGATATTTATTCTCCAGCTTGAGGGGGAGTGTTAGAATAGCTTATATTAGTTTGTCCCACATTGACTAATTAAGTCTTGTACTGAGATCACTCATAATATAAATAAGAATACTACGTGTTAGGGTTAATTAACACCCTTACACCTTCTCTCTAATAACAACCTAAATTGAAAGGCATGTGTTAAGCATATGGATGAACCATATGACAGCCCAATTGGTCATTCTAGATTGGGCATAGCCGAATGGTCTAACCAAACAATAAAGGGACCAGATGGACCAGCTTCTCGCCAACACTTGACTAATGTTCAAAGAAAGGTTAGACCGAACCATGGGCCTAGTTTGCCGAAGGGTCCAATCGGCCAACGATCAAAATACTACCACGACTCATCCTATTTATCATCAGAACAAGCACCGAACAATAGCAATTTTCCGAACTGGTGGGTTAGGACATTCTTAGAATCGGTCTCAGCCGGTATGACACGTCAGATCCGCGGAAGGCATCTCAACGCACGTGCATGTAACCGTTCTCATTCCTATCCATAGCATCAGGTGTGACGTCAGCCGGACGGTTATTACACATGTTCCACCCTTATTGGATCAGAGGACAGCTCGTAGCATGTGCGGGTAACCGCCTCGATTCCTATTGTCAGGTGTGAAGTCAGCCAAGCGGTTACCGCGCGTGCTAGACACGACGGTACTTGAAGGACAAGTCAAAAGGTCACTATAAAAGGTACAACTATCAGCCCTAAAGGGTACGTCTCACTTATCTCTCTAAACCCTAACTCTTGCCTGCACTTTTCATCTCCTTCCTCCACTGACTTGATCGTCGGAGTGCTTTCCCGGACAAACCACCGTTCGGTTAGGCACCAACGGCGGCGTTGCACGCGCAGGTGAGATGCTTAGGCTACACCCTAATGCAGATTAGAAGGCTTAGGCGAGGTTGAATCCTAGGATCGGAGCCCCCACAAAAGGCGACTTCGCTAGGGATCACCCAGCCTCTCTACGGTGGTTTCCAGTCCACTTTCACTCCACCTCTTCGTAATTCCTTCCGATCCACCGTTCATCGTTCCTGAAAATGGGTGGCTCTACGATGTGCTCACTCCAGGTGGCTTGAACACTTTACACCCCACCAGAACGTCGTCGTCCGGAGCTGTTGTTGGTTTATCCATCCCTTATTCCGCTGGACTCACTCCTAGTCCTATTGTTCCCGCCTCCACCACTCAACACCTTGAAGCTGAGATATTATTCCCACCTCCAACATTCAACACCTTGAGGCAGAGATGGCCGCTCTATGAGCACAGCTAGTTGAGTTCACCAAAAATGCCGACCAGCTCCCACCAACTCTGCCTCTCGATCCAGCGGTGGACGACGGCGCACAAGGGCTACTCAGGGAACAGATATACTTGCTACCCAGAAGAGTTGATGTCCCATCCACGTCCATCTTGGTCTGGTTTGTGTAGACCTGATGGGGAGGGTCATTCTCTTCAAACAACGAACCCCCTCCCCTGACTCGCACTCGAAGGGCGGCAGAACTGGCGCATAGTCCCACCACAACGGAAGTTACTTGGTGGCAAGCTCTCGCTCTACCTACCACCACTCAGGATCTACCCAAGTGCCAAGCCTTGAGACTGCTCCCTACCTTAAAAAGGGTAAACGTCCAAAAGGATATGCTGACGAGCCGCACAAAGGACAACGGGTTAGTCATTTGGCAGACGCAAGGAACCAGTGGGTAGATGAGCCTCGCGAAAAATCGAGGGATGGGCAACATTGGAAAACAAGAGACTCACGAACCAACAAGTAAGGAGGTCCACCCAGACGTTGAATGCGTTATCAACGATGATGGTGTGGATACCCGCCCGTTGTAGTGCGAGTTTGCACATAGGATGACCAATGGCATTTGTCTGTATGGCATCAAGGTGCCCGTTGCAGCACACCTTATGAGTTCGAAAGAGTCGCCACTTGATTTTAGGAAACCAAGAAACCATGATCGAGATTCCAGCATTTGGGAGCCAAGGTTACGAAAAGAGGAAGGTGTTCGGGACCCCTCTTCGCCCAACCAAGCGGTTGGCCTCTTATTGTCTGACATAAAACATTTCAATTTATTCCATTGATCTCACAAATAATTGATTTTTAGCCATTAAATAGTGTGATAATATGGACAGGAAATAAACAGTTAACGGGGATTGGGAAGGGAGCAAACAACAAATAAAATAGAAAAATAAAGAAACCAGAAGGTTCTAATATCAAACCAAATGGCAGCTGACATACTAAACTGCGGCCGCTGTTCTAAACCATTCGGCCACTTATGCACAAGGCCGGCCTTGGGGTAAGCCCCACAAGCCCCTGGACTTGGGCAACCCGGAGGAGAAGAAAAAAAAGAAAAAAAAAGGGGTAAGTTATATATATATAAAAGTTTCCAAAAGACAACAAAATATTTTGTTGGCTTGGTGGTCTCAAGCTACTCTTAAATGTTTGTGTTTTGTTGAGTGACTCAAGTTCGACTCCCACT
Source organism: Vaccinium darrowii (assembly GCA_020921065.1). Taxonomy (NCBI): domain Eukaryota; kingdom Viridiplantae; phylum Streptophyta; class Magnoliopsida; order Ericales; family Ericaceae; genus Vaccinium; species Vaccinium darrowii. The sequence goes on along the minus strand of CM037158.1, from coordinate 22,841,662 downwards.
GTCTCCTGCTACTTTTTGATTTTGCCCTCTCTGTCTTTTCTTTTTTGTTTTTCTTTTTTTCATAAGCAAGTCCCTTAACCTTTTTCTTTTCCTCTCTATTTTTGCTGTTTCTCGCTCCATTTTTTTCCCAACAAGTCTAAAATAGCACCCAAAATGCACCCCCAAATGTACAAACACTCTCATAAAATGTGTAGGACTGCACAAAGTGATGGTGTCGTGTCTGTGAGCCCCAAAGATTTAAGTGTGCGTTTGTGTAAATGTGTGTGCATTTTTTGTTTGGTTTCTAGACTTTTTAGAAAATTTTTCCCTCTCAATCCATAATATTATGAAAATCAAATTACTCAATTCCTTTGTTAGAAATTTTGTAGTTAACAAACACAACAATAATGTACAAGTGATATGTCCTTACATTTGATTAAAAAATTGTCCCAATGGTGGAAAATCGAACACATTGAGCGAGCTAACACGATTTATTATTTTTTTTCCACAGAAATCATAGTTTATATGAGGCAACTTCTTATTTTCTTCAAAAAAATAAAATAAAACCTCTAACAAGTATATCTTTTTGCGTTTATCTTGTATAGTTGTATCCTTTTAGTTTACATTTTTGTAATAAGTATGATAATACAATTGAGAATTGTGATTTCTTTGACTCTTGATTTTTTTTAATTTTTTTATATGACTTAATATTAAGTGGGCAACCAAGCAAAGGGATGGGCTTGGGCAACCCGAATATCAGGGCTGGCATTGCTTACGCATATACAACAATCCGGCAGCCGCTATTCTCTTTTAAACCAGTAGCAAGAAACGACAGAAAAACAGAAGAAAAGAAAGAGTTACCGAACACAAGCAAAAAACAAAAGGGCTAGCCCATTGGGGCTATTTGATCATCCCCCCAACTTGATCCCTCAGTTGCGAGGTATGTAACTTTGCTTGGTTTCAGAGCTCTTGTGGATTAAGGGTACGTAACCAATGAACGATGAAGAACTCCTACGGTAAGGGTTTTGGACACTCTCTCTGTTTCGATTGCTCACAAACCTGTCTCGTGTATGAAACTCAGAGTTGTGTTGTTGGGTGCGAAATTAGGGCTTCTGTGTGTGTGGAAAGATGTGGCTGTATAATGCTAAGTAGAGAGAGATTTTGTGAAAAACCTAGAGAAAAGGTTCGTATTTATAGATTGAAAAACTAGGATTTAAGGTAAGTAAATAAAATCGTTGCAGAGTGAATAAAATCTTCAAGATGCGCTTTGCAGTGGTGGGCAAGTAAAATACTTGTATGGGAAGTGTTTTGACCGATCAAAATGAGTTTGGGATGAGTCTCGAGGCTTCTAGAACGTTCTTGTGTATTCTGGTGCGTATTGGCCAACAATCGCTGCAGACATTCTGTGACAGCACAAAAGATCGTGGAGAAGTATCCTCAACTAGAGGAAGTTATTTCTAAGCAAAAGATCTCGAGGCAGACGGTGGTCCCTAGGCTGAGGCAAACGAATCAACTCTTCGGAAGCAAGTTAGCAACATTAAGGCGGGATACAACAATAACAAGCCCGGGCCGAAACGGGAGCTGAAGCCTCACGAGTATAAGGCCGAGACAATAGTGTTCACCGAACCGATCTACCAGATTCAGAAGCAGATCGGTCACCAGAGGTTTTTTGAATGGCCACAGGAAAGATGGGCACGGCCGACGGAAGGGTAAAGGACTCAAAAGTTAAAGTGCTATCACAATGAGCAAGGCCACTAAACAACTGCCTGTCAGCAGTTCAAGACTTCCTAGAGCAACTCGTCGCACAGGAGCGCCCCCACCAGTGGATCAATCGAAGTAAGACCCCAAACACCTCGGGATGAAGCCACTCGAAATAGAACAAGACATGATCGTCAATGTGATCCACGGTCCGGTAACAAAGGAGAAAGCTGCAAGACTTCACAGCAAACTACACTGAGCCATTGCTGCAACGTAGGTCCTCTGGGTCGGGAACACGCCGAAGCATAAAGGAACAGACAAGAGCTCGCAATGGACTCTCCAAATGCCATAAAACGAGGCCCTTGTTATTTTCGTACAAATCAGTACACACACTGTCCGAAGGGTGCTCGTCAACTAAGGCAGCTCGGCCGAGGTGATGTACTATTCAGCTTTTAAGGCGCTAAAACTGTCCCCAGACCTACTCCAGCCGGCCGAAGTCCCACTATAGCCTTGCCAGTTCAAGCCAAACCAGTTACACCAAAAATATAATTCGTGGTCAACATATCGAGCCCTTACAATGTGATACTCGGTCAGGCTTGGCTGTATGATATGAAGGCGACAGCTTCGACTTACCACCAAGTTGTAAGATTTATTGGCTGTCGACAGGAGAAATACCTGAGGCGATCAAGTGGCATCCAAAAAATGCTACGTGAACACCATTCGCACAAAAGCAAAATCAAAGCAAGTTCAATGCGTGGAGGTACCCGAAGCCCCAATCCTTGAAGATGTCGGCGCTCCAGCCGAAGAAAAAGCAATTGAAGACTTTATCACAGTTCTCATCAACTATGATGGAAGCCTATTCTTTTTGCCAGGATCATCAATGAGGAATCCGAGCGCCAAGAGATGGTCAAATTCCTCAAGGACAACGTTGAGGAGTTCGCTTGGACATCGTATGAGATGTCGGGCGTTGATCCCAAATTCATATCTCATAACCTCTGTTGAGAATATAAATAATATAGTTATCCCTCTCTCTAACAGCTTAAGCTTTTAGATGAGTTGATGGTTAACAATTTAATATGGTATCAGAGCAGCCAATAGATCCTATGTTCGAACCTCACTGCCTACCCATTTATTAAACATTTGCACTTGTTTAGCTCGCTTATGGATGAGAGCCTGGCTCGTGAGGGGGCGTGTTGAGAATATAAATAATATAGCTACCCCTCTCTCTAACAGCTTAAGCTTTTAGATGAGTTGCTCATCTAAGCCACCCAAGCCTGGTTAATAAATTCTTGAGGTTACTCCACCTATTGCCAATTGGTTTTAGGTTGGACCTCTCCAAGAAATCTAACATGGTATCAGAACTAGGTCTTGGGTGGTCTCATCTCACGTGGTCAAGTCTCCTTTGCCCGAGTCAAATCTCCTAGTCTTCTCAATTCGTACCTCCACGTGCATCCGGGTTGCACGTGAGGGGGAGTGTTAAATTATCCCACATTGCTCATCTAAGCCACCCAAGCCTGGTTAATAAATTCTAGAGGCTACTCCACCTATTGCCAATTGGTTTTGAGTTGGATGCTTTAACATGGTATGAGAGCTAGGCTTCGGGAGGATTTTGGACTAGACTCTCTTTGTTATTTCCCCGTTGTTTGTGCCATAAGTGCACCATGTTTCATTATGATCCCAATGTTATGGATCCGTTGTTTACCTCTCCACGCGCTGGCCAGGGGTCGCACGTGCTGGGGAGTGTTAGAGCGTGTCCCATATTGATTAATTATAACCTCCATAGCTAGTATATGATCCTGGGCGGCCTCTCCACTCATTGTCAATTGGTTTTGAGTTGGATGCTTTGACAACCTCAACGTTGATTCGGCTAGAACACTGATCATGCAGAGGCCCAGGCATTCGGCTCTAGCTCATACCGACGTAGTGATCGAAGAAGTGGGCCGACTCCTCGTGGCACAAGCAATCCAAGAATTTCAAAACCCAAATGTGGGCACCCGTGACCTCCGCGAGAAACCTTGAAATTACTAGAGCAACGCATTCATTAGAGTCGCCACTTGATTTTAAGGTTAACCAAGCAACCGAATTCAACGTACAAAATTCGAGACTACCAGTCCATCGTAATCAGAGTGATCTTGGTTCGCGAGCTAAGTTGCAGGATGAGAAGGATTTATTTGAAAAATGCACCCATCCCGCCTTATAAAAATTGTTAGAATGGCGTTATTAGCATTATTATTATTTGTCTCACATTGGCTAGCGACCTATTGTATTCCTCTCTCTCATAATATAAATAAAGTCTTTTGTGTTTGGGTTCGTTAACACCTAAAACACTTCTTTTCTCTTCTTGTCTCTACTAAACAACAAAAATGATTAGTCTCTACTTATTATTTATGGGATTTTAAAAATGGTTTTTAAGACGATTTTAAGAAGTACGGGAGAAGAAACGAGGAAATATATTTTATCTAATGCACGAGCCCAGTATAAAGGAAAGAATAGTCACCGAAAATGATAAATTAGGTGAAGACTAAACTTCTTTTGACAACGTCCGGATGTTCCCCTCAAAATCACAAATTCGGCTAGTATAAACTCCGTTCACCGCGAAAAAGCACTTTACTTAACTAATGCTTCGAAAAGCTTGGATTAAAGGCAAGGCTTTGGGTAATTTCGGAAGGTAGGCTTAAGACTAATATTTTTGAGATTTTCGTGGCTAATTTTTGGAAAGGAATTTTGGGTTCGGGAAAGGGGTTTACAAAAGAAAAACAATGAGAACAAAGGTTTTTCTAGAAAGGATTTCTCGAGGATTCTTGTTGTGTCTCAAACTTTAGGCTTAGGCATCCTTTTACCAGAAATCGGTTGGGAGGTGAGTCAATGGAGCATGGGCAGCCATGTTCATGTTGCAAAATTTTGTCTGAAAAAGTTGGGCCCGACCTTGCATCCACAAGGTTGTAATGTTAAGTCCGCAAGGTCAAACGGTACATTGTGGAGACCCATACTCCTGCGTTCATTTGTCGGTGGTTGCGTGCGTAGGGTTCTGTTTTGGTCCAAAAATGGGCTTTGTTGGGTTAAGAATAGGGCTCATTTGTTGGGCTTTATGGCTAGGCCAAATAAATGGGTTATGGGTGAGTTTATTGGACTTAATAAAGGTTAACATGGCTTTTTCTTGTATTGGGGGATTTTTGGAACGGTCAATCCAAATTAATCAAAGCATTAGTTAAATAAAATAAATTCCACAACATCATCAGTAATTTTTCATCATTGAGGATGCATCCGGACTCTTGCTTAGGATTCACGGATAATCAAATTTGGGTGTCTACACCTATATGGTTGACCAAGGTCAAAAAGAAGAATGGCAAGTGGCCTTTTTCCATCGACTACACCAATCTCAACGATGCCTATCCGAAGGATTGCTTCCCATTCCCTAGACGCCACAGCCGGACATGCACGCCTGAGCTTTACGGATGCCTACAAGGGGTACCATCAGATAACCATGGAGGAGTCAGACCAAAAGAAAGCATTTATCACGGCGAGGGGTACATACTGGTATATGGTAATGCCCTTCAACCTAAACAACGCCGGGGCAACACACCAACGCATGGTCTCCAAAATATTCGAGAAACAGCTTGGTAATACAATGTAGGCCTACATTGATGACATAGTCGTCAAGAGTAAATTCGAGTCGGATCACCTCAAGCATCTCACATGGGTATTCGGCATACTGAAAGAGCGCAAGCTTTGGCTTAACACCAAGAAATGTGTGTTGGGAGTTGGCTTAGGCAAATTTCACCCAACAGGAATAGAAGATGACCCAAACCAACTTGTGGCCATCCAAAAGCTGTGTCCTCCAGGAACGATCCAAGAGGTACAGTGTCTCACCAGCACGGCAACAGCCCTAAACAGATTTATCAATCGCTCTTCGGATATTTGCCGATCGTTCTTCCAATCCATAAGACAAGCTGACGGAGGTTTGAGTGAACAGAAGAGTGTGACTGAGTGCTCGATCAATTGAAACATTACCTCTAGAACGCTCCTTTTCTTGTCATGCCGATAGGTCAGAGGAACTCTACTTAAATCAGTCCATCTCCCCACAAGCGGTGAGCTCCGTACTTGTTCGGCGAGAAAGAACAGAGAGTCAGCCTATCTATTATTTGAGCAAGACCATGTTGCTTGCTGAGACGAGGTACTTACCGTTAGAAAAGCTCGCATTGGCTCTCGTCTTGGCCAAGAGAAAACTTCTCCCGTACTTTCAAGCCCACACCATCATCGTAACAACCGAGTACCTGTTAAAGTCTATCCTTCAGAAGGCAGACTTGTCCACTTGGATCTCTAAAAAGGCCGTGGAGTTGAGCAGTTTTGATATTCAATACCAGCCCCGAACTACCATGAAGGGCAAGCTCTGGTAGACTTCATTGCCAAGCTGACCAAGGGACTAGACATCGAAAGAGCAGATAAGCAAGGTGAAGTAACAGAAGAAGGAACGAGCGGTAATAACAATCGAATGCTTGGTAGAGGCAAGACCGAGAGAAGTTGTTGCGAAACAGGCCCCTATCGTGTTCAACGGGAAAAACTGAAGAAGACTTGGAAGATATTCCAAAGCGATGCCTGGCGGTTACACGTGGACGGAGCTTTTAACAATCGGGGCGCCGGAGTAGGAATCACGCTCTTGTTGCTGAGCAGGGTCTTGCATGAGAGCGCAATCTCCATCAATTTCCCAGCCTCTAACAATGAGGCCAAATACGAAGCGCTTATTATAGGACGCAAACTGGCCAGTGTTTTAAATGGCGTGTGCCACACACACCATGGCGAGGTGACGCGAGGCGTGCCTTTAGAGCCTCGGGGAGTCGTGGCAGGGCGCAGGTCACCGAGGCACAGGTGAGGCGCTTGTGGTGCGTGCCTCAAGGATTTTTTAGCCATCTTCATTTAGATTAGGCCATAATCAATCTCAACCATTAATCTATGATGCATAAAGGTGGGCTAAATGCACTGGATAATTTCCTTCAACGTAAAGAGGAACTTAACTTTAGCCCTAGAAATCAGATTTGCTCTATTGATAATCAAGGCAGCAGCCAACCCTCCTCTGAAGTCGATCTGCTCTCCTCTTTTCTGTTTTCGTTTGTTGCTCTGTTTTTTCCCCTTCTTCTCTGTTTTTCTTCTTTGCTTGCTTTTTTTTCTTCTTCTACTACTCTGTTTTAATTACCATTGTTCATTTTGTTGTCTCCAAAGCGACACGTCTATATGTTAGCTTTTTATGGAGGATGTGTTTTGCTTAGTATTTGGTGGTTTAAACATTGAAATGGTTGTGTTTTATGACATTTGAAAGTTTTAAAAGTGTTTGTTTGTGTTGAAAGATTTGTCTATGCTAGAAGTTTGCTTGTTATAATAAATTATGTCTCGCTTTGATGTGGCACGTGGCGAGCTAAGGCTCCAGGGGACCATTGCGCCTCGGTATGCTGTGAACCATTTAAAACACTGAAGCTGACCAAACACATGAAGGTTGATGAAGTCTTGGTTTACAATGACTCACAGTTAGTTGTGAACCACCTCAACGAAGATCACGAAGCGAAGGACCCCCGGATGAATAAGTATGTAAGTCAAGTTGTGAGCCTCATGAAAAAATTTAACAAAGTTGAAATTGAATGGATCGGTAGAGAGCACAATGCCCATGCCAACACCCTCGCAGGCCTCGTGTCAGCATGTGCAACTTCCAGCATCCGAACGATCTATTTGGGTAAGATTGATAAGCCAAGCTTTGAGCCTGGACAACAAGAAATTATAAATGTTGAGACGGGTTGGAGCGGATGGACAAAATTTAGCATGTGCAGGTAATCGTCTTAATTCGTATCGTCAGGTGTGACGTTAGCTGAGCGGTTACTGGCGTGTGCTAGGCACGACAGTACTTGGAGGACAAGCCAAGAGTTCACTATAAAACGTACAACCATCAGCCCTAAAGGGCACGCCTCACTTATCTCTCCAAACCCTAACTCTTGCTTGTACTTTTCATCTCCTTCCTCCATTGACTTGATCGTTGGAGTGCCTCACCGGATAAACTACTGTCCGGTTAGGCGCTAACAGCGTTACTACATGTGCAGGCAAGGAGCTCAGTCGAGACACTTAGACTACACCCTAAGGTGGATCAAAAGGCTCAAGCGAGGTTGAACCCTAGGATTGCAGCCCCCGCCCCATACGAGGTATGCCGCATCTTCCGACCAAAAACGCTCTGTACTTTCTCCTCCACCTCCAGCCACTTAACCATCGGAGTGCTTTTTGATCAACTCTAACCGGATAGGTACCAACGGTGGGTACTCCTTGTGTAGGCCAGGTGAAGGAGCAAGGTTGAGCCCAGATTCTGAACCAGAGGTCTGGTCAGGTTTCCCATTAGAATCACTGCCCCAAACATTAGATTAAGCAAAACTTCCTAGTCCATAAACTTTTTGAAGAACGAGGGGAAAATGGAAGCACGTGTTCATCATTTTCGCCCCATGTTCGACACCATTTTGGTGCACAAACTTGACACATTTTGAAATGGGCATCAATTTCAGTGCGCGTCTCCGTATATATAATAACAATAACACGAAGAAGGAAATAGACTATACACATTTGCTATGGAATTCCAAAGTATCAATTAAGCAAGTAGAAAAAGGTAGAAATTCTATTACCGCCATATCTCCCATAGATTTGCTGCATATTGGACAGACGTAGTTTCTGCAAGCGTATGCCTAATAGATCAAAAGGACAAGCCAAATGCATTAGCGGACTCCCTAGAAACTAATTCATATAAGTTAAGAGGAAAGAGATGCGACAGTATGAAAAAGTAGAACTTGGCTGATAGTATAATAACAAGATTGAGAAGAATAGATACCTGAAAACAAGTTGAATGCATGAAATGGCCACAGGGCAGACTCCTAACTGTTGCACTTGATGTGAACAAGAACTCACAGCAGATAGGGCAGTTTGTTTCTAAGCTTTTCTCCAGACATTTGTGGTTCACTAATTTCAAGGCTAGACAACAATTACATTTCATGCAATGGAAAAAATCAACACCAAGACCCCTCCCAACCCGGCATAGATTGCAAAACGGGCAATGATATACGTTCCTGAAGGAAGGGAAAAAAAACAAAAAATGATTATATTAGCTGAAAAGAAAAAGAGACAAATTCATGAGGCTAGGCGGGATAGTAGATGCCAAATAAACTAAATGTAAGGACCAAGTTATTCTGTGTGTGCTTGGCTGTGGGAAAAATAAGACACATTGATGTCCCAAGTAAGGCTTAACCAACACCGAAGCAAATCAGATTAGGCTTTTGCAATATTTTAATGACCTAGAGATGTGTATGCAAGCGATGGCAACAGATATGTGGAACCGTCCTGAGCAATTACTTAAAATAATATAACCAAAGATTACCTTTATCTTGGAATATACTTGAACTAAATGAGATTTAAGGCAAAAGAAGATCCCTATCAGCATAAATGTTCAGGAGAGGAACTCTCTTTACTATTAAATACAAACTCTTTCTGGCCAAACATCTTAAAAAATCAGACGATCATCCAATTGTCCGATTTAGGTACACACATCCCATACCCCTATGATCATCATATATTGTGACTCGGGTATGGGTGCATTGGACGGAATGGAAGAGTCCATGGAATAACTACTCCTGCCACATTTTCCGTAGTGAAAATTACTGGTAAGTACACTTAAAGGACTGAACAAAGCCTTTCAAACTCTAGCATGCAATCAAACACATAATGACAGGTGGAATTGAAGTACACCTTTTAAAGATGCACAGTACGGATCGCATACAGTTTATTTATATCACTGGTATGAAATTGCACTCTGACTCAACAGTTAACAGCATTCATATAAGTAATTTCTAGGCAAGAAAGGCATAATAAACAGAAGATAATTGTAGGCATACCATTATCAAATGCATATACGCGCGCACGCAGAGAGGGAAGTAGCTATGTTTTCATGTAGGTTAAACAAACCTTAAGATCAACTATTGCGTAGCTATGAAGCAGCCATGCAGGTTGCTTGTATATTATATGGGAGTAGTATTTGTATTGTATCTTGAAAATACGTTTCCTAAAAGTATCCACAATTAAAAAAATACAATTTTTACCCTCGAAGTAATAGAAACTTTTTTGATACTCTAAGTCAAGTTTCAGAACTATTATGAAATTAAGATTGTGACACTTATTGCATAGTACTAGAGTAAAATTGTTAGGAATAGAGAAAATTACAGATATCAGTACTTTACTTAATTTCTTGGATGGAAGATATTGTGAGATTGAAAGCAATATCATCTCTTTTTTTATATAATTTTTGAAATTCCTTATTGTGTCATATGTGTTCCAATAAAACTGAATTTCATCAAGTAACCAAGCAAACTCATGTATGACACTTTTGCCTATGAAGAATACAATGCTTTCTCACCATTATGGTAACTACGCATAACACATTTCTACAAAAATATCATATTGATGAAATGTATACTAGCTGTACCCATATCCTATTTTCTAAGACTTTCTCGTCTCGCAACGCATTGTGTCATATGCATATCCCGCGATGGTATTATGCTTCATAGCTGCTTGGGAACTAGGAAAATCCTTTTTGGATTACCTAAATCCTAAGCAGTCATTGGACTTTTCTCAAGGATTATCTAAGTTAGACATTGGGCGTGGGTTATTATTATATGTGATCAAAATCACTGCAAATTAATGTCCATGGAATTGTTTTGTGACTGTATACAAATGTGCAGCTTCGGGCACTAAATCTTATAACTGTATCAATCTCAACCAAATAAAGAAGAAAACAAAATCACCAATGAAGAGAATTTTATAAGTGCTCGACACCCAATAGCACATAAGAGAGAAAGAACAAAACAAAGAACTCTGTCAAACTTCAACTAATAGGATAGAGTCATTTACCTCTCATCATCAAAAAACTTGCATATATTGCAATAATACTTTGCCATCGAAAGCCCATTGCATGAAGGTGTCGTGCATATAGGTCCTACTTCCTGAATTTTCAGGCAACACATGCACATCATTTCTGCTGTTGCTTTCCTGCAAAGCATGAATAAAAAAATCAGTTAGACAGTGATACAAACCAAAGAGGAGAGAAACAAACCAAGGCATTGCATATATCGGATGTACAAATTACAATGATAGAGCAAAGCTTAAATAGACAAAACCTAAGAAACCATAATAATAAAAAATGACTGAACAACCCTTAACATAAAGCATAAAAAACAAAAAGATCCTAAAACAATACTTTCACACCCCCGCTCAAACTCATGATGCGAATCCGGAGAGCAGCAAGAGTTTGCCAAGAAGGTAACGAAACCAAAGTGTGCATATTCATCCAAACCAGTGCCAAAACTGCAAGCTGAAGTGCCAATAGACTGAGAGAAGACAGGATCTTGGTCAAAAAGAGGGGAACATCTTTTCTACTTTTGCCGTTTGTCCCCCACTCTCTCCTCTTTTCTTTCCATGCTTTTCCTTTTTCCTTTCTCCTTTGTGTTCTATTTTTTTTTTTTATCCGGACTTGAGCAACCAAAGAACAAAAGGGGAAAAAATATAAAATGCAAATAGCTGACTACAACTGAAACCCAACAATTTACGCAAACTCATATTCTAACATAGAGAAGAAACCGAAGACACACAGGACTTCAGAGGAGAGAGAGCATACTGCAGATTGAGAGAGAGATAGTGCAAAGATATCGAGACAGATTGCAAAGGGATCGAGAGGGAGAGAGAGATCGAGAGGTAGATGCTGATGCTGCAACTGCAAACAGCTGCAAAGGAGAAAGATGCCGGAGTTGCTACATTACTTCAGAGGATCTGAGAGAGAGAGATGTGCTACTATTGCAGAGAGAAACAGACATTGCAACTAGAAATTTTCCCGATGCAGATGGAGGTTGATTGAGATACAGAAAGAGGTTTCAACAAAAAGAGAAGGAAGATGCAAAAAGAGAGTGCCAGCTGCTGCTACGGTGATTGCAGATCCGGCGTCATACCACAGCTCTGAAGAAGCAAACGAGGGAGAAGATGGTTTTCTGAGGCAGAGGTATACTGAGAATTGAGACAGAGGGGAAGAGATGCAAAGAGGGTGCCATGTGCAAGACAGACTTGAAGAGAGAGAGAAGGCTGATTAACAGATCCGAAGCCCAGGGTTTTGGGCTCTGATACCATGATACAAACCAAAGGGGAGAGAAACAAACCAAGGCATTACATATATTGGATGTACAAATTACAATGACAGAGCAAAGCTTAAATAGACAAAACCTAAGAGACCGTAATAATACAAAATGACTTAACTACCCTTAAAATAAAGGGCAAAATGCACTTTACATACCTATGGTTTGGTCGAGTTGCACATGACCTCCCTCACATTTATAAATGAGCAAATAACCTACCCATAGTTTTGGACTAAACTGCTACCGTTAAGTCTCCCATCCGTATTGACGGCGCGTGTTAGGTACGCGCCTGAATTGCATGTGCAGGCTTAAAATGGTACTTTATTTTCCCTAATTGCCCCACCATGTTTTATAAAAGTCAAACCTTTCATTCTCCCCGACGTGGCCCGACCTAACCCAAATCCCACCCATGACCCCGTCACTGATGCCGTCACCCTCTCCTCCCCCTTTGTCTACTCCCTGTCTAACTTCACCGTCCTCTCTCTCATCAAATCCATCTCTTACACTCTCCCAGAGAAACAATCCCATCCGGGCCGGATCTAACCGCGTCGGAAACCCGACCCTTGTTAGGCCTCAACATAACCAAAGCCTTAATCAACGGCCACAACTTCAACGTGCTGTACTAACCGAGTTGGAACAGCACGGGGGAGGTGCTGGGATTACCCTGTTCACCCCACAGACTGCCTTCTCCGATCTGATAATTCCGGCAAGTTTCCAGTCACTGTCGGCGATAAAAAGACAGTGTTGTTGAAATTCCATGTGCTACAGAGGACATGGGGGTGGGAAGCTTCACGGTGGCGATAGATACGGGGATAGTTCAGGCGGGGTTACACAAACACTGTTCATCATTGATACTGTAATTTTCCCAATCGACACTGAAATTTCTCTTTTTCGCGTCAATTGACATTGAGCATTACGAGAATTTTGTGAGATTGGTGTTGGAAGTGTTTTTCAATTTCCCTAATTTTGGATTCACCGACAGCCGGATCTTCGCGAAGTGGTGGGATTTCAAGAACCACCAGTTTGCCGTCTTCAGAGCTGAGATGGATTGATCTGGGTTTTATGTGTGGATCTCCATAGCAAATCTGCAACTATGGTTTGGTTTTAATTTTTCACTTTTGGGCTGTTATGATTGGGTTGCCAACATTGTTTTATTTGTATGTGTGAGTATTTTTATTTCAACCCCAATTTGGTTTGTTTTAATCTTTTTTTCTGGTGGATCATTTGTGGGATGATTCGATCCTGATGGTTGATTGGTTTTTTTAGTTGGTCATATTTGAGCAGAATTTTAGTTGGGGGTGAGTAGTTTTAAAGAGAAGATGAGGTAATTTATCCCAAAAAAAAAAAAAGATACAGGGCTACTTAAGTCATTTAGCATTTTCTATTAACGGAGTTAAGGGTTGCAGTTTAGTCCAAAACCATGGGTAGGTTATTTGCTCATTTATAAACGCAAGGGAGGTCATCTGCAACTCTACCAAACCATAGGTAGGTAAAGTGCATTTTGCCCTAAAATAAAACATAAATAACAAAAACATCCTAAAACAATACTTTCACAAACAGAGCCCAAGCCAAAATTTGGCACCGAAAACCAGAAAGTTACCTATCCATTGAGTGGTCGCTCACTTTGTCATGACAAAATCTGCATGTGAACAACTTCCCGCAGCATGCAGCAAGAAGTTTACAGTTTCTCTTGTAGTGTTCACACCCAAAGATTTGTTTCTCTTGATCTCGAAAGGATGGAGAGCATCCTGGTATACCTTCACCGTCCGGTGTTTCACCTTGTACTGCTTGAGTTGACTTCTGCTGAGCAGCTATCCAGCGACTAAAATCAATGACGAAAAGTGGTTATGCAGGACTCTCAACCAGGAAAATAAAGCATCACCACGAAGTCCATGACTTTAAGAAATAATACAGATAACAAATGTACTAATGACGGATAGAAAAATTTAGCAGCAATTTTGTCCACGGATCAAACCTAGTCATAAGATTTTGAACAAGATATGCTTTTCTCCTTGGATCAAGAGTTGAGTCGCGATAAACCTTTCTAATCTCTGCCTCCAATTCATTTTGATTCATGAGAAAAATATCTTTCCAGCCAGGTTTAAACATCTGATCACTCAGGTCCATGCTTTCTCGAGAATCAGTACCTATAGGAAACGAATCCATTAATTAAATGAAATGCAATGTGATATCCACAGATGACATTGACTTGAAAAACAAGATGCAACCCTGTGAATGAACATTTAAGTACAGTACCCACAGTGCCATACAAGTCACAACGGTAATAGCATATAACAGACCTTTACAAGAACTCTTAGTTTCTGATGTTTCAGGCTGTAAGGGTGATTCTTGAGTTCCTTTCCAGCATTCATTAAGCCACTCATTAAACATTGTGTTTTTGGTGGCCTGCTTCCATGTGTCCATCATTTTATTCTGCTCATCCTGAGTAAGTGCAGATGTTACCCAAGGTAACATTGATTGGAGCACTTCAGCACCTGTTGACCCTATAATGCGGCCAACAATTTTGTCCTGCTCCTCCACAGAAAAATGTTTACCAAACAAAGGCCACAGCTCAAGTTCTTCCCTGAAAATATGCTGGTCTAGGCTGACTCTTATTGACTTGCACATGCCTTGAAGCTTTGTAGCGAGCTCAATGTACTTTCTCAAACTTTCATTACCACGCTTGCCAGAAAATTCACTGTTACTTCCAGCTAGATCTTCATGAAGGTATGAAAGGTCTGAAAGGGCAGACGATATATCTTCAAACAATTTTTCTTCCTGCTTATGGTCCAGCATGTAGGAGTGACTCACATTGTGAAGTGCCTCCTTGGATTCCAATGCAGGAAAAACGATTTCATCCTCTGCATTACTATGAGCTCTATATAGACCCCAAAGCAATCGAAATCTTCCAGTGAACCGCCGGAGGAATGTCTTGTCCCACTCGCTTAGTTTTCCAGATTCAATATCCAAATACTCCAAGTCTTTGCGTATGGCTTTATGAAACTTAAATATAGTGTCAATTGGATGAACTGCACAACCAATATCAGAGGAGCTATTATCTGATTCCCAGCAGAAAAGACTGGAATTAAGAGAAGGAGCACATGAGCTGAAGGACAAGGAACGCAAAGACTTAACCGTAGAAACGGGACTCAATCCCAGATTATTGCTGCTTACTCCCAAACCTGGGACACAGCAAGTCCGATCTCTGCAAGATAGATTATGAACATTTACTATCTGTGAAGGCTCATCTGCCTCAATGTTTATGCATGGTATTGAGATGTTCCGCTTGACTGGCCTTTCATCTTCAATCATCTGAGCTAAGAATGGGCATGGGCAAAATGGTCGAACAAAATCTTCTTCGATGTCAGCGAACCTTTTCACAGGACAGCAACCAATAGCATTAGAAGACAAACATATACCCTGATGACGTCCTTTGCAAGCCCAACCAGAAAAAAGCGTTACCAGAGCACTATCTGCTGCCGGAGCTGAATCAAATATTTTACAAGTTATTAGAATTAAAGTAAATTATCACATTGTTCCATATTGGCTGTCTCCAGGTAAAGAACTATAAGAAATTCGAACATAACCTGCCAAATGCATGTTTCTAAGGAAATCTGTGGCTTCATCTTCAGCCAGTGACCCGACCAGCCACGGCAAGACACGTTCAATTAATTTCAGAGGCATCACACACAAACTTTGATACAAAAGCTCCCGCTGCCTTTTGAAGCTGAAATGCTTCCGAGCAAGTGGAAGAACCTAGATGTGCAGGGAGCTTAGCATCTCAGGGATGAAAGCGGATATTTGATGACATGTTGTTCCAGTAATATGTGACAAGTACACTAACCATGGAGAGAATATAAATAAAGGATAATAAATTCAGTCTTTACGCTCACTTTCATAAATTCTCTGAAAATACCTAAAATCTCCTATTTTACTCCCATGGAAACTTTGTTTCAAGTGATGCACATCTAACATAAACAACAGGAACCAAGATTGGGGCGTAACTTATACTGGTCACCAAAAATCTTCCTGAGAGACGTAACTGGATAAGGTGAAAAGCTCACCTGAACTTCCTCATTTTCAAAGTGCCTGTGTATGGTTTCCATTATATGATCAGCATGGGAACATAACTTTCCATAAAATTCAGCAGCTGAAGAAGAATTGAATCCTGCACTCTGAATATTTTCAATTAGAGAACGAAACTGATTAAATTGACTTTCTTCATCAGCATGCTCCTGGAAAAATGAGAGTTCTCCATCTACTGCAGGGAATATGACCTTGTCCTCAGCTATACTGTAAAAACATGGCAAAACGGTCCTCTTTATTAGTGAAAGTGGGAGAACATTTCTACAGTAAAGTAAAACATCTCTAATTGTACTTTTTATACACGAATTAGTCAGCAGAGAAAAAATAGTACGCCCAATTTACTTCATATTAAGGAACAAACCGAAACACATTTTGTTTACACAATAACACGTACATGCTCAATAAAGTAGTGACCATTTCATCACACGGCAATCACCTGAGTTAATTCCCAGCCCAATAGCCATAAAAACTCATCACCAGTAGAGCCACAGTTACTTCTAATGGTTGATGATTGTTAAAGCATCTAACTCAAAACCAATTGGCAATGAGTAGAGGGGGTGCCCAGGTTCATATACTAGCTTTGAGGTTATAATTAACCAATGTGGAACTAGCTCTAACACTCCCCGCACATGCAACCCCTGACTCGCACATGGTGAGGTAAATGTACGATTCAATACATACGACAACAATCAACCATCAACGACAAACAAAGGGGGAACCAACCATCAACGGCATAGAGTCTTGTCCAAAATCCTCTGAAAGCCTAACTCTCATACCATGTTAAAGCATCTTAGTACCAATTGGCCATGAGTGAAGTGGCTGCTCAAGCTCATATACTAGCTTTATAAGTTATAATTAACCAATGTGGGACAAGCTTTGACACTCCCCCGCACATGTGACACCTAACCCGCACGTAGAGAGGTAAACAAACGATTCAACACATACGACAACTATCAGCCATTAATGCCAAACAAAGGGAACCCAACCATCAACAACATAGAGTCTTGTCCAAAAGCCTCTGGAAGCCTAGCTCTGATACATATTAAAGCATCCAACTCAAAATCAATTGGAATTTTGAGTAGAGAGGCTGCCCAGGTTCATATACTAGCTTTGGAGGTTATAATTAACCAATGTGGGACAAGCTCTAACAATGATGATAGTTCTACTGTAAAATAGATTCACCAGCATATCCCTCCCCCCCCCCCCCCCCCCCCCCCCCCCCCCAAAAAAAAAAAAAAAAAAACATACATATACATATCAGTCCCCTTCTAATAAGGGATCCCTTACTTTGCTACAGTAAGGACTCCCATTTTTCGATTGAATTTTGATGATCCGAACCGTTCAATGTATTTAGAACGTGTTTTTAAGAGTTGGAAACACGAGAAATCATCAACAAAAAAAATAAAATCGGGAAGGGCTTCATCCACGCAGTTTTTCATAAAAACCGTATGTATATATAGTTATATGAAAAACTGCTCGGATGAAGCCTTCCCAATCACTCTTTTTTATATATATATATATATGATTTCTTGCGTAGACCGTTCAAAACACGTTTTAAACACAATGAACGGTTAAGATCATCAAAATTCAATCGGGAAATGGGAGTCCCTCACCGTAGCAAATTAAAGGATCCCTTATTAGAAGCTTAGTGTATGTGTGTGTGTGTGTGTATTCAAATCGTGGGACACAACATTTGACACTAATAATTGAAGCCCCAATCTCATAATCGGAGCCATTGAATTTGTTTAAAACGTGTTCTTAAGAGTATCCATAAAAATCAACTCATTTGGAGATCAATAAGGCCCGTAAGGGCTTCATCTACTTGATCTATTCATTCAATTTTTTTCTTGTCAAATTTAGGGACAAATACCGATCGAGCCCTTGTGAAAAAGGGGATTTGCACAAACATTCATGATCCAATGTTCTAAAAGAAGACTAATTTTGTGAAAGTTCCATTACTCATCAGTTGAAGGATACCTGTGAAATATACAAACTTCAGCTATAAACTGGAGCCTTTCATTAAAGGCTGCTAAATTAGAAAAATCTCCAGAAAGCTGTATCCTCTTAGCTTCCTCTGCTATGTCAATCAACTCTTTTCTTATTGCACTATGCCAATGCAATATTTCATTTATCGGATGCACCGGGTAGGTATCAGAGCCATCAACACTTGGCATCAAGTATTTCCTCTTTCCAGTCTTGGAGTATATGCAGGCACAATTTACTTTCTCTGTTTCAAGGGTTAAGTTGCTGCTACCACTACCATTTGTTGAACACCAGATTTGAGGATCGCCATCATGACTTTCAACAATGTTCACACTGTTCCTACCTTCCATCCAAGTGAATATAACCTTCAACAATTGACACTAGCAGTCAGGGTCATGTATACAAGAGAGAGAAAGAGGGGAAAAGGAGAGAAGGGAGGGAAAAAAAAGTTCTAGGGTTTTGATGCACTGGATGAGCCCTCACTTGTTGAAGAAGCTTCTCTTTTGGAACTATCTTACGCAAGCATTTAAGCATATCCTTATATTCATCAGGTGAAATAGAAGATGAAAGCCACGGAAGGAATTTGATCATCATGTTCACAGGAATACTGCAGAAGAACTGCCAAACTAACGATGCCTGCTCTTCAAAGGAGAACTTCTCACTGAGCAAGGGAAAAACCTGCACAGCAAAAGTAAAACAAAACAATCCAAGACATTTGTCTCTAATTCAGAATAATAAAGATGGAACAATAACACAGAGTGTTCCAAGTTTCATAAACTTCAAGAGACAATACTTAGCCACGAAGGAAAAGAAAAAAGAACTCTCTCTACAAAAAACCAAGAGAATTGAAGCAAGCTTTGTTTCAGTTATTCTTATAAAAGCCAAAAGTTAATATCTTTTACAAAGTGTGTTTTTCCAAATAGCTGTCCCGGAAGAAAATAAAGCGTATACCATGCAGGCATGCACTGATAGAATTCATAACTTTTAATTGATTTGAATATCCATAGGAAAACAGTTAACATATAATCTCTGATTTTGCAAAACTCAAGTGTTTGACACAGATACAACATGACTAACTGAACATAGAAAGGGAATGTCCTAACTAGATTCACTAAGCCAATGCCATGTTTGCATGACACATTCCTTCTACGGTTCAAACCCATGTGCTATTCAAAAAATCTGATGTCCTACCAGCTTAATTAGAATATGAATACATACAGGCCTCCATATGTTTGTCATCAATTCTACACACATCGTTGCACTAGTTGGTTCAATGTCATTCAGTGAAATCTGCTAGCAATAATACATTTGCCGATATAAAATAGCACATTAAAGCAAAGTAACTCTCGGATTTACCAGTGGTTACTATCCTAACAAATAGAAGAATGGTAGCTATAGTTTATCGAAACCAGAAAAGAACAGAAAGTAAAATGAACAAAGGAGAGCTCTGTGAATATCTCAATGAATAAATTGTGAGAGCAACTAAAACATGTTTTCACTCAACATTTGGACACAAAGAATACAACAACAACAACAGAACCCATCTAGTCCCCAATCATTTGGGGTATGGGCATGGGAAGATTGGAGACAGATCTAACCTTTAGCAATATGCACAAAGTGGCTGCTCTCAAAATACCACTAAAATAGTGGCCCCCCTAAACCTCCAAGAATCGAGGAGCTACAGGGATGTTTTGCTATAAAACCATGCCCCCAAATGAAAGCCAAAAGGCATCAGGGAGGACAGGCCTAGAGATCCAAATCAATTTCTGTGCTCATTACCATGCTTCCTTCATTCATGGTCCAGAGCATTTCAATAATGAGCACCCGAAATAAATTAGTGAATCTAGAATCAAAAGGCATCTGATGCAAGACACAGTTCAGTACTCAAAACTAAACTAAAACCAACAAGTTCCACGTGGTCCAAAAGGCAAAATGATCAAATTCAATCACAAAAGCAAGAAATATAGCTCTTTCTGTTAAGTAACCACTTGTCCCAAAAGCTTAAGATATAAAATGGGCCAAAAAATGTATATCTATCTATTCGACACCCTCCCTCACGTGAAACCTGTCTTGCACGTGGATAGAAAAATATCTGCAGGGTGAAAAAACAAGGGGAGAAGCACAAACGTAAGCAGGAACAAATATAAACAGAGACTTGAACCCAACCCCTCCCAACCTAAGCTTAGAGACCATGGTCAGTACAAATTGTTCCAAAAGCCTATGCTATTAGGAAATGGCCCAACAATAAATATCACACCGTTCAACACTTTTCAGCTCTACAACCACAAAATTGTGTCCATCCAAGCAGTAAAAAGCCACTACGTGCACTACATAATGAACAAAACATAATGGGCTAAGCTGCAATACTCGTGCTCCCTCTCTTGAGTCCATTCAGACATGCAAAAAACCTTTTATCAGTTTTTCTTCCAAAATCCATCATGACACAATATCAATACTTATTGGGTTGCCAGTTTTTCCTCTATACCAATTGCTTAGGAGATGGTCCAAACTTAATGAGAAAGCAAAACAGACAACAAACACTCAGATGCTACCTGCTCCTCTTCCTTTGACATGTGCTGGCTAACTGAGGTCTGAAGGGCTCCTGTACATGACGCTAGCTCCCTAGCAAACGTCTCATCTCTCGGCCTGTTTGAATTTAGCAGCTCATATAAAATATCAAAAATATCACTTTCTCCTTTGTGCTCTAAGGAGTATGCTTGTGCCACATTCTTCACACGTACATCAAGAGCTGGAAAGATGACCTGCAAAGAACATTCCTAATCTTTCAAAACTCAAACAAACAGCACAAACACTGCTCCTGGGAAAAAGAAAGAAGCAATAGATACAATCCAGCAGACATCATGTGATTTACCGAAAAACCTGGGCTCCACTCCGTATAGACAATCTTAACAGTAAAATGCAAACCAAATTAAGAAAAGGTCCATTATGAGTCACTATTTCGAAATTGATCACACAGACACTAATGGACAGTTGCCAAACATACTCTTACGCCATGCATTCAATCTATTACCGCTGCTATCTGATTATAGCTGTTGTCTGAAAAAATTCCTGTTACAATTAGTTCTCTGCTTCCTAGAACCTCATTCAGTGATTAGAAAGACAAGTGCTTCACTATGGTTACACACTTGCCATAAACTAATAACTGGTCCATTCAAGCATATAAATTTCCCCAAAAACAGAAATCTAATCCCTAAATCCTCTTCTGCCACCTTTCTGGAGCAAAACACCTCCTGTGCCGTGAACTCAAGAAGATTCCACAGTCGTTGCCCTACATTTACCTGTTCACTAAAGCACCTTGTCGGCATAAATGCAGCATACAGTAACTTTGAATATGCCAAAATCATGTAAAGCTATTCACGATAGCAGGTCAGACAGATAATGAATTATTCCTACGATTTTTTGGTGCATCCCTGGGCATGCCTACATTTCTAGACTATTATGTTATAAACCAATGGGTATTGCTGTTTCCTATCAGTCTATCACACATCCAAAGAACAACAGAAACCAATTGAATGCCTTATGGCTGGTGGCCAAACCCTTTGACTTGGAAGACTTGCTTACTAGAACCACTAGTTTTAACCTAAAGGACTGACAAATGATATACTCCCTCCGTCCCAATTTGTTTGCCCACTACAGAAAGACAGAAAGTCAACAAATTTACTGGGTCAAAGTCAAAGAGTTTTCCATTTTACCTTCATAACTAGTATGGGGAATGAATTTGTATACTCTCCTTTGTCAATTGGCACTCCTTTCTTTGTCTTTAATTAATATAAAAATTTGGCTCCAACAAAGACTTAACAAAAATTGGTCCAAAAATTGGGTCCAATCAAAACACAATCCCAAAAAAAAAATTCTTAAAATTTTGGCTCCTACAGAAACTCTCAAAAGTTTTGGCTCCAGTCAAAAGACAATCCCAAAAACTTTTTCTCAAAATTTTGGCTCCAATCAAAACACAATCGCAAAAGTTTTTCCCAAAATTTTGGCTCCAACAAAAACTCTCACAAAAATTGGTACAAATTTTTTGGCTCCAATCAAAACACAATCCCAAAAAATATTCTCAAAATTTTGGAAATTTTGGGTCCAACAAACACTCTAAATTTGTTTGGATCCAAAGAGAAAATGAGTGACAAGGGTAGAATGGGTAGTTTGCCAAGTCTTTATAGCCAATTAAGGAAATTGAGCAAACATTTTGAGGCAGCCTAAAAAGGAATACTGAGCAAACAATATGGGATAGAGGGAGTATTGAACTTGATAGGAATACAAAATTTAAAAATATCTCGGTAGGAGAAGGCACTTAGAGACTCCAAAAGAAAAAAAGAAAAAAAACACACAGTGTACTTATTCAATATGCATTGACTAGTATGTGTCAACTGTCAAACCTCTCTTCAATAGAAATAATATAATAAACGTATTATCGATTAAGGACTGAGCTTTGCTTTTTAGCAAATAAATATTTTCCAAGATAGATTTTGTAAATGTAGAGAACTTATTTCTCAAACTCTGGATGGTTTTTGTTGGGAGAGAAAAAGTTTGGTCAAAAAATCCTCGAGAATGAAGGTAAAGAGGAGAGAGGGGGCACTTGATACATACAGATCCACAATACAGAAATTCCAGACTTTGGCTTCAAAGACTTCAAATTTTCACCATTCCTATGTATCTTTGGGTACTTGCAAAACAAGAGATAAATTAAGAATGAACATTACATCACTCAAACGACAGGGTTCAATAACCAACTCCTATTCCTCTCAGTAAATAAGCACCACATAATACCCAAAGGAACAATCCCCAAACCTTCCCAATTCCTCATTTACGCATCCTCTATCAATGAAGAAAACAAAACCTAAAAGAACCATTCTTTTGCGTTTATTATATGTTGAGATGCAAATAAAGAAGGTGCAGGGCCCGTTGGGAAAATTGCTGCAAATTAGTTATGCTATGACCAACATAAACAAAGGATAGGTAAGTATGTCTAGTTCACTGTTTTTGACATTGTCTTCAAAAATTATTGCTAAAGAGCTAGTTTGGAGTCGGCAAAATAATGTTACCAATTTTCTATTTAAAATGCTAAAATGAAGTACAATTACATAAATCTTTCATTGCCTCCACCTGGTTGGAGAACTCATTCTCAAAAGTCTTTAATAAACAGCTTTGGTCATTTTATTTTCTTTCACCTTCTAGGATATTCTTAGAAAAAGAATTCTCATACACCAGCTCTCTGTGCACATCTACCAGACAAAGAACTCGTGAGAGGGGTGTGAACGTATCTTTTCTCATATTATGGGATATAAGATGAACTCGATAAATGAGTACCAAGTGTATTGAAAATTTGAAATGTGAGAAAAACGTATATCAACAATGGAAAAAGTGCTTTGGGATAGGTAAAAAGTAGATTAAGATGCTAAATATTTTGGCATTTTTTACACCTCAGCCAGCCCATAATATTGGCAGTTAGAAAAATCTCACAAATAATTACCTGATTATTGAGTGGATAAAAATATTTGAGGGACCCACATTCAAAGTAAAAAAATAACATACATTGACTAATGAATTATAAAAAAGGCAAACATTACACCTCCCACAAACAGTCTGCAGAAAAAATCATACATATGCCCACACATATGTACCTACATTGACATGTATAAACAATATACTTCTAGAGAAAATATAAAAAAAAGATGAATTGGACATGATTTCATTCTCCAAGCACTAAAAAAACAATTCCTTCTTTGGTATCAAGAAGATTTCTTTATGGGCTGTGGCTATCTTGGTATTGTTTTTCACTTATACAGCAAGAGGAACCTAAAAAGGGTCCAAATTTCAAGGTTTCATATGGCGCCTTGTCTGTCGTGCTTACAAAAATGACGCTGCTTCTCTCACAATTTATCGTTAAGAATAATTCTCTTTAAGACACCTTCCCAGTGCTCTTTAAGACAACTTCCTAGTGCCCAAAGACTTATGATGGGATTAAATATTCGAATATTTGGTGGTATTTATAAAAATTCCGAGAATGAAACCAAACCAAACCGAGCATTATGCCCCAATCAATTAGGGTCTGCTACGTGAATCCTTTTTTTCATTGAGCTCTGTCAAGGGATACTTTTGTCCCTTAGACTCAGTAAACTCATATCTTCACGCACTACAGCATCCCATGTCAATTTAGGTCTTCCCCTCGCCGTGGGTTACAAGAAGATTTCTTTGTGGGCTGTGGCTATCTTGGTATTGTTTTTCACTTATAGAGCAAGAGGAACCTAAAAAGGGTCCAAAATTCAAGGTTTCATTATGGCACCTTGTCTGTCGTGCTTCAAAAAATGATGCTGCTCACAATTTATCATTAAGAAAAATTCTCTTTAAAACACCTTCCTAGTGCTCTTTAAGACACCTCCCTAGTGCCCAAAGACTTATGATGGGATTAAATATTCGAGTATATGGTGGTATTTATAAAAATTCCGAGAATGAAACCAAACCAAACTGAGCATTATGTCCCAATCAATTGGTGTCTATTACATGAATCCTTTTTTTTTTCATTGAGCTTTGTCAAGTGATACTTTGTCGCTTAGACTAAAACTCATATCTTCACGCACTACAGCATCCAATGTCAATTTAGGTATTCCCTTCGCCGTAGCGTTACTACCCAAAACCTATGTAGCACAGACAACAACACGGATATGGGGACGGACATGGACACGGCCACGGCTGGGGACACGACAAAAATAAATAAACATATAAATCATTATATACATAAATATATTGTATACTATGCAGTAACAGTTAAATTTATACACTTTTCTTTTGATATGTAAGATATTTACATTGTTATGTGTTGGTATATACGCACATATAAACATGTAAGATACGCACACAACTACGGAGATATTAACATCGAATATATACCAGTACACACACACACACATACATTGAAAGAGAGGAAGGGAGAGAGACTTAGAGAGTGAGATCGTGAGAGTCAAAGAGTGTAGACATGGGACATGGGTGTCCATGCCGTGTCCCAGAGTGTCCCCTCCAAAAAAAATATTTAATTTAAGGGACACCCCATGTGGCGTGTCCAATGTGTCCCCAAGTATCCCCCGAGTGTCTCCATGTCCCCGCATCCCATACGGGGACACGGCAACCTCTAAAGTGTCGGTGCTACATAGCTCAAAACTATCCTATCAACTCTCTTAACTATCTACAGGTCTATGGTAGATATTTTCAAACGATCTTAGTCTATTTTCTCTCAACTTCTCCTCTATAAGTTCTACACCTACCATCTCAGAAATGGTTTTTAATTAACTCATCCTTATTTTCCTGCTTTTGTTTACAAGGTTCTAAATATATGTATTGAATATCATTTTTACTATGCCTAATGTGGGTATCCAGAATACTTCTCCTCCGCGATACCCTTCTAGGATGCCTCCTCTGAGGTTCTCCTCCGAGACACCTCCTCCACAGAGTCTCTAAAGCATATCACTACGAATGTGCCCGAGCATCTCCTATGTCTACACACAACTTAATTAGGCTATCATGGGCATGGCGACTCTACACAAGACCCTAAGTCAGGAGCGGGGCCTGGGTACCCACTCGGTACCTAAGAAGGTATTGGCTTAGAGGCTAGAGCGAATGAATTGTCAAGACTCACCTCCAAGAGGTGAGCTCCATGACCGGCCATAGAGAGAGAGGGGCGCGCCTACGTCACCAACATCTGACAGAAGATCTATGCAGCATCCCAGCTGACACGCCGATATAAGGAGCTTGTATCATACCTACCATCTGGCCATGATACAGGCATCCATACATCACCCAAATGTGCCTCTGAGAGTCCGATGATGAGAACCCCAAGTTCTTATCATCACACTCAAGGAGAAACTGTACTCCGATGTGCATTAATGTGGAAGATATGCTTCCTTGCCCTCCAAGGCTTCAAGGCTCCTATATAAACAGGAGTTTGCAGAGCATTCAAGACACACATTGAATACATACCTACTATTCCTACTCTCTGGTTCATTGCTTCATACTGCCACTCCTCTCTCTCACTAAGACTGCCCTAAGCTCTCTCCTCCTCCACCTCCGATGGTCTCGAGCATCATTGTAGCACCTACCATGTCCTCAGAGGGACACCTTAGATACTCTTCCCATACCTTACAACCACACCTAATTCAACCAATAAATTGGAATCACTAACTAAAAGTAAAAAGACACCTTCAACATGAAAATATCTTACGTCAAGTATGCCTAACATGATATGCATGTTCTCTTTAGACAAAACTAAAAAGAGCATGCATATCCTTAGACTTCGTTCTGGCATGGAGGAGTTTGCACATTCTTAATGTCGATTCATACCTGCCCCAATCAGCTCATTGGTCACATTATTTTCCAGCAGTCCACATAAAGTACCATATATAGAGTGAACATGTCACTCTAACATGCATGCCAAAAGTTTGGAGCCCAAATATATAGTAAGAAGGCAACACAAAACTAAAGAACTTGGCGAGTTAGCATGGGCTACAAGGTATCCTGCTGAGGCAGCAGCAAGACCCCCAAAACAGAAGCACCCTAACATACACGAGTGGCCTAGTGGTCAAGGTCTGAGACTTACGAGTTTGCTCCCTCCCAAGGTTTCAGTTGTGAAAGCCACTAGGTGCTATCAACTCCTTTCATTTGGGCTTTAGTCGGCTTTAATTGGGTCCCCCCACTAGTGGACGGTGAGACTGGTTCCATGATTAGTCGAGGTGCGCGTAAGGAGGCCCGGAAACTGAATGATCAAAAAAATGACAGAGAGGCCCACGTGGGCATATGAATAAGTGTTTTATTTGGGAGTCCAAGCCACCCCATTCCAAAGCAACCGAAAGAAGGCACTCAAACTTAGTTTGAGCTAGAACGCAGGACAATGGTGAAGTTAAGCAATAAGAGATGGTTGCGACACGTTGCCATGACATGCATGCCAACGGTAGCGCTGATATTTCAATGGCCACTTCAACTATAACCGGATGATGAACTTACAAAAAAATGCACCCAACGGCATAATTTTGAAGCGTGCTGCTGTGTGGTTGTTCAGTGAAACACCTATAGTGCTGAACTTCCTACCATTCTTAACTCCAAATATTAACAGAACTTTATGATTTTATACACGAGCAGCGAACCAGTTTAGCAAAACCACCATTAATCATACAGTTCTGTTGATATAGTTAAACGAGTTGAAATTCCAACAAAGTTCCAGTTATTGAGGTTTAAATCCCAATCCTCCACTTCCAGCAAGTGACTTTTATTGGTTTTCTCCAAGACAAAAAAATTGTCAAGGAAATTAGATTCTCCCCCAACAAATGCAAGCGAAACAATTGTGTCCACCAAATTGGAGCTTGCATAAGCAACTTCCATAAAGATCCTCCTAAGAACTAGGAATCCATCCAAATGCTTCAGTTGTTGCCATATCCTTTATACAGTAACAGTAAAACAGAAAGCAAAACTTTCACTAACGCAGAGTCATTAAAGAGGTGGCATGCTTCACATGTACAGAAATGACGTAGACGGAAAGATGGAATTCTTTGGTGTCAAAAAATGAAGCTGAATTATAGACATAGCCAAGCCATTAGCTGAAAATGGCTAGGGCAAGGGAATTTTACAGGGCACAATTGTATATAGAGGTCAAGACCTTTCCCGTATGGGCTTCATAGCAGGTTTTTGAAACCCAACAATAAGGGTGAAAGGCATATTGATCAAGTGACCTCATCCCAACTGATCTGCAATGCAAAATTTGTTTGCAGGTAAAATCCAAATTCGCACTGCAAACCTTGCACAAAAAAATAAAAAGCATTCCTATGCAAACATACAAAAGAAACAGATGAAACCGCAAACTAATGGGACTCGGAGGACTCATTGCACAATCTGATCTCAACGTATACAGGAAAAGAAAGCAGCACCAAAACGGAATCTACAAAAGCTAAGCAACTATTATTAATCAAGTAGCACGTGACTAACTGAACTACAGCGATTTTATAAGATATAAGTAGTTAAAGGTCGCAAAAGACTTTCGAGGAATAAATTAATTAGTGGAAAAAAGGTACAAGGAAGAATTAAGAAGGCGTGTGTGTTGACCTCATCCTCAGCATTGGAGTGGTGCTTGTAAATTGACCTAAGGAAATGGTAGCGCTGGAACAGCGGGTGTATGTCGGTTAGTTGGCCGGTGGCAAAGGCCATGGCCGACTTGTGAAGCTGGTCGAGCTCCAAACGGATGGCCTGGTGAAAGTGGAGAAAAATTAGGATTGGTGATTTCACCTCCAAACATTTCTTCGAAGCCGACGACGAATCAACCGGATTCACAGCCCCTGACAAAACCGCCACTCCTCCGTCCCGCCCCAGCAACGGCGTTCCCATTTTCCTCCCTCTCTCTCTCTCGCGGCAGAAGTCTCTCTTGCGTTGCGCTATCTAAAACATTAATAAGCTTGTTCTCTATATCTATGCCTACACGCTTTCTCTGTGTCGTATCTATTGAGAATTCACCCAGAAAATATGTGGCCTCTCTCTCTCTCTCTCTCTCTCTCTCTCTCTCTCTGTGGAAAATTCTCGCTCTTCTCTCTCTCTGGAAAATTCTCGCTCTACGCATACAAAATTAAAATCCCATGGGAGCCCATAGGTTGAGAGCCATTTGTTAAACTGTCGATTTCTATACAAACGGAACGGAGTAGGAGACGGTGAGGTGGGAAAATTCGGTGGGCTCGATAAGAGCGATATTTGACGGTTGACCACCCGCTGCCACGTGGAATTAATCGGCCACGTCCAAACCCTGGGGATGATATCATCAACGACCAATTGGAGTCGGCACGTGAGTGCTTTAGGGACTGCGGGGACAAACTCCTAAGCGGCCTGGTTTGGTAAATTTAAAAAATTGGTTTTTTGATTTTTTTGATTTTGTTCTTATTCAAGAAAAATTTGTATTTGTTAGTTTTCGGTCGATTTTTTGTGATTTCTTTGCTTATCTCGACAAGAGAAGAATCGAAAAAGTTTAAAATTATTAACCAAACTTAAAATTTTGTGAATAAAGACGAAGGTGACATCCAAAAAACCGGTTTTTTGGATTATTTTTCGTCTTTATTTACAAAACTTTAAGTTTGGCTAATAATTTTACACTTTTTAGATTCCTGTCGTAGAGACAAGCCAAAAAACCACAAAAAATCGACCGAAAACTAACAAATGCAAAAAAAAATTTGAATAAGGACAAAACCAAAAAAACCAAAAAACCAGTTTTTTTTAATTTGCCCAAATCAAGCCATAATCTCGACTGTAACTGGAATGATTAACGAGTGCTCCCTACAAAAGAGAAAAACTAAAGCGCACAAATCCCTCTGTGGGTCTATTTTGGGTTGCCACTCGAATTATAATAAATATAATACATGCATTTTAGTGTTCTCGTAAAAAATCAGGATAATTGGATCACTTTAATTATTTGATCCAACCTTTTAATTTTTAATAACTATAAACATTAAATCATAAATTGGACATTTAGATCAAGAAATTAAAATTCCAATTAAGCTAAATTTTTACAGGTACAATCAAATGTATTATCAAATTAATGAACAAGTTGAATTATTTGTACGTTATCGCACCCATAGATGTAAGTTTTTCTAGTTCCTCTTCTACGAGCAAAAAAGAGGATCCATATGGGGTCCACAGCCACCATCAACCAGGTACCTGCACAGTTCCTACCAAATTCACACCCTTCAAACCGTTGGATCTGTATCCTTAAACCCAAAATACCAAGAATCCCACGCGTAATTGGAAACCCAATGAACTTCGATCACCCTTAATTGGGCTCAAACCCAAAATACCAAGACTCCCACGCCTAATTGGAAACCCAATCAACTTCGATCACCCTTAATTGGAAACCCTAGGGTTGAAATTTCTCAATCTAACTCTAGGCTACAAGCTGCAACTTCACCACTCTCCATCCCCTTTGATCTTAATCTGGAGTCTCCTGTGCAATTGGGGGGCTCTACACAACAAAGTCAATCCCACAAAACCCTAACACCCCTCATCCCAGTGATCTTTCAGATGAGTTCGGTGTTCATAGCCCTAAACACGATTCTGCAAGTTATCCTCCCAAGCTCCTTGATCTAAACCCATCTCCTCCCATTGACAAAAACCTGAATCATTCCGTTCAAGATAAATCACCAAATAGCTTCGATCCTCACAACCCAACATCTGCAAACCCTAGTCCGTCTCAAAAACTCCAGCATGTGTTTCAGCAAGCAAACATTTAATTAGAATCCGAGGATAGGTTGTCATCACTGGTTCGTTCTCTTAAGGGTGAAATGCAGAATTCAGGGATATGGGTCGACTACTCGAAGTTAAAAACCCAACTAATTCGACTCAAGGAGAATCACGTTAACTCAAATGGTCCTTCCTCTAATGATGTAGGTGGCAATGGGCAAGTCCTAAAAGTGGATTTCAACTACAAACCTGTTGCAGTAGGGAATCAGTCCCAAATTATGCAAGCTCCAAAGGGCGACACCGAGCATCTTCAACAGTCTACGAACAACCAAAACTCAGATAAAACAGAGAACTAGGTTGATCTTTTTAGTGCTCAAAGTCCCTCTAAAGTTATGAAGCTAGATTACTACCCAGAACTGCAACAAGGGAAAAATGCGATTGTTGAATTTGATGCATCTTGACCTTAATACTAGGAATCTCTGTCTAATTGGACATTTCCTAGATGGCAAATGTCTTTTCCTTTGTTAGGTGCTATAGCAAAATCTGCTTGGAAAGAAAACGCTTTTGTTTCCATCAAGCAAATAGGTTCATGCTTCTTTTTTGAGTTCAAGGATGAAGACACAAAACTGTAGGTCTTAGAAAGAGGTCCCTACTTTTTCTCCAGAAGATACTTAGTGCTTAAAGATTGGAGAAGCATGTTAGTCCCCTCTACGGAACATCCTTCATCAATTTCAGCGTGGATTAAGTTCCATAAGCTCCCTCTTGAATGTTGGATAGAAGTTGGTCTTAGTCATATTGCTAGCACTGTTGGTAAACCAATTCATGTTGATAAAGCAACACACAAGAAACAAAGGCTGGATTACGCTCGAATATGCGTTGAACTTGAAGCTGGAAATGATTTGCCAACTGAGGTTGTGATTAAGTCAAATGGGGAATCAGTGGTGGTGGAAATGGAACATCAATGGCTGCCCTCTCAATGTACAAAATGTAAGGTTTTTAGACATACTACGAAATCTTGTGGCCAAAAATCTATATCCAAACCATCCACACTTGGTAACAATTGGCATAGGGTGGGGAAGGAAAAGGACACTTCCATTGATGGAAGTAGTACTGACCCTAAGTTGTCTTCTGATGCTACGTACATAAACGTAGAGGGATATTTGCTCTTAAGGCAGTCACAAAATTTGTCCCTATTGCTACTAACACTGCTCTCACGAGTACATTCACGGAAGTCAACGATTCGGATGATGATGATATCAGCGGAGCAATGGATGAGGTTATTGAAGTGATAGAGGTTGATAAAACCAATGAAGTTGTAGAAACTTTTGATTCTATTCTTGAGAAGTCTGGATTGGATATACTATCACGTAGGGGTGCACACTGGCCCAGTAGCCTGCCCAACCCAACCCGGTTTTTTTAGGGCTTGGGATAAATATTTTGGCCCTATGGGCCGGGCTGGGTTGAGATTTTAAGCCCGTTTACTAAATGGGCTAGGTTGGGGAAAATCCTCTAAGGCCCAGCCCGGCCCGATTTAAATAATATTTTATTCTAATACTTTATATAAAGATTGATGGAGTTCGAGGGTTCTATATTTTTTAGTACTTTAATTGCATTTTAATTTGTAGGTCTGTTTTTAATATTTAAAGTATAATATTATGGTGGTGATTTGTAATTGTGATTGTTATGGTTGATTAATTTTATATCTGTGATACCATGCTTTAAAAAAATAAATGGGTTTGTTGGACGGGCTTGGGAAATTAAAATTTTATTTGGGTTGGGCTTGGACATATTAAATGAAGCCCGATTATAAATGGGTCGAGCTTGGGAATGCACAAATCTCGTTATTATCTAGTATAACCCCGGCCCGAACCCAGCCCTGCCTGGTGTATGTGCACCCCTACTGCCAAGTCTGGACCATAAAGAGGACCCAACCCCTAAGCCTCCTAACATACTGCTAGTCCCTCCAACTAATGATGGAAGTTGTCTCACAGATTTAGGCAAGGGGGATGAGAGAGAGGAGAAACCACTTCATACTCCTGGGAATGCTAATCAGAAAAGGATGAACTAAGGTTCTAGTCACAATGGCAAGAAAAATAAGCAAAGGAGCCGGAGCTCCAGGAAAAAGAAGGGTCACTAACCTTCTATCGTATCCTTTTTGAAGTATTGTAGCACTTAAAACGCCCATCTCTGCATTTTGCATATTACCTTTTGATATATCTATGTCTAATACACCTTTATATTTTGGGTCTTGGAACATGAGGGGCCTCAATGACCCCATTAAGCATATAGAGATCAAGTCTTTTGTTAAGAATAATAACATGTCCTTAATCGGTTTTATTGAGCATAAAATAAAGGAACCAAACTCTGGTAGAATTTTGAACTCTATGTTACCTAATTGGTCCTTCGTCCACAACTATGCTCATGCACCTATTGGTAGAAATTTTGTAAGTTGGAATCCTGATTTGGGGACCCTTAATGTTTTGGGGCAGTCCAGTCAAGCCATCCACTACCAAGTTCAATCTGTGGTTGGTGATATTCAATTTATTGCTACCTTTGTTTATGGGTCTAATGAATATCTTGAGAGAGTTGATTTGTGGCATGACTTGTCTCTTTGGGATAGCACTAACCCTTGGGTTATTTTAGGAGACTTTAACGCTTTAAGATTCCCCTTTGATAAAGTTGGTGGGGATAGGCACTGACCATCATACATGGGTACCTTTAACAACTGTATAATCTCCAATGAACTTTATGATTTAAGGTATTCAGGGTGTCATTTCACTTGGGCTAACAAACAGGAGCCTAATCATTTTGTCTCCACGAAAATTGATAGGGTGTTGATTAATGAGTAGTGGACCAGGAGCTTCATTTGCTCCAGTGCCCACTTCCCTCCTTCCAATATCTCTAACCACTCCCCTGCAATGGCATTTCTTAATCCCACCCCTAAACAATCCATCAAACCATTTAAATACTTCGACTTTCTGGCAGAACATCCTCAGTTTCTAACTACTATTCAAGGTGTGTGGAGAAAGGTAAATCACTGGCACCCCATGTTTATAGTGTATGAAAAGCTTAAACTCCTTTAATTGGAGTTTAAGAAGTTAAACACCAAGGAGTTTGGTGATATCTCCACACAAGGACTCTCAATGCTAGACAACAACTTGACCTAGTTTAAAATATGCTAGGATCTAATCCCAGTAACCCAATCGTCCAAATTCAGGAGTGGGACTTGTGTAAACAGTATCTTTCCCTTTCTAGAGCTGAGGAGAGCTTTGCTAAATAGAAGTCTAGAATTCAATGGTTAAAGCTTGGAGATTAATACACCTCTTTCTCCTTTAAGTCCATCTCCAGCAATAGAAATAGAAGAAGGATCACTAGTCTGGTCCTCTCTGATGGCAGTACCACCCAGGACCTGAAGGTGATTAAATCCACTTTTGTTGACTTCTATTCTAATCTTCTTGGTACTCCTCATTCCACTCCTTACTCTGGTTCTAATATCATTGATCTTGAGATTGACGAGACTTTCATGTCTTTAAACCCCAATAAAGCGTTGGCCCAAATGGTAATAATTCTAGTTTCTTTCAGAAATCTTGGGATGTTGTTGGGCATGAAATTACATCTACTGTCAAGAACTTCTTCAGGTCGAGTCAGCTCCTTAGGAGGGCCAATTCCACCATTATTGCTCTTGTTCCCAAAGTCCCCAATCCAACCAAAGTGGGGGATTATAGGCCAATATTACGTTGTAAAACCATTTACAAATGTATTGCAAAAATCCTTGCATAGAGGATTCAAGCTGTTCTCCCATTCCTCATTGATCCTATTCAATTAGGATTCGTTAAAGGCAATAGAATAGCTGATAACATTTTCCTCACTCAAGAGATCATGAGAGACTACCATAAGCACTCATCCTTTCCCAAATGTTCCATGAAAGTTGACATCATGAAGGCTTGTGACACTGTTAGGTGGGAGTTTTTGTGGGATGTACTTACCTCTATGAATTTCCCTCCTCAAATGATAAAGTGGATTCAAGCATGCATCACTACAACTAATTATACATTGAATGTGAATAGTGATTCCACGGGCTTCATTTTAGGTAATAAAGGTCTGAAGCAGGGTGATCCCTTGTCCTCTTATCTTTTTGTTATTGTCATGGAGGTACTGACCCAAGAGAAATTCCTCCTTCCTGGTTTTCATTTCCATTGGAGGTGTGGTCAAATTAAAATGATCAATCTTTGCTTTGCAGATGATCTCATGATTGTGTCCCCCGTGAGCAAAGCGATTGTGCCTCTACATTTCTTTAGGAGAGGAGGTAATACGTAGTGGGGTCTCATGCGAGGTATGGCGGAGGAAGTTGAGGTGGTGACAACCCTGGCCCATTGTGATATATATAAAAGTAGAATGGGAGGGTGAGGTTGTTGAGAGTGCTTGTAGTGTGAGGCCTTTCATTCCAATGGGTCCCTTCTCATCCCACAATATTCTGGTGGTGTTATCATGTTGCATTATTTCTTTGACATTTGGTTGTTTTCATTACTAGTCACAAGTTATTTGAGACAAAATTCTGATCATGTTGGGTGTGTATAGTAGCTGTGCTTTTTCTATCACATCGTATGTAGCAGTGCAATGTTCCTTAGGTTGTTTTTTTGGGCAGCAAAGGCCAACAGGTTCTACTTGAGCACATGCTCTTAACGCCCTGTTTGGCGACGTCGTTAGCACCCGGATTTGCCGCCACTCCGGATTTGTAATCCAGGGCCCACCACCAGCCGGTGTTTGGCACAAAATTTTCGTCCCCAACTCCACCCGGACTATTTTCACTGTTTGGAGTGCAAATTTGGCTTCACCCGGATTTGCCAACGACAGCCCTGACCTTGTCGTTGGCTAACAAGGGTGGATTTGGGGGTTTTTCTACCCATTTTACCCCTCCAAATCCGGGTGATTTGGAGGGTTTTGAACAAAAAAAAAAAATTCTAAAACAGAAGAAATTACCACGTCGGAGCAACCATCGTCGTCGTTGGAGCAACCATCTTCATCGTCGGAGCAACCATGGGTTTAGATCTAGAAATTTTCCTGGCCTGGGAGGGGTGAAACCATCGTCGGAGCAACGATGGGGTAGGTGGAGATGGTGGTGGCTTGCCGGAGGAGACGTGAGGTCGGCCCAAAGCCGTTACCGGAGCAACAACACCCGTCGCCGGAGCAACTGTTGTTGCTTTGTTTTTAACGAAAATGGAGAGGAAGATGACTGTTGAGTTTATCTATATATGTATATAATACATTTAAGACCTCCTAGTTTTTAATACTGCACATTTACCCCATATTTACTTCTTATTACCCCCTAGATTTATAATACAAATTTAAATTGTCTTTTAATTTTTAAAAAGTTCACTTTCTGATTTTTTTCAATTTTTTTCATAATTATTATTTTTAATATATTTATGTAATTATTTTTTATTTATTCTAAGTATTATGTATTTATTTTTAATTATAATGAAATTAAACCATGTTATCAATTAAATTACTATTGGGGGCAATTTAGTCATTTGTCCTCTTATCCACCTTCCAAATCCCCTTTCTCAAAATACCATCCAAACACCTCACTAACAAATCCACCCTTCTTATGAGGTGGGGCCACCCTCATTACAAATCCACCTTCAAATCTACCCTCATTACAAATCCACCCAAAATCATCTCTAGTCGTCATAAGGGTGTGGCACCATGGTGACTTATCCTAGGGAAGATGTCCTTAAGCATTTCAGTTTTTTGTAGCCAATTTCTGGTATGTTTGCCTATCACTAGGAGGATGTCGCAGTGTGATATCAAATACTCAAATTGCAGTGGCCAATTTTCTCCAAGCTACTGGATCTAAATCAACCATTTCATGCAATCTGGTCTCCACTATTGGGCTTGAATTCTGGGCATTGTGAATTTCACCGCTTGGGCCCAAAATCTTGGGTGTGTTCATATTGATCCCATCTGTTCCATTTTGATGGGCCGTAACTCTAGGCAATGCACAGTCCACCTGGGCCGATTCAATTTGGTTGGATTTCCCGTTCCATTAAAGCTGGAGGTCCTAGCCTAGTTAATTGGGCCAATCATCCAAGTTCTTTTAACGTAGGCCTTTTCTTATAGGCTACTCTACAAGTCATGTTCTTTCACAAGCCTTCCTTCCAAGGTTGAAATCCAAGCTTCATCGGATTAGCTCATGTCCCAAGCATCAACTTCATTTTGTCATTTGTATCTTTTCCCTCTTTTTTAGATGGATAGGAAACAAATATTGCATTTCACTTTAGTCCATTGTAGCCTTTTGGCGCATGTTTTCCTTTTGTTTTTTCTTTTCTTTTCTTTCCTCCTGGGGTATGCTCCTTGTAGGTTGTACATTCGCTTGGCCTTTTTATATTTCAAGTTGATTTACTCAAAAAAAAAAAGTGGGCTCCACGGAGCGATCTGCGAAGATAACAAACCTCTAAATAGAATCTCCAAGAACTTTGAGGCCATCACACTATGTAGATAACTAAGGGTGGATTTATCATTTGATTTTACAGGAAATCCCATAATATTAGAAAGTTAATAAAATCAATTTGTGTTCTCATTAGATAAAATCACTTGAGTGTGTGTGAGTTTGAAGGAGATTTAATAAAAGCATTGGGGTGGTTTAGCAAATGACAAATTTTTTTTTTTTGATAAAATCAATTATCAAATAGGAAACAAGGCCTAAAAGTTATCATAATTCAAGAGTACTACAAGGATTACTAAAAAACGTGGGTCTATGACCCTCTTCTCCCTTCGTCTATAGGTCACTACTAATTTTGCTACAAGTTTACACTTTTATAAAACCTATATAAATGTTTATGGAAGAATTTGTGTATCTGTTTGAGGTTGAAGCAAAGCTGGATAAATATTTTCACAAAGTATAGACCGATATTCTACGTTTGTTGCAGTGAAACTCTGTTTCACTTCTAGAATTGGTTTATGAATAATGTGATGCACTCAAATATAAGGGTGTCCAATGTAAAAATTGTTCACTATCTACTTCTTATTCTGTGTAATGTAAGGCTAAAATTGGTGGCCAATGGTGGTTTCAAAATTTAGAAAGAGAAATTTCTCAATGTAACAACAATAATATTTCATTCAGGTAGAATATTTGTCTCATATTTGAACCATAATCTTTTTCGTAAAATTAGCATTATATGACATTTTAACCAAATAAATGAAATTTAATGGAGTAATTGGTATTCATCTAATTTTCCATACCCATGCATTTGAAGCCAAAAATGCAATAGTCAAAGTAGTGTTCAAATTCTCTAAAACTTCAAACCCCTAGCCTGCTCTTATATTTCCCCTCCCCTCTAGGGTTTCACCACCCAATGCAGCGGGAGGGGAGGACTTCACCATTCGTCAGCCTTCTCTGCCAATTCGAAATCTCGGAGCTCTCTTCTTTCCTTCCATCACTCTCCATTTTTCTTCTTTCCCGACAACTAGTTACCATCTTTATCCCGCCCCCTTCATTGTCTGTTGTTCGTTCTTCTAGTGCTTCCATGGCATGATTACTAGGGGTTGTGGTTGCTGGTGGTTCGTAGTGGGGGTCGACGGTGGATTGTGAGGCGTAGTCATGGTTTCAAGATCTTGGTCGCCAATGGTTGTGCTGGAGGCAGATCGGCTACGACGGTGTGGAACTAACCTTTATTTTTTTTCATTACTCGAATCTAACGAGCATTTCCATGCCGATGCTCGAATTGTTCACATACGTACAACTTGATTTGTTCGTAGCCCTATGGGGGTGTGAAAAATATTGAAAATATTTTAATTCTAAGATTTGTTTTTTGGGTTCCTTTAATTGTTATTAGCGCCCAAATGCCAACTCTTTTTCTCTTTGGGAGCCAACAGACCTAAACCAAAACTAAAAAGGAAACCCCTGTACAGATGTGCCAATGAGGTGAAGTCCAAATAGTTCTATGGGTAGTTTTGGGGTTATGATTTCTGGGTATGTACTATGTAGCATTATTTTTGAAAACCTACTATGTAGCATTATTGCGATGGAGATTATATTTAAGTATACATTTCTCGAGGAAGGATATTATATATAAGTATAAATCTCAAGAAAGTAATATCCTCAAATAAAGTGAATATGATTTGAATTTGTGGTAACTTGGGTTGTCACATAAACAACCCATAACCTCTTGAAATTTAGCTCATTGTTTATTGCAAGAAACTATAACTATTTCCTTTGATTGCCAATCTTAAGAAATTTGCTGCCAGCCTCTGATCTTCTGTCTGATTTGACTGATTTACTAATGGTTCCATTTAACCCTATAGTTCTGGGGTTTAAATGTTTACAATTAAAGTAGGTGGCGTATATTTTAAAAAAAATTAAAGTAAAGAGGGGTAAAGTGAAATTTCACCCCCCCCCCCCCCCCCCAAAAAAAAAAGGAAAAAAAAAGACAATGTCACTTGTGATCTAAAGACATCGAAGTTGCCAGAGTTGGAAGAGCTTCGTTGTAACTGCAACATTCGATGTTGCTCTTGTTTAGTGTCGACACTCTCTGTAGGTATGGTGTTTTTGCCGGTTAAAATATCTATGACTACTTGTTATTCTTGATTTCGGGATGGGATTGTTGATGGCCATCGAATTAAGTCGATGTTGAAACGTTTTACTTAACCCACATTATGCAGTACAAAGTTCAGTAATAAATTATCGACTTAATTCACTTTTTTCAACATCATAATATCGAAATCTACCCATTACATCAACATTTTCATTCCGAAAAAGATACAAGGAAAATTCCATATATTACAAGTTTCGACAAGATAATGTTGACATTATTAACTTATTTCGACATTTTGATGCCGGAGTTTATACTTGTAAATATTCGTAATCTGGTAGTATAAAATACCTTTCGACAAGATAATGTTGAAATTATTATCTTATTTCGACATTTGGATGTTGAAGCTTATACTTGTAAATTTTCCTATTTTGGTAGTACACTATGTTTCGATAAGCAAATGTTGATAATAATCATATTTTTCGGCAAACTGATGTTGAAAATAGTACATTTTTTCGACATGTTCATACCAAAATAAATACAGAGTTTCACAGTTTTGCAACTTGCAAGGTTATGCGTCAACGCATGGGAATGACACAGGCCTACCAAGCTTATACGATTATACTGAAAATTTTACAACAGACTCGGTGAGTGCATTGAAAAGGTCAATCTTCTTTTCCAATTATGAATTATTAAGGTGTATTGAATTCTTTTCTTTTCTTGACCCATGTTTTGTAGGTTTTTTCGTCCGAAGAAGAGATGAGACATTGGATAATATCGACCGGTAAAGAAAATTGATTGGTCATTATCATAAAGGCGTCCAAGTAACAACCAATAAACCGAAAACCTAGGATTAGATTTGGTTGTGAACGGGGTGGCAAGTACAGAAAGTTTGTGAGCAAGAACAAGTCAATTGGCAAAGGGGTAAACGAAAAGGGGATGAAGAACATACCACGTGTCATCGGCTCTAAGAAATGTGAATGCCCATTTGAGTTAAGGTGTTCGAAGGAGTTAGATGGTTGGACTGTGAAAGTCATCAACAACAATCACAACCATCCTACTGCGGATCAGCTTGAGGGGCATCCTTATCCTAGGAGGTTGTCTTTTGAGCAAACTACTATGCTGGTTGATATGTGCATTTCTTTGTTGTCGAAACCTAGAGAAATACTAAGTGTAATGAAGGGCAAAAATGAATTCAGCGTCACCACAATTAAATCCATATATAATGCACGCCACAAGCACCGGGAGCAATCCTGAATTTTTAATCTTTTCCTTCATCCTTTCGTCCGTTAACTCCCACTTGTTTAGGTAACTAGGATGGTGGTGCAGTCTAAGTGTAGATCGTTCTTGTCCTTGCCAAATTGCAGCAGCCACGTGCGTGTCAAAACTGACCAACAAACTCTTATCCTCCGGTCCACCCGGAGGCTGAGTGTCAGCTGCATCCTCTGCATTCTCCTGCTCCTCAACCTCTTCCCGAGTCAAAGATTCATCATCAACCTCAACATCTGTCCCAGCCTCCTCAACCTCTGGCTCCGCACGGAACCTACCTCCTCTTAGAGCTCGGCCTCGACCTCGACCTCTAAGTGGTGGACGAGCCATAACCTATATGAAAATGACAAAATATACGTTAAAGTATGATATATATATATATATATATATATATATATATATATATATATATATATATATATATATATATATATATATATATATATACAGTGAGTTTCCGGTCCAAACTCCCTTAACTTCTTAAGTTACGGACCTCATTGATCTCGATCGAATTTCGATGATCCGAACTGTCCAATGTGTTTAAAAGGTGTTTTTAGGGCTCCCGCGAGAAATCATAAAAAAACAATACCGGGAAGGGCTTGATCTGAGCCGTTTTTCACAAAAACTATATATGTACAGTTTTGTGAAAACGGTTCGGATCAAGCTCGTCGCGGTATTTTTTTTTTGATGATTTCTTGTGGGGGCCCTAAAAAACACCTTTTAAACACATTGGACGGTTCGGATCATCGAAATTCGATCGGGATCAATGAGGTCCGTAACTTAAGAAGTTAAGGGAGTTTGGACCGGAAGTTTACTATATATATATATATATATACAACCCCCTTCACATAAGGGACCCTGATTTAAGCCTCCATCCGGACTTTGCACGTGGGCCGTTGGATGAGATCCAACGGCTGTGAAAGGATAGGGGATTTAAAATAGTTCGCGGGTCAGGGAACTGGGTTAAATCCATTCACGGGTCAAGTTGTTAAAAGCGGGTTATATCACTTCTTTTCCCCTTCCAAATCAGATCGTCGAGAGAGAGAGAGAGAGAGAGAGAGAGAGAGAGAGAGAGAGAGAGAGAGAGAGAGGAGAAGAGAACGAAGGAAGGAAGAAGAAGAAGAAGAAACCGAAGATCGACTGTACAGAACCACCACCAAGGTCTCTCTCTCTCTCTCTCTCTCTCTCTCTCTCTCTCTCTCTCTCTCTGTCGTTTTCTCTCTCTGTTTCTGCTTCGGTTTCGATTTCTAGGGTTTCAATTTCGATTAAACGCCATTTCTAAGAACTAGGGCTTCGATGTTGAAGAGGGGTTTCGATTTCGAAGAACTAGGGTTTTGGTTTCGATTTCGAAGATTGAGGAACAAAATGAACTAATATTGTTGGTCGTTGGGTTCTTCTTACATTTGTCTGTACACACTTTAAAGATAAGGGGTATTTTCATCTAACAATAAAAAGGTTAATCTTTGGTGGAGATACTACATTTTAACAAAACCCAAGGATTATTCTCGTTACTGGCACAAACCGGCACAAAAGAATACGATTTCATCTTCAATACAACAATGCTTTTTGATATAGATTAATTCAAATTCTTTGGATCGTGATAATAATGGATTCCATATTTTGCACCACCAAAACAAGAAAAGAAGAGAAAACTAAGACAAACATTTATGCCCATGGGATATATTGAAGATTTGGAGTACACACACCTTCTTCTCTGGAAAAAAAAAAAAAAACTAGTAGCCTTCTTTCTGTCAATTAGATTACCCTAAATATGTTGAAAGTTATATTTATTGGGCCAAATTAGGTCAAATCAATAGCTGTCAATCTTGCCACTTGCATCCTTGGACTGTTTGTTGAAAGTTGTGTGCATTGAGCATTCCTAACAAGGACAATGATAGGGAATATCCAAACCTTTTTCCACAATAGCTGTCATAAGGTCCTGGTGTTCATTGAATTGCCTATTGTAGTTTTCCAGTTAGTGGCTTCTTTTTTTTAAATAGATTCTTCACATTGTTCTTTGGTTAGTGTTCCAAAATAGATTCTTCACATTGTTCTTTGGCTAGTGTACCAAATTCTTGATCCAAGTTTGTTTTTTTCGTTTTTAGAATGCAGTCTTTGCAAGATATACTTTACTCACCATCGCCATGACAACCATGTGCATCCTCTGGAGCTTCTTCTGAAGTTGTTTACACTCCTTAAGTGAAGAATTGACTTGACTTGCAGGGCGCATCTTTCTATACCCCCTTATTTATGAACTGCTTGTTTGATTGTAATAGACCTTTAAGACCTTGGTTACTGTTTTTGCTACTGTTGTGGCTAAGTTGTTTATATCCTTGCACTTTGTTTGCTTGACAGAATTCATGAGAAGACTGCAAGTACATTAGGCTCAAGAGGAGGGCACCTCAGAAACTTATGAGGAAGTTTCGCTTACCTGAGAATTAAGAAGCTGCCACCTTCGCCCAAATCCAAGACTGTCAAAGTCGCCATGACATGAAAAGGAAGATGGGTTTTGGAGTCTCTAGTTTGTTGCTATTTTTGGCAGTAGAATGCGGTAGATATAGTCTTTAGGTTGTGTAGTTTAGTTTATGGCTGTTGAAAGAGTAGTTTTTTGCATCTCCAAGAAGTTGATAGTTCAAATGTAATCGAAACGGCATGAGTCGTTTTTGATAGCCGTTGCTTGGATGTATGTTTTGTGCTACTTTATAACTTAAATGTATTTCCACATTCCTCAATCCCATTTGTAATGTTAAAGCAGAATTTATTTACTTCAATGTTAAAGCAGCTTTAGTTACCAGTTTGTATGCATTTCAGTTTTAGCTTCATGTATCAATCCGGTACTTGCTTCATGATTAGGTGCTGGAAATTCAGCATTTCCAAATTCTTGTGTCGTGTCCGTGTCCACGTCGTGTCTGTCATTAGCTTTCAACACCCATTAGCTTTGTTGTTGGTTGTGTCATTTGCTTTCAACACCCATTTGCCAGTTGGTGATTTGCTACTTTTGAATGATGTGCTCAACAATCAGGTGCCAAACGGTGGGAAATATTGGTACAGCTCATCAATTGCAAATGAAATGGAACGTACATGAATTAAGTCACTGCACCGTCTGAATGTTTCAAAAAAGAAAAATATTGTAAACTTCAAGCCTTAGTTGGTTTAATACAATTACAAGTACATTCATCTCTCAATACATCTCTCAATACAATGTTAAAAAAGCA
Source organism: Vaccinium darrowii (assembly GCA_020921065.1). Taxonomy (NCBI): domain Eukaryota; kingdom Viridiplantae; phylum Streptophyta; class Magnoliopsida; order Ericales; family Ericaceae; genus Vaccinium; species Vaccinium darrowii. The sequence continues at coordinate 22,798,489 of CM037158.1, read as the reverse complement.
AAATATTCTAAACTTGAAGCCAAAGTTGCTTTCTAGTGCATTTCTTCATTGATCTCAGCTTGTTCATTACTCCTCTGCACCTCTGTGACATTCGTAATCTTCATTGCTCTCAAACCCATGCGTCTTTTCCAGCTAGCAACAAAATCTGTAGCTCTGTAAGTATGCCTGTAAAAAACTGCAAGAAACAAGTAGCTGCGTTATAAACTTGAAGCCAAAATCTGTAGCTCTTCATTCTTCTTCTCCAACTCACCATTGAAACAGAGGTAAACGGTAATAAGAAGCTGATCTTGTATGACCAGTAGGCAAGACAAGTGATGACAAAAAGGAAATAAATGAGAAAGAAAATTTGCAATGAAAAATAACAAAGAGAAACAAATAATAAATCAGATCTTGTATGATAATAGGCAATGCCCACTAGCAATTCACGGAACGCTACCACAGGATCTATAGGTACATGTGACAAAAATAAAGATATCAAACTTGCAATCACACAAAAATGTCAAATGTACGTGACTTGCCCGAAATACATTGAATTTGGCACATTGCTACTATACATGTTAATATGGTTAGTTGACACAAGTCTGCAATCAAGTACCCAAATACCCTTATACAATGGCTTGGGGGCACAATACTATCATGCTCTACACTCCCCAAGTTCCCTGAGACAGGGTTGAGTAAGCTCAGTTCAGAAACATGAGAGAATTCTACATTCCACTATCCAGTCTAAGAAAATTTTAGGTGAAGTGAAAATTGATCTGACAAGCGGCCATATACTCCACTCCACTATCTAGTCTGAGAAAAACCCAATTAGGTAACAATATGGATGATTATGATCAAGTTTGCTGCATTTGGAAATTACGACATGTTCAACCTAGTTCATAAGAGCAATCACAAATATATCCAAGTTCTTGCGACAATCTAGTCAGCAAGAGAAAAACAAAGTATTGATCAATCAATATACCACAGAATACATTATTAATCTTAGAGGGAAACAAGAAACTCATACCTACAAAATAGAGCTCAGAATATATCATTCCCAGTAAGACACAGCTCTTTGGGTAACACTCCTTTGCTATCAGATTCGAAAAAAACTAGGGTTTTCATCAACTTCCAGAAAAAATAATCGAGAGAGAGAGAGAGAGAGAGAGAGAGAGAGAGAGAGAGAGAGAGAGAGAGACCTTCAATGTGCCTCAAACCCCAACCATCCGCACCAAAAAACCAGATCGAAATCAACCTTGGGTTTGTTCGAAGAAAAAGTTAGAACGAAACTCAGAAGAGAGAGAGAGAGAGAGAGAGAGAGAGAGAGAGAGAGAGAGAGAGAGAAGTTACACATACCCAATCGATAGATCTGGTTTTCCTCTCTTCTTCTTCTTCGTCTGCTTCCTCTTCTCCTCTCTTTCGTCGACAGCTCTCTCTCTCTCTTCTGTCGATTTGGGTATGGGGAGGGGAAGGAGTAAAATGAAATAACCCGGTTGTTCAAAATTAGACCCGCGAGCTGTTTTAATCCGGATGCCCTGACCCGCGAGCTATTTTGACCCGCGTGTAGTGTTTTAAAATCCCAACCGTCCGATCTCATCCAATGGCTGTCGTTATTTGGTGCGTTTTTTCCTTCCCATCAGGGTCCCTTATGAGAAGTGGATACTATATATATATACATATAATCTGGTAACATGTGAATCAGTATTATGCACAAGTATAAAATTCAAAATTAGGATGTCGAATAAAACAATTTTAGTCAACATGTTCATGCTGAAATTATGCCAACATATCAAGAAACCAATGTTGAATATCGCAAACCTGTTCTCTGGTTTCATGCAAATTCGACATTCACAGTCTGAAAATAGATATCGTATTTGACATGTATCTGTCGAAATATGTAGATTTCACAAATTTGTCTCTGGTTAATGTAGAATTCACAAATTTCGACATGAAGAAGCTGAAAACATATATATATATATATATATATATATATATATATATATATATATATATATATATATATATATATATATATATATAGGTCTAGCTTCCTAAACGGGATCCCTGTTTTGGGGTTGAAAACGGGACTCTATCAGTGGCCGTTGGATTTAATCCAATGGCTTACAAAAGAAACGGGTTAAAATAAGATCTCGCGGGTCAAGACCCGGGTAAAAGAGTCATGGGTCGGATAAACCCCCAAATCAATTCCCCCTTTCATTTTACGACTACAGATCTCAATCAGAGGAGAGAGAAACGTCTTCGCGAAGAACAACCAGACAACGAGAGTTTGGTGAAATCCGATCGAACGAAGATTAACGAAGAAGAAGAAGAAATCAAAGCGGGTACTGATTTCATCATCATACCAGAAGAAATCGATATCGACCGAAGAAGAAATTGATTGGGGTTGAACTTCTGGAGACGAAATTGATCAGAATTGAAGTTCTGGAAATCTATTAGGGTTGCAGGCCTCAAAATCTTGAAGAAGAAATCGAAGACGAAATCAAGGTCTCTCCGGATGCGAAGGGTTTGGATTTTTTTTTTTTTCTGTCTTTGTATCTCGGAATATAGCAGATTTCTTAGTTTGCTTTGTATCTCAGAATTTTGTTCCATTTTTTTAGTTTAGAAAATTAGAGCTTCTGCTGTTTTCTGTATACATGTTCTTGTGATGGGGAGTGATGGCTTTCTTACCCCTTTTTGTTTTCCAAGAAAAAAAATGTACAAACGAGTCCTTTTTTTGTTTTTGTTTTTGTTTTTGGGTTTGTTTTTGTTTTTGTTTTTGCATTTGGGCACTCTTTGCATTAGAAGTCGTGTGTATTTGTCAAGTGGTGGTTGCAAAATTGGTGTCATTTTTACGGCTCCTGTGATAGCGATGATGAAATTGTAATGTTGAGGATATTAATTCTCTGTGTTTGGCTTGCAAATTACTGAAGAAAAGGCTGTAGAAACATTGAAATGGTAAAAATATCCACGTCTGGGCTTGTAATCCTTATAATTACCAGATCTTCTTCGATGTTTCTCTCTCTTCTCTCTTTTAGTCTTGACCCGCGAGATCTCATTTTAACCCATCTCTTTTGTAAGCCGTTGGATTAAATCCAATGGCCACCGTTAGAGTCCCGTTTTTAACCCCAAAACAGGGATCCCGTTTAGGAAGCTAACCCTATATATATATATATATATATACATTACGCTTCTTATCAGGACCTGCTGTATGTGCACAGTATCCGGACCAAACTCCCACTGCCGTTGGATTAAATCCAACGGCCCTTAGCCCTTGGGTCACTTAAACGCGAGTTGAACCCACGTTGAACCCCCTTCGTTGAACCCCCTTCAGGAAACAAAACCCCTAATTTAGAAATTCCCCCCCATTTCATCGACCTTCTCCTGGAGAGAAGAGAGAGGAGCGACACCAACCGCTGACCATCGAAGTGAGAGAAACACCATCGGCTGACGGCTGACCATCGAAGAAGAAGAAGAGAAGGGAGAAGGAAAAAGGAAGAAGAAGATCACCCATCGCCGCGACTGGCCCACCACGGCGATCAACCACCACCGCGACCCACCCACCGCCGCGACCGGCCCACCACGGCGACCCACCCACCACCGCGACTTGCCCACCGCGATTTGTATCAAGGTAACAACGTATCAACTTATCAAGCTTCTAATAACATTGATTTGCGCTTTCGATTTGTAAAGTTAGGGTTTCTAAAGTTAGGGTTTCTAAAGTTAGGGTTTCTACCCATTCTATCTTGGGATTAGATCATTTCTGAGAGGTCTCGAAGAAAAGGATATACCAAGGACAAAGAACTTATGTTTCTTGTGCTGAATGGAGGTTAAATCTATCCAAGCTATGAATTGCTGCTGTATCTCTCTTTATCCAATATTTGACGGGGTTTTCTTTTATGTTCCTGGAATTTATGTTTCTCATGATCAATTTATCACTCTTTGTGGCCCATTGAGTGAAGCGGTTGGATACCAATTACAAATTCTGGCTTTAGAGATTTTACTGTTTAGATTCTCTCTTTAAGTGGAAGGTGTTAACTTGTTTGGTACAAAGCTGGGTTATCAATTGAAGCAGCTTAGTTGTATTCCTGAAAATAAGTAGTAGTTTTGGTGAATAATCCCACCTCTGCACCAAACTAGTTACCTCTTAAGCCCTACTCTGTCAGTGGATTCCAACAATTACAGAAAAAGGCCCCATTTTTGTAAAATTTTTTATGCAGAAAATGAAAACAAGGAGATCTATGTTGATATTCTCGAGTTCATTTCATTCTCTTCACAACTTTCTTGTTCATTGACATTTATGTCATGCCTTTTAATAGATTATGTTGGTTCTTCATATAGCCGATGAAAAGTAAATTAGTTTTAAATCCCATCTGTATACCATCTATAGAAGTACAGATTGGCTTTTGTTTTACACTAACGCGCATTCGGTTTCACACTTCATGAATCCTATTGTCCATTTTCTTTTCTAGTAAAATAGTCTATATATTGCAGTTTTCAGAATTATGAGTTGGTTGTAAATCACCCATTAGTGTTATATTGGATTTTGAAAGAGTGAAAGTGCATATCCCTCGATACCCAGTCATTCGGCCAAAATGCAATCACGGACCTTTTATCCTTGTCTAGGCCACTTAATCTCTCTCCAATAAAATGGAAGTGGAAGGAAGTTATTGCGGTGATGAGATAGATTTTGCGATAATGTGCTTCTGCGGACAAATAGCACCACTGTGTAAGTCAAAATCCACAGCCAACCCAGGCCGGAGATTCTTTGGGTGTTCCAACTACATGGTAAGATTAAACTGAAAATGTGCTTTTGATTTTGCGTAATATATATATTTTTTAATCAACCATGCGTTTTGGTCTTCCTTTTTTTGAAGAATGAAGATAATTGCAAATTTTTTTGCTGGTATGACCCGATTTTGGAAAAAAGGGGCGTTTTGAGGCCAATGAAGATTTGGAAAGCGACAGAGGTGGCCAAGGCTAGTGAACAAGCTCAAAGTAGTTCAACCCCGTTGAAGAAAAATGAAGAAATCCACAGCGAAAGAAATCCAATGCACGTGAAGATTGAAAAAATGCAAGTGGAAATTGATCAATTGAAAGCGGCCAATATCGGAACATCGAAGTGGAAAATTTTGTTTTATGCTGTTGTGGGTTTATTAATGGCTTACTTGTACACTTCAGTGGGCAAAGACAATCACTTAGCATTGCCTTAGAGTTGGCTTTATTAGTTAATCTTGGCCACCCCATCAAATGTTTGTGGGCAGTCAATTGGGAGCAGGTTTTGTTGGAATGAAAATACAAAGACTTCATGACTCCCTTTAAATTATGGATATTATTAAGTTTAGGTGTTTCTGTTTGGTCTGATTAACTTGGGTGTGGAATCTTGTCCTTGACAATTCATTATTTAGTGCCCACGGACGGGCACTGCATAGTAGTTCAATTTTTTCCCAAGTGCCAGTCTCATTGTCTCATAGGCCAATGATATTTGCGCTGCATTCTTTCACAAGGCACTAAAAAATGAGCTCTTCAATTTGGTTTCTAAATTACGACAACTAATGTAGGCTTCAAAAACTTAAATTAGCACAAGTAATGTATGCTTCAAAAACTGGAAATTGAACGTGTTGGGTTATTCCAAATGCAAGAGTGATGGTATACACAGTCTCAATACAAAAAATAAGAGTTATATAGAGTGTCAACCAATACATCTCTTTCAACAGTCTAAATAAACCACTGCTATGCAGTCTCAACCAATACATCTCTTTCAACAGTCTAAATAAACCACTGCTATGCAGTCTCAAATGTGCCTCAAATAGCAAAAAATACTTGTAGACGTTGGAACATTAGCTTTGACCACCCAAGCTTCCGCATAAACAAATTCCACGATAACCTTCTTCACTTCAGAAAATTGTAGTACCTGCCATCAAATTGTGTCCAAGCGGTCAATTTCCGTGTATACGAAATGGTATACGCATATGGACCTTGTAAAAAAAAAATTCGACAGAGTTTCGTTGCATTAAGGAGTAACCCAACCCGACGCCTTGCGTCTCAAATTAACAACAAACAACAAGTCCCAACAAATCGACAAAATAAACTACAACTACTTAGTTTCAGCCACTGATTTGCAACAAAAATAAATAATTGGACCATGGTATTGTTTGTAGGCTTCAAACTCAGAAATTAAGAGTTCAAGTTGAACTTACAGATTTCAATTCCCACTTCCAGAATCAACTTCCATTTCGTCCTCGTCGTCAACCTTGTCCTCATCCTCGTCATTCAATCGTTCACCTTGCGACAAACTGAGAGATAAAAAATAAGACAAGTCATATTTAAACAATTACATTCAAACAACTGAAACATATTTAAACAATTAAACACTTACTTTAGAAGCAGTGGACAATTTCTTTTGTCATGCGACACGCCAATTTTCCCACAACCGGTACAACGCCTACCCTTCTTGACCATCGCCTTTTCCTTCCCTTTTTTTAGTCGTTTCCCACATCCCTTTGTCCTCGCTGGGATTGGTTCTTTCAAACTAACTTGGGTGGCATTAGTAATAGGTGTTTCGATACTCATTTGGACACTACTACCTTCACCATCTACGTGAGCACTCTTCATCAATCCAAGCTTCTTTCGAGCTAATAACAAACAATCTTTGACAACGTCACTCCCACCTTCAATTACTAAGGCCTCATCAATTACACTAGAGGACAATTGGGAGAGGCTATTTCTCGTCCCTAACATGGAAGAGTCACATGCTTCATTCATGCCACCACCCAAGTCATCGAATACTCTCCCAACTTTTACTGATTGAATCCACCTCTGCAAGATGTAATGATCGGGAAGTTTCTGAACCTGTTTAGAACTAAAGTAGTGCAACATGTGCCTGCACGGTATTCCATCACACTCAAACATTTTACAACTGCAACTAAGCCAATTCGATGACTTATCAAATGAAAGCTCACGACCCCTCGATCCACTTTGTCCCCTCCGTGCACTGTACAACCGGACACGATCATCTTTAAATGTCCTCGTGAGGACATAGGCATCCTTCTGACCGACTTCATCTTGAAACTTGTAAAATATAGTCCGTGTATACAGTTCACTCATTGACAACTCCATTGCCCAGGGGGTTTTAATAATTGGCTTCTCATTCACATCTTTATGATCGAAATCCAATTCATTATGTCGCATATGTGAAAGTGCCCGATCAAACCGTTTGACAAACTCAATCAAAGAATTCTCTACTGAGACAAACCTCTTGAAGAATGAATGACATCCTTCTGCGCGAGCACTGCTAGTCATGTGGGCCGAGAAAATATGTCTCACAAATGCGGGAACCCATCTCTCACGAATTTCGTACAAGTCCTGCAACCATGAATTGCTGTCCAAGTTTGCTTTTGTAACTATCTCTCTCCATTTTGTTTCGAACTCTGTAGGGCTCTCGGAATTCCATATACAATCTTTCAACTCGTCAAAATGTTGTGTATACTGAACCGCACCTAATTTTTCTGAAAATTTACTTACGATATGCCAAATGCAAAACCGGTGATGTGTAGTTGGGAGAACAGTGGCAATTGCTTTTGTCATCGCCGGACACTGATCCGTTATGATCATCTTCGGCGGCCCCGCGGGCATCACTTTCAACCATTCCTCGAAAAGCCACTCAAATGCATCACTGTTTTCTTCATGTAAGAACGCACACCCAAACAACGTTGTCTGACCATGGTGAATAACCCCGACTAAAGGTGCAAAGATCAACTTATATCGGTTGGTGTTGTAAGTTGAATCGAACACCACCACGTCCCCAAAATACCGATATGACTCCCTCATGGTTGCATCGGCCCAAAAACAATGTTTCATCCTCCCCTCATCATCTAGTGCAAATTTAAACCTAAAACCGGGATTCTTTCGTTGTTTTTTCTGAAAATTCTCGTGCATTAGGTCCACGTCAAGTCCATCTAACTCTTTCCTCTTGTCCCTCGCAACATTATACAAATCCTGTTTTAAAAACCCAACATTGTGAAGACCCCCGGAATCCATCTCTAAAATAGTCATCTGTTGTGACATTGGGACATTTGCAGCAGCTAATTGTTCTGCTAGGGCTTTCTTGGCCTTTGACACTTTGCGATGCGACCGCAAAAAATGAACCTTCCTGGGCGTCGCAAGAGGGTGGTTATGGCCCTCCACGAATTGACTTACAAGAAACCCTTTCCCCGTCTTGTAATCTTTTACAACAGTTAGTTTTGCACCACATCCCTCTCTAATTAACCCACGTTTCCGTGTTGTGGGTTCAGAATTTGGTTCACATATTTTCCTCGATCCTTCTTTGAAGCAAACATACTCCTTTCTTACAACTCCAGTTTGCCCCTTAATCTTGCTAGAGTTTTTCCGAGTCCCAAATCCAGCTGCTCTAGCATAGTTGTTATAAAACTCGTGAGCTGCCTCCAAACTGTCGAACTGTTGCTTAATTTTAGGTCTCAGCTCCCTTTCTACTTGCGGAATGTGTAACATTACGGTAGAAGCAGCAGACGATACTAGTATATCTTGCAATGACTCCATCCTACAAAACAACAGACAAAACAACAAAAGGTACTATTAGAATTGACAAAACTATAACGAAATTTTTCCAAAAAATAATACTAAACTCACATGAATAAATAAGGTTATTGAACATGACACCATTCTAGCATAGAAGCTGTTAATGAACTATTTCGCATCTGTTTCAATGACTTGTTTGACCACAAGCTAATCAGTTACCAAATCCTATTTTAATATTGACCACTAGCCATTTTATTCAACACTGAAGGCCATAATTTAGGCATATAAGATCAGTTTTCTGCACTAAAATGACAACCTCAACACTGAAACCAGTAATTCTCAGCATGTCTACAATGAATTCTTCTACAAAGGTTGTCTCAACATCTATATCAGCACTTAAATCATATTTCCAGCAATTATAGAAGTGGTTTCAGCATTCAAAATCAAAATCAATGTTACCAGGAGTCCTAAGCAGAGTAAATCCGAAACTGATACCCCCAGTAAATTCGAATTTCAATAATCAAAATTCAAAACTAATATCCCCATTAAAGTAAATCCAAACCTTTAAGTTCATCATCTGTGCAGAATTCAAACCCTTTTAAGTATATATATGTTACCTTTCCAATGGCTTCGACAAACCCATTGCCCCTTAACAACAATTCAAACCCTCAACAACAGAATGTAAGTTTTGGGAAATCCATTGCCCCTTATACAAACCCAGTAAACAATGAAACAAAGACGAATTAACTTTATACAAACCATAATTTCACAAATTCATGAAACCTAGTTCAAAATCAGAAATAAAGCAAAAACCCTAACTTCACAATGTCTGAAACCCAAAGTTTAGAAACACAAAGTGACGACCTCGAGAACAGAAAGAGATGGTGTTTCATACCTTGGGGTGAGGAGAGAGAGTGGACAGAGGTCGTGGGTCGCGGTGGTCGCGGTGGGTCGGGTTGGGTCGCAGTAGAGCTTGGATCTTCTTCTTCCTTCTTCCTTCTCCCTTCTCTTCTTCTTCTTCGATGGTCAGCCGTCAGCCGATGGTGTTTCTCTCACTTCGATGGTCAGCGGTTGGTGTCGCTCCTCTCTCTTCTCTCCAGGAGAAGGTCGATGAAATGGGGGGGAATTTCTAAATTAGGGGTTTTGTTTCCTGAAGGGGGTTCAACGAAGGGGGTTCAACGTGGGTTCAACTCGCGTTTAAGTGACCCAAGGGCTAAGGGCCGTTGGATTTAATCCAACGGCAGTGGGAGTTTGGTCCGGATACTGTGCACATACAGCAGGTCCTGATAAGAAGCGTAATGTATATATATATATATATATATATATATATATATATATATATATATATATATATATATATATATATATATATATATATATATACGAGAATGTCGAAAACAACAATTATGTGACCACAAGTTTACTTCAACATTCCAAAGTTGAATATAGACATAAATTTCGACAGGATGACGTCAAGCATAGACAATGTCCAATTCCCCCCAAATTTAACAAGTATTTGGTTCGACATTAATAAGCTGAATGGAGGAATACATTTCGACATGGGGATGTTGAAAATAAACATAAATTTTGACAGGATAATCTCGAACATAGACGATGTCCAATTTCCTCATAAATTTCACAAGTATTTGGTTTGACATTAATAACCTGAATAGAGGAATATATTTTGACATGGGGATGTCAAAAATATCCAATTACCAAACCAAGCAAATTCGACCTTCAATGTAAATCGACATGTTGTTGTTGAAATTTGGTGTGTATTTTAACATTCAAAGTACGAAAACATGAACAATTTAGTCGAAAATTGATAAATAATGTGATTTTAGTCAAAACCCCAACCAAAATTAACAGACAACTCACATTGTTCATTAAGATCATGAACATCCTCAGATTATTCAAACTATACACATAGAGAGAGAGAGAGACCTCAGACTTTAGTAAAAAATACACTTATATACACATATATCACACACACACACACACAGAGGGGGAGAGAGAGAGAGAGAGTAGTGGACGAAGGAGAGAGAGAAGAGAGGAGAAACTGACCGAAGTGGAGGATCGACGGTGGCTCTTGTTGACGTCGTCGGTGACTATGTGTGGTTATGATAGAAGGTAAAGAGACAGACGACAGAATAGCGTAGAGAGAGGGAGACGATCAGTGTATGGGAGGGAAGTTTGATTTAGGGCTTTTTTTATGGGTAACGGTATTTCGGGTAGTTTAGGTGTATTTTATGGAGTAAATTAGTTAGGGGAAATTTTAGGCGTGAATTAAATGGAGAGAATGAGTTACATGGAAAAAATAAAAGAAAAGCTATTAATAGAATCACCCCTTCAAAATTCCAAAAAGAACTGCAGGGTGGTTTGCTCTTTAATTTCCACCTTCATCACTCTTCTTCGCAGAGACCAAAATCAACAATTCCAATTACTTCCGATTCGAAGTAGTGCCACCCTTGTTGAACCTTGTTGTGCGGGGAGAGAGAGAGAGAGAGGATCAATGTCGGGTCCATCGATTATGGACTCCCTGTTCCAACGCACCCTCGACGACCTAATCAAGGGCCTCCGTCTCCACCTCCTCGACTCCTCCTCCTTCATCTCCAAATCCCTCGACGAGATCCGCCGCGAGCTCACCTCCACCGACCTAGCCACCAAAGCCACCGCCCTCCAGAAACTCACCTACCTCCGCTCCCTGCACTCCGTCGACGACTCCTTTGCCGCCTTCCACGCCGTCGAGCTCACCTCCTCCCCTCGCTTCCACCACAAGAAGATCGGCTACCTCGCCGCCTCCCTGTCCTTCCACTCCTCCACCGCCGTCTCACTCCTCCTCACCAACCAGCTACGCAAAGACCTCTCCTCCGCTAACCACCACGAGGTAACCCTAGCACTCCACTGCCTCTCTTCTATTTGTAACCCTGATTTAGCTCGTGACCTAACCCCTGACATCTTCACGTTACTCTCCAGTTCTAAACTGTTTATTCGCAAGAGGGCTGTAGCTACTGTTTTAGTGTTTTTTCGCGAGTACCCCGATGCTGTTAGGGTTTGTTTTAAGAGATTGGTTGAGAATCTAGAGAGTTCTGATTCGCAGACCGTGTCCGCTGTAATTAGTGTCTTCCTTGAGCTTGCGTCGCGAGAACCTAAATCGTATCTCCCGCTGGCACCTGAGTTTTTCAGGGTTTTAGTTGATTCGCGTAATAACTGGGTGTTAATTAAAGTTTTGAAGATATTTGCGAAGTTGGGACCTTTGGAACCTAGGTTGGCGAATAGGATTGTTGAGCCGATTTGCGATCATATGAGGAGGAGTGGAGCTAAGTCATTGGTGTTTGAGTGTATTCGGACTGTAGTGACTAGCTTGACCAATTACGAATCCGCTGTAAGGCTTGCGGTTGACAAGGTTAAGGAGTTTTTGATCGATGATGATTCGAATCTCAAGTATCTCGGATTGCAAGCTCTTTCTATTGTTGCATATAAGCATTTGTGGGCGGTGGTGGAGAACAAGGAGTTTGTGATTAAGTCCTTGAGTGATACAGATCCTAATATTAAGCTGGAAGCTTTGCGTCTTGTGATGGCAATGGTGTGCGAGGATAATGTGGCTGAAATTTGCAGGGTTCTGCTTAATTATGCCCTGAAATCTGATCCCGAGTTTTGCAATGAGATTCTTGGATCAGTGCTGTCCACCTGTTGTGCAAACTTTTACGAGAAAATTGGTGATTTTGATTGGTATGTGTCAGTGCTTGGGGAGATGTCAAGGATCCCCCATTGCCAAAAGGGTAAAGAAATCGAGCGCCAGCTTATTGATATTGGTATGAGAGTGAAGGATGTTAGACCAGAGCTTGTTCGTGTTGGGCGCGATTTACTTATTGATCCTGCATTGCTTGGGAATCCTTTCTTACACAAGATATTATCTGCTGCCGCATGGTTGTCTGGGGAATATGTTGAATTGTCAAATAATCCAATTGAACTTATGGAAGCACTATTACAGCCACGTACTAGTCTCTTGCCACCATCTATACGAGCAGTATATATTCATTCCGCACTGAAAGTATTGGTCTTTTGTTTACATTCTCATCTCTTTTCAACAGAAATTGTTGTTTCTTCTTCTTTCTGTGTGAATGATTGTGAACCCAGATTGGTGCAATCGGTCACTGGATTCCCAGAGAGTTCCCATTTAACTTCATCTGAAACTCTCCCCGGTTATGAACGAAATGAATATTTCAACCCTAGGTTTTTATGTCATTCACTTGAAGAGGATTCAGCAGAAAATGATGGGAACACTGTTGTTGCTCCTGGCCCAAGCTCTCCATCAGCTTCTTTAAAGGAAGAACATTTTACTCGAGGATCTATCATAGATCTGTTAGATATTGTTAAAACTGCTTTTGGCCTGTTAGCAGGAAGCCATGTGGTGGAGGTACAAGAGAGGGTGCGGAATGTACTAGGTTTAATTGAGTTGGTAGAGCATGAAATTCGTGATTTTCCAAAGCAGAAGGAAGGGGAATGTTCGATGGAAAAATTAGAAGCTTCGGAAGTCATCAAACTGCTGCATGATGCCTTCGAAGAGGAAATTGGTCCAGTCTCATTGAGTGCTCAAGAAAGAGTACCTATACCAGACGGATTGATGCTTAATGAGAATCTCAATGACTTGGAAACAATTTGTGCTCATATAGATATACCTACATCAAGTTCTTTTTCCCTTGGAAAATCTCATTTTGAGGAGAGGGGTGGTGCTTCCCTTTTAGTGTCGGAAACTAAAGAAGAATCAGAACCATCTTCTGAGTCAACATCTCTGCTAGCCGAGCACCGCAAGCGGCACGGCTTATATTATCTTCATTCAGAGACGAAGGAAACTACATCCCATGACTACCCACCTGCTAATGAACCTAAATTGAGAAGTGATGTCAGTGATGACGTGGATGATCTTGCTAAGCTTACAGAGCAGTCACTTGTTCCAAAGAAAAAACCAAACCAAACAAAGCCTAGGCCTGTTGTCGTAAGATTGGATGGAGATGATATAGGCATTGCAGTAAAAAAGCCCGAGTCAAAAGATGATTTGATCTCTGGTGCTGTTCGAGATGTTTTCTTAGGTAAGGAAGCCATTCCCACTTCATCAAGTGGCAAGCACTCCGAGGAGTCATCAAGCAAGAAAAGAGGGAAGGAGAAGGTAAGTATTGTTCAGCCTTTGGAATCAACACAAAATTTGGCTAGTAAGGGCTTTTCTGAGGTTGGAAATCATAGCTCGAGAAGAAGCAGACATGTTTCTCATGGTAAAGAGAGGAAACACAAAAGTCCAAGGAGGAATGCTGGGGAAAGTGAGGAAAAACATCGGAGCGAGAAGAAAAAAAGTGGTCACCACCATGGTACGAGCAAAGCTCGATATCGAGCTGATGGGGTTGTGGATGTGGTTGCACAAACACCAGTTATCCCAGATTTTCTACTATAGCTTGAAGAGTGGAATCAACATCCTTAACCATGGGAATTGTTAAATGACATTGCCCCAGCAATTTTTTACTTTGCACATGGAGGTCAGTTTTTTTGTGTGGATGTGATACCTTTTGTATTTTTTTCTTGCTTAGTTTTTGAAGTGTTTTGAATGAATTCCCAATTTGATAGATACTCTACTTGAATGAAATCCATACTTCCAATCCACGTCCTTGCTGCTTCCTCTGCGTAGTAACACTTTATTTGTTTTTAATCTTATCATTATCTGCTTCATAGTACCAGTGAACTGGGACAGTTGAAGAAGTAGCATTTCTTGATCTGGGAATGTCTCATTTCTTGTATTAGTAAGATATTTCAGCTTTTCTCTCTGTTTGTTTTTGTCTTAAACAATATTTAGCCAGTTTGTGAGGTTTGTGCTATATCATTGTGATGAAGAGTAAAAAATCCAGGCCTCTACTGCCTTGAATGCTTATAGCAGTGGCCAGTTAGATTTATGCCCCTAATGCATTTAAAGTGGCTTTTTGGACTTTCCACTTATGGAAAGTTTTACTTTTTTAATTGCTTTTAGGATATTTTGAGAGAAGTGAGAATATATTTGAGATGGGTAGAGAAGTGAGAATTTCATCCTTAAGATTAGTGTGGGAGCTCCCATCCTATTTAGGAGCGGGTTCCCGTTTGGATGGGAGTAAGCTCCCGGGAGTGCGGATTCAAGCTCCCTTCTAGGGAGTGCACCCATTTTAGAAGGATCTTGCAACTAAGTTATATTGAAGACAATGTTTGACAAATGAGGGATCTCTTTAGTAGTTGTATCCTCTAATTCAATAGTTGTGGTTGTGCTCATTGTACCAAGTTACCAACCCACATATGTTGCCATATAAATAAATTTCTTACTACTAGGCTTTTCTAATAAAAAAATAAAATAAAATACTACTACTAGGCTTCATAATTATTGTGAAAACCATCCATTTTGTTGTTTCATGGCTGAGCTTTCATTTTTATGATGACTCTTTGATTTTTTTTTTGGATCACTGATGACTCTTTGATATCTGTGTATTTTTCTATTATGACCAAATCTAGTACGATTCACGATTTTGACAACCTTGACTAGTTGTTTCATGGGGTCAATCCTAGTATGGGTACTGGTATGCTTCAAGCGTAATAATATTCTGCTTTTTGTAAAAATAGTTTTCTACAAGTTAGCGCAGATTTTTTTTTTTTTTTTTTTGACTATGTGACATTGGAGTGCTATACAAACTTATATAGGAAACTTGAATAACAGACATGTCCGGGGGATACCTAACTAGATGTTAAGTTAGCAGAAGTTCCCAAAGGTTAAGCTGTTAGGAAATGGGGTCAACAATTTATATCAAGCTATCTAATACTCTCCCTATGTTCAACCCGTCTTACATGTGGAGATGCAAATACTTTTTACAAGTTAATGCAGATTTTTTTTGTTAAAAGTAATATTGGATACTTGAATATTAGACATGTGCAGGGGATGCCTATCTAGATGTTAAGTTACCAGTAGGATCAATAATTTATATCAAGCTATGTAACACCCTCCCTCACGTGCAACCCTATCTTGTATGTAGAGATGTAAATATCATACAAACTACAAAACCATGCAACGCGAAGAAACATAGTGTGAATGGAGAACAAATGTAAATAGAGAGACTTGAACTCAAGACCTCTTGCAACCTGAGCTTTGATATCATGTTAAGTTACTAGTAGTCCCAAAAGCTCAAGTTAGGAAATGGGCTCAGCAGTGTATATCGAGCTATTTATCACTAGACATGTTGGACACATACCCCATACTCTTACACAAGGTACATGGATATTCTAGAAATTTGGATTTTTTAAGCCTCATATTGAGGACTGAGACTACTTCTGCTGTATAATCTCTATACTTGCATTGCTTTTGGCTTCCTTGTTCATATACAAAGTGGCTATGGATCTTTGTTTTCATACTTGCTAAAGCAATCCTCCATCAACCTTTTTTTGTGCGTCATTCCATGTGAAAGTTATTTTATATTTGGTACATCCTTGGCGTCTCGTTTTCCCTGTTCAGCTAAGATATCTGTCATGATTAGACAAATCGTTCATGTCTTCCCTATCCTTTGAACCAATGTTTTAAAAACCGGACCGGACCGGACCGGCTGGTTGACTCGTCAACCGGACCATGTTCCGGTCCGGGTGACCCCAGGAACCGTCTATTTTCCAAAACTGATCTCTTTTTTAAAAACCGGTGGAATATAACGGTTAAACCGGCGAACCGTTTGACTCGGTTGCGGGTCAGTTAGACCGAACTGGAACATTAAAAGTTTGAACTCCACTTTTTTCTGCTGCATTTTAAAGCTAAAGTTGGCATCCCTAGTACAGCTGTCCTCGTGGGCTTCCACTGAGGCTTTTAATGCAATTGGCAGAAGTCCTTCCTTGCCTTTTTATAATGCTTTAGGATATCTCCAACTTGAGCGATGTGGGACTAACCCTACCTACAGAATTTCATCTCTTATTTTTCCTATGCCATCTTTCTTTTCCATGTTTATTTTTCATATTTCTTTTTTTTGAAATATTAAAAAAATATATATTTATGACATCACGGTTCGATAGCGGTTCAACCACGGTTCAACCGGTGACCCGTCCGCCCGGTCCCCTTTCCGGTTCACTCTCCGGTCCGGGTTTCAAAACATTGCTTTGAGCTTTTTGCTTCTTTTTTTTTTGGGATTTTTATTTTCCATTTTTTGTAATGCTTATGGTTTCTTGATATACAAGTTTGGTTCGTTATGGTGATTTGCTGAAGTGGCTTTGCATCTCCGACGTCGGACTTACAGGCAGGATCAGACTGAAATCTTTCATTGAATTTCTTTTATGTTGTTGGGCACATTCTTGTCAACTTGGATTGGTTTCTTTCACGTAGTTGAGACTACATTACTTATTATTAACTATGGTTGGAATTATTGGTGTTCAGTGAACTATTTTTTAAAAAATTCTTCAATTTTTTCGGGATTAAGCATTTGTCTTGACGAGATAAATCGGAAAGTACAGCAATATATATACCAAATGTAAAAAAAGTTCGGATAGATGAACAAAAAGATGGTGAAACTTTATTTTTCAAAAGCATTCGTCTTTTGTGAACTTTGTTTGCTTTTGGTCGTAGTTTGGTGATAATGATTAATGCTCAATATTTGACATGAATCTAAAGAAATTTAGAAAAGGCAAACAAAAATGCACTTGTTAAAAGTTTATGCGTTTTTTAGTTTATCTCATGCAAACTTTTTTCTACTTTAATCAATATTTTTACCCTTCTTCTCGTCCTGATGATTGATTAAATCCTTTGACAAGCTAGGAAAAGTCAAGCTAACACCAATAATACCTGTTGTCTTTAGGAATAATTAATTTAGTCCAAGCTCACCCAGGTACTCTACTTTTGTGGACTGCTACTACTCTCAAGGCTAATTAGGAATGGTTGTTATATTGTGTTTTGTATTTATGTTTTTCTTCTTCTTCTTTTTTTTTTTTTTTTTTCCCCCGCTCTATCTTGGAGGCTGTTTAGCAAGTGCATTCCAAGATGGACCACTCCTCAAGTTGATGAAAGATGTTAGATAGTTGTAGTATTTGTCAGTGTTGTTCCTGTTATTGTTATTTACATCTGCTAGGAAATATTTCATCCACTTAGGCAATAGATTAGGACAGCATGGTAACAGCACAGCTGCTAGGAAATATTTCATCCACTTAGGCAATAGATTAGGACAGCATGGTAACAGCACAGTATGATACAGAGTCCTTGCGATATTTTGAATGTTGGTTAGAATACTTGATGAAGTTTGTATGCAATTGTCTCTTTGAAATGCTTAACCAGGTGTTGAATTTGAAGTTTGTGCACTTTTCACACGACTACACGATGCAATTGCATTATGCAATTTTGTAAAGGTGCTTAATCTTTTCATGCGTCAGTATTCCATTTGGGGATCAGAAGGAAAGTTCCATAGGGCGAAGTTTACTCAACTGTTTGACGTGGGTCGCATAGATCGTTGCCGCCTGGATTGATGATAAGCTATTCGCTGCAGCACTTAAGCACAGATTCGAGTAATGAGAGTCAACCTTTTCATAGAAGGTGAGGTAAGACTCCCTCCCTGCTATTCCAAAAGGGTTAATATAAGCTGGAGCCTTGTTCACCCTCTTAGTGAGGTGAACGTTACTCTCACTCTGGTTTGTGGAGAAAAATGTAGGGTCCATGGAATCAATACACTTTTTGGTAATAATGGGGTTAATTTGTGGTGGACCCCACATTTTTTTCACCAATCATGGTAAGGGTGACGTTAACCCTCATTTAGTAAGGGTGAACAAAATCACACTCCTTTCTTTGTTTTTGCATTGGTTGCATCACTTGTATTTACGTTTTTGAAATGTCGGTAAAATGTAGGTGAATTATACCTTCCAGCTTTGTTTTCCTAATCACATTATACTTCCTGCTGCAAATTATACAAGTTGGTTGAGAATATTTAAATGTTCGCTTGGATCAGATTTTTCTGCATTGGTCCGATAACTTGTTCGTCTTTTATCTCACAAGTGAATTATCTCTTCTCCTGGTAACCCTTTTATTTTCTACTTCTTGAATATATTAATCTCTGAATGATCAGTAATAGCCCAGGCCATCCTGTTTTTCTGCTTCTTTGGTTAATCTTTTCCTTTTTATACACTCCTAGCATTAAACCTTTCTGTTGCGTTTTTTTAACTAGTTGCTTTTCGGAATTTCTTTCCAAAAATCTAGCATGGCATATTAGACATTGCACGTGTGGAAGAGTGTATGATGGAGGAAACCAAGTCGATTTTAGAGCTTTGCTACTTCATCAGTAGTGCAATAAGTGGATGGTTATCATAAGTGATTTAGCAGAAAGACTTGGTATTTAAAATAGTGCATGTATTTCGGTTCTACTTGTCCATTGTTTGGAATTTAAAATGCTGTGGCACTAAAATAAGATGGACTCCACTGTAAGCATAATTCCTGAGCTAAAGAATTAGTATTAATTTGTCGGTTTGAGAATGTTTCATAGTTCGACAAACTGCAGGAGAATTTACATTAACGAGACTGTATCTATGTTATGTTTTCATATGGTGTATCTTTGGAGGGTAGCTTACACAGTTTGATCTGAGAAAAAATTATTTGGACAAGTGAGCTGAAAGATTGCTCTTTGGGGAACACATAAGTTAAAGCTATTTATGAAATATAAAAGTTGGCAATTTTTTTCTATAGTCAGAATTCGGCAAATCCTAATGTGATTTAGGGGCATTGGGAACGAGGCTAACTACTAGAATAAGATGACAGATAGTCGAAGACAACTCAACAATCACACAACCGATGATTCTATATTCCCAAATAGACGAGATTTTTTTTAGCAGACTATGGAGGACGACGCAAAGTTGTTCTGGAGGGCATCGTTGGTTCCAAGAATTCAGGAATATCATCGATATGAGCGCTTTCCTAAAGTTGCATTCATATTCTTGACCAAAGGGCCTTTGCCATTGAGTCCCTTGTGGGAGAGATTTTTCAGAGGGCACCAAAGGAAAGGCTCTACTCCATTTAGGTTAGGTTTCCTATCAGTACTAATATATAGAGTACTATCATCTAGTCTAGTAGTTAAAAAAAGGGGTTTCCGATTCTATTTTTGTTTTTCAATATTTTAACTTTTTTTAATATTATAAAAATGACTCATTTTCCCATACTGATTGACAAGATCATCATTTTTCTTTTAATTTGACGAAAACTGACCAACTTGAACAACACTCTTATTTTGGCTTACGAAACTCCACAATAGCATCCTTAAAAAAAGTGTGAGCTCACGGCAATTTGGATAGCAAATTATGAATGCTTATATGGAAGATTACTGTAGGCAAAGTAATTAAATAGTGCAGAAATATGGGGGAGAAGTTCTAGTGTTTTGAGTACATTACCACGCGTAACAAAAATTATGCACTCATGTATTTGATCGGAGTGTAAAACTCACCAACTACAGCTACCAATTTTGATTTTTGCCGAGCAGAAAAAAGAAGAAGAAGAAGAAGAAGATGTATGAACGGGTTCATAATTCAATCAGCTATGATTATTATTAGGACTTGCAATCCCTGTTAATAATCTGCAAGGAGATAATTACAATCCATCATTTGACATAGATTAAGATAGTTAGCTAATTAGCAGTCTTACTAGTATGATTCATGGTCGATGCATGAAGCGCCTAATAGTGCGAGAGAGGGAATAAACTATGTCAATAATGGAATTCCACTTGTAAATCTATTAGAGTTATTATTGTACGACCTTATTTGAAATCTAACACACACACACACATGGTCGACAGAAGTATTCAACCAATTTAACGTAAGGCAAATAAAGTCATACAATTAAAAATCCGAATCTAGAGTGTATACAAACAAAATTAATTACTTGCTTGGTACAATACTCTCTCTCTC
This sequence comes from Vaccinium darrowii, assembly GCA_020921065.1. Taxonomy (NCBI): domain Eukaryota; kingdom Viridiplantae; phylum Streptophyta; class Magnoliopsida; order Ericales; family Ericaceae; genus Vaccinium; species Vaccinium darrowii. Next base: position 22,778,062 of record CM037158.1, on the reverse strand, counting down.
TCTCTCACACACACACATATTGTCCAGATGGACTTAACCGCCGTTCACATGGAATTTATTTGCAGCCAAGGATGTATCCAAAGGCAGATGAGCCCGAATGACTGCTTGCCCAAGTTTCTAATTTTTCTTATAATTATAGTACTAATTTTTTCAAAGAATTCATTACGATATAGATTTGCCCATCCAATATTTTTTCCTAAAATCTATTACTCGCCCCTCTAAAATTAGGTCCATCTTTCTCACCAGTTTTTCTCTTGAAAAGAGCAATGAATGTCTTAGTAAGTATTAGAGTAGAGTAGATAGCAAGTCAGACTTTTAACCTTTACCTTCACCTAGCTAGCACATGAATAGCAAATTTAATATCCAACCTTTGCACTTGGATAAGAAATCAAACTTTTAAGTTGCTCTGGATTTTTGTTCTTCGAGCAAGAAGAGCTAAATTTAAAGTTTCAGTTGTAAAATTTTAAGTTTGATAATTTGAACATTCATATTTTCAGAATTTGTCCACAATGTTTGAGTTGTGCCAACTATTGGCAAAACCAAGGAAGTCGATCATTATTATCCTTTGTTGATAGATTAATTCGTTTTGTGTTAATTTTACTGGTTTCTACTGCGACAACAAAGCTAGCATTTACAATATCTATGAAGTTGGTGAAAATTAGACTACAGATTAGGATGGAGAACAATTTCCTTGCGAGTTGCATGATCAAAAGTGAGAGAGACATTGCTCGGCGCTTTGATGTTTATTCCATCAGAAATGCATTTTACACCATCATAGAATGTCGAGCTTAATTTTAGATTCTTATGTTTGCACAGAGATGGAACATCGTTCTAAATTTTGGTTTCGGAGTATAAATGCATGCACTATACATGCATGTTATATTTTACGATATATTTTTTTGTAACCGTATAGGTAGATCGAAATATAAATACTTACACACACACACCCTCCCTACGTCTGCCTTTGTTGGTCAATTTTGAAATTTGTGCAAATATATATATATATATATATATATATATATATATATATATATATATATATATATATATATATATATATATATATATATATATATGTATACTTATTCCCTCCGTTTATTTTTAAGTGTGTAACTTTGTAATTCCAACTTATTAAGAAAACATCATCATTACACATTTTACATCAACTTTTACATTAAGTTATCACTATTGCCCTTGATGGATACATCATCATTAAACTTTACCCTCTAACTTTTAAAAAGGAAACCAAAGTCTCTGCTAGGGTTTCTCTTTGGGGGAGGGGCGGCAGCCTCTTCCCCCCCCCCCCCCCCCCCCCCTCCCCTACTCGATCCCTTTTCCTCCCCTTTCCCTTCTTCTGATGTATTCCTCTTCCAGATTAGAGGTTGTTTAGGAACAACTCAAAATGGAATACATTATTCTTTTTAAGGAACGGAGGAATTCAGTTTATAATGATTTTTTTTTTTTATGATTTTGCGAAATTTGTATAATAAAATTAATTGAGATATATCAAACAAAGATCCATACTGCATATTTTTTTAGATTCAAATTCAAAGATATATGCAATAAAAATGGCACGGATTTCTGAAAAGGACTAACAAATGCGGACGGAGGAAGTGTGTTTATATGTATGTGTAATGATAATCTCGGTGAGAATATTTTGGCAGTATGTATTGGTTTAATTATGTTAACTTTCACATGCATGATCTAAACTTTAGTGTAATATTTCTACAACCCATATTCGGATCCTGCATCCATTCTTGTTTTGCAGCAAAGGTTCTACTTGATCCGAGAGCGCCCAGACAGGAGTCATCCATCCAAGACGAGATTTGCTAGACTCAGCCAATTTCATTAATCGACTCCGAAGCATCTAATCTTTATGACAACGTTCCAAAAGTCCAGTTTACGTCCAACGGTTATAAAAACTTGCAAACATGAGATCGAAAAGGAGATAAACGAACCAAACAAATTTAAAGTTAGGGCTTAAATGGGCATACTTATTACAAAGAATTGGCCTAAAGGCCAAATTTGAGGCTTTAAAGGGTTTTTAACCCAACTTAACTTATTTTAATGCCGCTAATACATTGATGAGAAATTTTTAAAGGCTCAAGGACAACACTAGACAAAAATACCCTTAAAGAACTCTTTCTTTTTTTTTTTTTTTTTTTTTGGGTAAACAAGCTTGAAATAGAAAAAGACTAAGCGGATATACAGCCTACAAGGGGCATACCCCAGGAGGACAAAAGAAAACAAAGAAATAAAACCCATTCGAGAAAACCCAGATCGCCCAAATCGCCTGAGGAAGGAGTGCTGACGTCATGTTTCCAGAGTACTCTTTGAATCAGTTAAGAACTCTTTCTCCTCTATGCACTGCTGTGTAAAAAAAAAAAACACCATCCCAACACTATTCTGCGCTGCCCAGGCTCCCCCATCATGATACGTTGTTGGTTATGTTTTGTCCAAACATAGCTTCGTTGACTTTTTCATGTTAAAGCAAAACTTTCATGAATTCAGACGGTGGGATTATGAACCCTAGGAATTGAATGAATAAGTGGTACTGAGGCATATAGTGCATGCAAAGACAAGTGTTCATGGAACAAGACATGAAATCCTTTTAGATTAGTAATTGTCAGATGGCATCTAAGGACCAGCATCAGAGAAGCTTTTTTTTTTTTTTTTTAAATTTCATTATTAGACCATTGCATTAGTTAGATTATGCATTGCAGTGCATTTTTAATTGTTTAACATCGATTTTAATATATATAAGACGTTGAAAAAAGCGTTGTTTGTTGTCTTAATAATGGCAAAAATATGAAAAAATAAGTCAATGAGAAAAAAGTAATGTGTACCATTGAGATCTAAAAGTGTCGCCAATGATTTTAGCAAATTCACAACCATTACACCCAATACCCATTACGTAACGTTCGGTGTCCTTAACAGATAAAGGTATCCCAAGACCCGCTATTTAAAAACATAGAAATAAAAACATTGTCTTTTACTTTTTTTTTTTTTAAATTTAGACTCTTCTCATTTAGACAGATGATTAATCCAAAATATATACTACAAATGTAACAAGTACGGGAAAAAATGGAACAAAGACAAATTAAAAAGTCACTTATCTTTTTTATCCAAACCCACCTTAGGTGACTTTTCATTTGTCTTTATTCAAATTTTAAAAAAAAGAAAGAAATAAATCAAAATGTCACAAGTTGGGACGAATCGATAAGTCACGGAAGTTTAACGCAAAACTAATAAATGCAAAAAAAAAAAAAAGAATAAAGACAAATGAAAAAAATGAAAAAATAGAACAAAGACAAGTATAGATCTACACAGATTAGGTAATCTACTACTGTCAATGGCATGAAACGAAGGGTAGATTGCAATAGACTACCATATATGTCTGCTTTTTTGGCATGATACAGATCTACACATATTTGGTAATCTGTTTCTATGGGCCAAATTATAACAGATTACCATATATGTCTGCTTTTGCTGGTATGATACAATGTACAGATTTGCACATATTTGGTAATCTGTTGATTTTATTGGCATGCAACAGAGGCTAAATTGCAACAGACTACTATATATGTTTGCTTTATAGTACTGTGTCAAGATGCCTTAATACTTAAGCCCAATAGAGTGCACAATACCCTCCTATTCCTGCAACTCACAAATTCTCAACTTACCTCATAGCCTCTCGAATGATTTTTTTTTTCAAAAGAAAAGAAAGAGAGGAAAAAAAAAAAAAAAGCACTCTAGTGCATTTATAAGGGTATTTTAGCATTATTCCTTACTTAAATATTGAATTAAAGTGGTTAAATATGAAAAATAACTAATAAGTGTATTTATGCTAATCAATTACCTATATATTTTCTTAAAAAATCAATATATAAGGGTATCTATGCCATCAATTTTTTGTATATTAGAAAAAATCAGCAGATAACGATATATGTGCTAATCGAAAAAATACAAAAAAATACAAAAAAAGACATGTTTTGTATTAACAGATAAGGTTATCTGCACAACTAGATATGAAAAAAATGAAAAATTCATTTTCTGTGCTAGCCAAACAAGGCCCTTCCCGAATGGTCAACAGATAAGGTTATCTGCGCAACTAGATATGGAAAAAAATGAAAAATTCATTTTCTGTGTTAGTCAAATAAGGCCCTTCCTGGAGGGTCAACAGATAACGTTATCTGCGCCATCAGATATGAAAAAAAAATGGAAATTTCATTATTTGTGTTAGCCAAACAAGGCCCTTGCAGGGTATTTTTGTCACCTATTGGCCAAATGTCCTGTTGGCATTATTAAAAAAGTTGATGTCCTTATTCCATTAATAACCCCTATACTATGTGTCCTCGAAAAAGCTCTCTATTTATTAAGCACCGAACACATACATATTTAGTTATTTTCTTTTCGGTTAATGTTGAATTCTCATTTGAGCTAAGATTAGATGAATTTGGCTACGAAGTTCACTACAATAATGTGGATTTGGAAGTGATTGATGGTATTTGTTTGGCTTAATCCAGCCAGCGCAATGGGGAAAACCGACGATGATTGATGCAGAGAGACGACTTCTAGCCAACGCCCTCCTTGACTTTTCCAACGAGAGATTCATCCTACTCTCAGACACCTGCATTCGTCTCTTCAACTTCACCACAACCTACACTTATCTCATCGACTCCAAAAAATACCTTAATTGTCACCTCCTACGATATTGATGCAAGAAAAATTGGCCGCGGCAGATATAACCATGTAATGGGCCCCACTATTTCCCTCTCCAAGTGGCAAAAAGGGTCTCAGTGGTTGCTCAACCGAGACCTAGCCATTGAAATAGTATCTGATCAGAAAAATATTATCTTTATTTTTCATGAGCATTGTCACTCCCCATGTTACAAGGACGTGAGCATTATATCCCTACCATCGTTAATATACTCTCTCTCCTTAGAAGATCTCCAACAGAAGCATTACTTGGGTTGATTGGTCCGTCAAAGATGGGCCCACATCCTGGCAAATTTGCAAAGCAACTAGTTCGGTTGAGTTTCTGGATCAAATTTGCATAGCTTTGAAACCAGTGTTGTGGTTTCATGGCCCAATCAAAGGCGGCAGAATTCGGAAAAGCCCATGTAAGTTGAGTGCTAGCTAGCTAGAGTGCTGAATAGTGGTAAGTTTTTCATTTCATTTCACCTTTTTTTTTTTTTTTTTGCACGAGTAACTTGGAAATTTAAAGGATCCCCAATCAGTCTCGTTCCTGGGGCGAATCCTAGGTTCGAGCTTTGAATTCTTAAAATTTACTTTAAAACCCAATTTTTTGTAGTATGCTGCTATTAGGGCCATGGGGACGGATCGGGACCGAAGACTACTATCTCCACCTCCAATCCCCAAACCCCTTACTCATATCCATCCCGTATCCAATCTCCAACGGGGATTTATTTTCATCCTCCATCCCCACTCCAAATGGGGAACGGGGATTTTGGGGATCTAATCATTTTCCCTAGAGTAACAAGTAAATAGTTATAGAAGCCCAATTACAAATCATTTTCCCTAAAATCCAATCACTGGGCAACCCTTGGGCGTGTAAAACTTCATGTGTTTGTAGAACAACATAAAGAGTGTAGAAAAGTAGAAATTATGAAGAGTTCTTATGTATATTCATGACATTAATTAAAATTGATTAAATGCAACATGGGTTGTCTAGTGGATAGCATACATAATTGTTTCAAAGGAAAATAGACTAGAACTCATTGTTGATATGCCCAGGAAACAGAATATGATAGCAGCAAATGATAAGTATTCAAAGAACAACACTGACTACCTTCAAGTAGTCTCTGAACCAACAAAAACAGTCCCAGATCACCCAAAACAAGTGTCATAATTAAAATTGAACTAAATTTCAACAAGATAGCAACAACTAAGGTAGCATTAGGTAACGGCGTAACGAAAATTTCTAAATGATGCATGCACTTCACCCCAAGAGTAACTCCACGCACTCGCATTTCTATTTATCTGTGATACAAAGAAGAAGTCAATCAACACGATAAAGAGGAAGATACCACAGAACATAAGCCCCTGAATATACTAATATGAGACTCTTGTACATACTGATTGTTCATATCTTTGCATTCCATATTACAACTAGAATATACTAATATAAGAAGTATTTCAAACCAACCTTCTTCTCTGATCCAGCAAAGGTAACATCAATGATGTTCCATAAAAGGCACACTACTAGGCCTGCAAATGACATCGAGTTGAAAAGGGAGACTGCCCAAACATCACATGAAAATCAAGCTTTATAGACATTCCATGAATTGATTTAATGAACCACCGAGAACATAAAAAAGGGATTACCGTGGGCCTTGGCTTTGTCGCGAATTGAAAGAGTCAGAGATCGAGCATGACTGCTATGTGTGAGATCGAGAGTGGAAGGGTTTTCTACAGTTTGTTGAGAGTGTGTCGGCTGCAAATGAAATACAATGAAAAGTGAAAGAAGAAACAATAGGTAGATCTAAACCTTAGTGTAGACACCCCGATTTTGAACCCAGGATGCGCTCAAAGCATTCCCTATGATGAAACGGACCAGTCACGACTACCCGAAACTGGTGAAAATGGCTTGAACCTGATTAAAATCAACCAAACACTACCCAAACAACCCGAATCAACCCAAGCATCATCAAACCAAGCCAAACCATCAAATCTGCCACAAAGAACCTTGAGCGCTCAAACCCAAGGAGCACCTTGAGCGCTCAATCCTACGGCTTTGAGCGCTTAACTCTGATCCCAGTCAGGAATCTACAGAGTATCTCATCATGAGATTTTCTGCATGGGAGCGTCTGGGGTGATCTCCTACGATCTTAATACGTATAATACACTCTAACACAACCCTAAAACTACACCTAAAACTACCCCTAACCCACTTTCAAATCAAAACCCACTCTCTCTCTCTCTACATTTCCCTCCCACTCACTCTCTATAAAAACTACTCGCCACCCCTGGTTTCGGGGTTACCATTTTCACACACCCCAGCTCTCTTACAGCCCACAAAATCGTTCATCACTTTCTCTCTCTACAAAACCACCTACATTTCATCCAAACCATCCATCAAAACCACTTCTAAGGTTTGAAATACCACCTCTGCTCATCATCTGAGTAATAAGCAACCACTTCTCTACTGTTATATTGATCTAGCTCACCAAACACACTCATAATCGTCCACCACCAAGCCCAAAATCCAAGTTCAAGCTTTCAATCAAGCCAAAAGGTAGTTAGTGTGTGAAATACCACATTTTGGGTTCTCTGAGGGAGACCAGTAGGTCCAAGAAAGTTCTTTGTACTGGCATTGGGCTTACAAGGTCCAAGATATGTGATCAAAACCTTTTCAAAATCTGCTGCTACAGAAGGGTTGAGGCTCAGGCTTTGAGCGCTCAAGTCCTTTCATAGACACCTACTGTTTCTGTAGTTTTTATCTCTTCCTGGTTTTTGTTCATCATCTTACGGCTAAGTAACATCCATTTTGCTTCAAAATCAATTTATTCCATCTCCAATGTTCATGCATGAACACCACTTAGCCATTTCATGATGATCGAAGGTCAAAACGTTCATAAACGCATTTCAAAGGCAGAAACAGTAACTGTAGGGCTTATTTATCTCTTAATGTTGTGATAATGGTTCTGAGAAGCAATGAAAGTCCATTTTGAAGGTCAAAAATTAGAAAGCCATATTATGGCTTGAGCGCTCAGGGTCGGGCCTTTGAGCGCTCAAGCTGTTCTTGGTTCATTTGCATGTTGAAAGTTGTTTCGATGATGGATCATGGTTTAGTTCATTTCTGGTGTGTGTGAGTTGCTGTTCTTGCGCTTATGATCTGAATCCCTCTCTCTCCTCCATTTTCAAGTGTTTCCCTTGCTATTTTTGTGATGATCTTTTTCTTTTCGTCATTCTTTGAGAAATCAAACTCTTTGTTTTAATCTGTTTATCTGTGAAAAGTGTTTACAAACGTTTAATCTTGCAAAGAATGAGGAAAAAAGCTGTAAAAAGGGGAAAAACTCACAGAAGCCAAAAACTGGTTTGAGCGCTCAATCCATGAGCCTTGAGCGCTCAAACCGGTTTGGAAGGTTGAGCGCTCAAGCCATCACCTTTGAGCGCTCAATCCCTATTTTGGGATCCAGATTGTAAGTCAGTTTATTAAGCCTCATGTTCATAATTTCTTGAGTTATTGTATAGTTTCTGTTGTAATTTACTTCTGTGAGTATTGGTAGCAATTTCCTTATTGTTATCATCATTACCCATGTAAATCACGTGCACGAGCATCCACCGTAGATTCATATCTTTCGTGTATAAATTGTTGTTATGTGATTCCCATCCCCGATTCCCTATTTGTGTGGATAAATCAAATTTCAAATATTTCCAAAATCCCACAAAATGTCAAGTAGAGACCGGTTCACGGACTGGGCGAGAGGGGTGCCGTAAAACCCTTCCCCTCTCGTAACCAAACCCCCGAATCCGAGAAATCTTTGGTTCTGCTATGACCAGATAAATTTTTTTCAAGGCGCAAACGAGTCATTCTTTAATCGGTTTCTCGGGTTCGGACCTCAAATCCGGGTGGCGACTCTAACAATCACAATCTTTTCGAACACAGAACCGAACCATTCCGGTGGGCCGTCCACACTTAGAACAATAATTACAGTGAGACCCATGTGTTTGGGGAAATTTAAGTGTGACCCATATATTTGGAGAAAATTCAGTGAGACCCCAAAGTTTCATAATTCATGAATAGACCCCTATATTTCGGGGATTCGAGGACGGGGCAGATAGGGGGGGGGGGGGGGGGGGACCGGATTCGGGGCGGGGACATGCCTATCTCCACCCCCTATCCAATCCCAAACATTTTAAAAAAAATCCTCATATCCTATCCAATCTCCAAACAGATCTCCATATTGCCGATCCGTTCGGATAGGGGATCGGATCGGATTCGGACGGGGCGGATGAAATTGCCAACACTAGCTGCTATAAAAGGTAAATCCAGGGGTACCGACCCCCATGTACAGACCATGTACCGGTTGGTGTCAGGGGATCCTCCTCTTGGGTCCTACACGGTCATTCCGAGCTGTTCATTCATCCCAAAATCAAATTCCGAGCGGGTCCACGCAGAAATCAACTCAATCGGACGTTCCTAAGTGTTCGATCCAAAATCACCCGATTTCGTTCAAAATCAACTCAATTGGGAGTCCCCGACACCGGTCAGTGCACCATCGGTGCACCCCCATCTGTACGTATGGAACGTTTGTGCTATAAAATAGTTATGAAAGAATAATGGGGCATTTACAGGTCGGCTTTGTTTTTGGGCTCCGTGCCCAAGTCCCACACATTTGTTAACAATCATTATTCCAAATATGCTCCCTTTTTCACGCGCATCTAAGAGCAAGTGCACCAATGGCTAGTTATATTATCTAGTAAACAGTGTACATTTTGGGTTTAGCTAGTGGCTTTTCTTTTCCAAGCCACACCAATGCTAGGCATTTTACCAATTATCTATTTAAAAATTACTTTTCTAAAATTGGAGCCCAACGGCATTTTGGCCTCCTGAAATTGGAGCCCAACGGTCACTTGCATATCTAGAAAAGGAAGACCACGTGATTTTCATCAGCAACAGCAAAATAATGCACCACCTACAGAAGCTTTTATTAGTACAACGGTAACCTTGGCACCCAATCAATATAAGGCCATTGTCTTCTTCAACAAATCATTCAAATTTTGTTTCTCTTCTACATTTGAAATAGCAGTTTACACTCTTGTCCAATTTATTCCTTCACTTCTTCACTTTCAATATATGGCACCCAATCGTGTACTCGATATGATCATGAACGATTCCGATTTTTCCGAGTCTGATGAGGAGGAGTTAGAAATATTAGAAACAATTGCTAGGTATGAAGAAGAAGAGAATGAGGCCAGGGGCTCAAGCTCAAGCCGTGGTCTTAGTGAAGGTCGCAACATTGTCAAACATGATATTCTTGGTGGCCAAAAAAAGCTCTTGGTTGACTATTTTTCAGAAACGCCAGTTTATGGTCCACACTTCTTTCGAAGGAGATTTCGGATGAGTCGTTCTCTTTTTCTTCGAATCCATTGTGAGGTACTAGCATATGACCCATACTTCATCCAAAAAAGAAATTGTGCAGGAAAGCTTGGTTTGTCATCTTTTCAAAAAATGACCGCCGCATTGAGAATGCTAGCTTATGGTGCACCGGCTGATTCTGTGGATGAGTACGTGAGGATTGGAGCAAGCACTGGAATAGAGAGACTAAATCATTTTGTTAAAGCAATAATTGCAGTTTTCTCTGAAGAGTACTTGAGGTCACCCAACGAAGGCGACATTGCTAGGTTGCTAGCGGTTGGCGAAATGCGTGGATTTCTGGGGATGTTGGAGAGCCTTGATTGTATGCATTGGAAATGGAAGAATTGTCCAACCGCATGGAAAGGTATGTATACTGGCCACGTTCATAAACCAACAATTATTTTAGAGGCTGTGGCATCATATGATCTATGGATATGGCATGCATTTTCCTGGTTGCCTGGGTCTCATAATGATATTAATGTGCTAGAAAGGTCTCCACTATTTGTTGAGCTTGCTCAAGGACGTGCACCTCCGGTCAATTACAACATCAATGGTAATGACTATACTATGGGATACTATTTGACTGATGGTATATATCCGCAATGGGCTACATTTGTGAAAACAATTCCCGAACCACGAGAAATTAAGAAAAAACATTTTGCTCGATGCCAAGAATCTGCAAGAAAGGATGTAGAACGTGCATTTGGAGTTCTTCAAGCACGATTTGCAATTGTTCGAGGATTGGGAAGGTTTTGGGGTCGCCAAACACTTAAAAATATCATGACAGCTTGCATAATACTACACAACATGATCATTGAGGATGAACGGAATGATAATAATATTGGAGTGGTAGATATCAACTATGATCCATTGGACCATATTCCTCTAGTACAAGTATCACACGAGACAACTACTGAACTTAGGGAATTCATCCAACGCCATCATCGCATAAGAGATAGGGGTGTTCATTCTCAACTCCAAACAGACTTAATTGAGCATCAATGGCAAATCTACAACCAATCATAAGAAGAACTAGTTTGAACTCTAGTTTGTGTGCAATACTAGTTTGAACTCTAGACTTAATTGTTAAGTTGCACTTTTGCCTTTGCACTGCCTCTGCCACTCTCATGCTGCTGTGTGTGCTTGCTCTTGCTGTTTTGTGTGTTTGCATGAGGACTGCTAAATCTGGGCAGAGATACTACATATGTTGCTGTGTTTGGTGTTCCAAATGGACCATTGTTGTATCTGTTAAGCTCTGTTCATGTATCTGCCACTGCTGTCTGCTGTATTTGCTACTGTGTACATCTACCTCTGCACTGCTCATGGCACATTTTCTGCTGTAATTGCTGTACCTGCTGTTTGCTGCAAATCCATTGCTGCAACTATTAAGCTCGGCTGTGTTTGGTTGTTCCAAATAGTCATTGTTGTACCTGCTAGCTGTTAAGCTCTGCTACTCTGGTAAGCTTGGTTTCCTGGTCCATTTTTCAGCTGATATTACAGATTTGATGTTATGTTTGTATGGTCCATTTTGGTTGTTTGTATTTATGCATCATCCCTGCTGTTATGGATGCCTAGGTAGTGGGGGTTGTCCCTACCTTTTATAACCCAAACCTCATCCCACTGTGTGGGCTTCACCTATGCCAGAGGGGGTTGTCCCACTGGGTTACTCATTTCCTGTGCATGTTTATTTCTAGACAAGTCAGCTGCAAGGACATTGATCACCACAAAGATTCACAAAGATTAACTCTACAACTGACTTCCATATCATTTTAGGTCCAAACCAGGTGAAAGTTGGAACATTTTTTGACCTCTTGTTTGGGCATTGCCTGACTTTTGGAACTAATCCTCATTCAAATGAACAAAAATAATTACCCCATAACATCGTACGTAATCTACTACGAATCACCGCTGAATATTAATTATCCATGATACTCAGTATTATATACTACAATGATTTTGCTTAATATACCGTACATTGGCAATAGAAAGTATAAAAAATCAAATGATTTTACAATCGTTTCGACACATTGGCAATGATTTTACTGCAATTTTTTCCCTCAAACAAAAGCAATAACAAAAAAAAAAAAAGAAAACAGAAGCATTTGTTTCTAAACAGAAGAATTGGATCCATATCATATGTCAGTCCCAATGTTGCATGGTTGCCACTGGTATTTTACCGAAGGTGAAGAGTCAGTGTACACAAGGAGGAGGTGATGTTGCAAGGTCTCTTATTTGCTAACACAGTTGACAGAGAAAAGTATAAAAGTAAAAAAAAAAAAAAAGAACTGCTGCAAATTCTCAATATTAAAGACCGGACAAGCACAACACTTAAGACTAGCAAACCAAGAATAACTTGTTACCTTCCAAGAGGATAGACTTCAAGTGAGTTTCCTAAGAATTTGGTCTTCACCTTTGAAATTATATCATAAATAAAATGGTCATTTTCAGCATGTCCAGCACCCACTGGAGGGTGATGGCTAAGCCAAGCAGCCTATCATTTTAGTAGTTGTCTTTCCTTACACACACAAAGACCTTGGCTTACCAAACCAAAAAAAGCATAAGACTACAAAATGACACTTCTACATCAAGATATACCTTTTAAGACTACAAAAAGTGAGCTCCTGCTATACATTTAGACACTTCAAAACAAGTTTCAGCTCTAACATTCCACATATTACTGAACCTTCCTTCTTTTCTCTAGGATTTCCCTTTTCCGGAGAGCATAGAATTCTTGTTGGTCTTCCGACAAGTTACTGATATCCAGCAACATTATCCTCTCTTCCTCTTTGAATTCTTCCAATTGAAGCCCCACTTTCTTAATGCGAATTTTCTCTTCCTCTTGAGCATATGTTTTTTCAAGCATCTCCAATTTTTTGTTAACCAACTTGTTTCTGCTTTCTGTTATCTTTTCCAATGCCCCGGAAATCTGAGTTGAACTTTGGATCTCGTTGTTCTTTTGGTTGAAATTCTTCTTTTCGGCTTTGATACCCGTTGGTCGTTCCAAGTCCACAAAATTATCAGTTGGAACATTGTCGTCCTCAAGATTTATCGCATTTAGAGTAGGACACGGTGCCACCCCGTTTCTTGGTTGTTTCGATTGACTCTTTTTCTCACACTCCAAGAACCACTTTGGTTGATTCTTCAATGTAGTCCAGCAATGTTCAAATTGGAATGATGAACCCTTGTTCATTTTTTGATACATCTCTCTTGCCTCGCAAAGCTTAAAAAAAAAAATACAACAATGCAGTAATATATATAAAAAAAAACCAGATATAAAAGTCAAAAACAATAAAACCAATACCTTATCTTCATTGTTTGAGCCACTTTGATTCCTTGATTCAACTTGGGCATAGCAGCCACAAAACTTATTTGTGGCTCCTTGAATTGTTGACCACCGATTCATTAAGGAAACTTCTGTGCGATTCAACTCATATGGCTTGTTCTTGTCAAAGAATTCCTTCACTCTTGCCCAGAATGCAGTTTTTTTTTGGTCAGTACCTTGCACTGGATCCATGCTAATATTAAGCCATGCTGACACAAGAAGTTTGTCCTCTTCTATACTAAAATTCGCCCTACGTTGTTGCTTCTTAGAAACTGGTCCCACATAAGCGGGGGACTGAGTTTCTTGGCTAACTACTTGATTGTCTTGCTCAAAACATTGTGATTCCATGAGATATTGTTCCTCAAAGTTTGAACCTGATTGCATAAGATTGCTGAAGAACCCATAGTTCTGCGAATCCATCTCTACAACACCATTACATCTTATTAAGTGCATAAGAAATATCATATAAGACATATCACAAACATTGCTATGAGATACAAAGATCTTTGTAGAAGTGGATAATTCAGTACTTGGAAACTCTATATACTTATTAAAAAATACGTAGAAGAGAAATTATGGCATTGTAAAATAGAGTCAGTGAGTCCAGATAAAGCACTTAACTATCATTTACCAGACTAATACCATTGTTTTCCAAACTTGGAGTCTCTCCTATCAGATATTCTTTACAAGTTACCAGTAGCTAATTTGTCAGTCAGTTTATTCATTTGTCACTATCTTGAATTACTTTTGCTTTCCTAGTATTCAAAAGATCAAATAGAGGAACCTAAGTGGCCTTTGACAGTGTGAACATGTTACTGAGGATGCAAGTCTGAAAGTGCAAACCGTAGGACATAAGGACTGGGGGAGGTAATACTAATCTCATGCAAATGCTTGAGGATAAAAAGATGCCCATATAGAAAATGCATTTGAGGTAGCATCAGAGAAAGTTAAACATCGTAATTAACATTTTCAAACAAAATTCATTGTTTAAAAAATTAGTTGCAAATCCTAAGAAACCCACAGGAACTAATTAGAATAAAGATGGCGAAGCAGTGGGAATCAAAGGTTCATATTACAAAAATATCAATGACTAAAATAGGTGAAGAGATGAAACATGAAAAATTCAAGCATAGCTTTCAAAGAGAAACCACGATGGGGTGTTACAAAACGGTTGACCTATGAAGTACCGACGCACTCTGTAAGCTATCTCAGTTTCTTCTTTAAAAAGAGTTTTGAGTGGACATGTTTATCAAACATGGAATTCATATTTCCAACGTCACTCAGTAAATTCATCGAACAATTGGTGAGCTATTTTCTCCACCAATTTTGTTCACAAACATGACTCCCAACAAAATCCCCAATCTTATCCAGGGAAAGAAGTACCAGATATTTATGCCCAAGGATTAAAGACAAAATTGTCCCATTCATCTATTTGAAATCTCTTACTTGAGTAGTTCGGTTCATATAGAGTTTCAAGTTGTTTCTCTACATATTGCAAAGCCCATCCCTAAACAATAATCATGAATTCCTTGTACCACTGATTTCTCTATTAAACTCAAGCAAGAAAGAAGAAAACGTTTAGGGATTTATACCTGTTGCTAGTAGAGGGTTGTGGAACAGACAAGGTCTGAGAGATGAAATTACACGATCAGGAAACTTTGAGAAGTACCAGAGATGGCGTGAAGCGAGAGATAAGGGGAAGAAGCGCGGGAGAAGGAGAAGAGAAGCGCAGGAGAAAAAAAATAAACAATGGAATCGCTTGTGAACAGCACCTCGGCAAGAGAAGCGAGGTACTGTAGCTGGAGGAAGAATACCTACGGGTTTAGAGAGGCTGGTGCAGGAGAGTTCTCCCATATTGGCTAGCAAAAATACCTAAAATGCTTCTTTAGCTCTTCTGGTGCACTTGCTCTAACATTAGGAAGTTATCCATACTCATGGAGCATTATCGTATGTTCACCATTAATATATGTTTGGTTCATATTAGATCTACCAAACAAGATTTTGTATTGAATATGAAATTATATAAAATTAAAAAAAAAATTATTTGAAGTGGACAATTCACATAATTCACATAACTCATAGGATTCACACAATTCACATAGCTCACAAAAATTCATATGGTTCATACAAAGTAGTTTACATAATTCACATAGTTCACATACTGCAGAGAATTCACATAGTTCACAACTACATTTTAGTTCATAGAATTCACACGATTCACCATAGTTCACATAGTTCATAAATGCAACAGCGCGACATAAACGTAGCAGCGCGATAAGTACAAAGCTAATTATTCTTTTGCTTTTTACTAAAGAATACCATGTGCTCGCCGTAAATAGTTTATAGACTTCACATAGTTTACATAGTTCACATAATGCATAGAATGCACATAATTTAAATAATTCGTATAATTCACAACAATTCACATGGTTTACAACAGCTCATATAGTCCAATCCCAGTTTACAAGAAAGGAAATAAAAAAAAAAAAAAACCAAGAAAACTAGAAAACTATCAATCTATCGGTTTCTTGAGTCCTTGACCCCATCAGGCGATCGATTTGTTCGGTTTATCAACGGGTCCTCCTGAAACCATAACCTTTCTTGAAAAGATATGGTAGTTGATTTTTATACTCTCTCTTTTTTTTTATAACCACACTCTTTTCATTAATTTTTATACTCATTCACATCTAGAAGAACAACATTACAAATTCACCTTACAAGATGACGAAAAAGAGAGCGTGCTTGTAAGAAATGGGAGCGTGAAATCACTACCCAAAGATATACACTGAACTCCTCTAAAGTGTGTGTAAATTTAATCTTTGAATTCTTTAATTACTCTCCAAAACTTAAAAAATGCAAAAAAATAAATTTAGCATTTTGCTTGGGGTGGACATTTCAAAATGTGTCAAATTTGAACATGCCAAAAAATTGATATCACACAAACCCTAAGAAAAATAAAATATACTAAAATGATCAAGTCCTCATATTTAAATCCAAATTAAGTTTTGAATTTAAAGAGCCCGGCCAAGTGTAAAATTTCCAATTTAGGGGGTTGTAAAATTTAATAATTCTTAACTTCCTTCCATGGGTTGAATTTAGAGCCCAGCCAAGTGTGAGGTGTTCTGAAATCAATTTATAAGAATCTTTTAGGAGGGAGGGCCAAGCTTCTTTTTAGGTTACAAGAATCTCCCCCCCTCTCTCTCTCTCTCTCTCACACACACACACACACATGCACTCCATAACAATTAATACCTTCCTTCCAATTCTCTCTCTGGAAAGCCAACCATCACGTTTTCCTCCATACTAGCTACTAAATTCTTCTCTCCCCCCAAAACGATACATCTTCTCTCTGTCTCTCCCCTCTCTCTCTCTCTCTCTCTCTCTCTCTCTCTCTGTATCAATGAAGAGCGATAAACAACAACAGCAACGCCCACCAACATCAAACCCCAATCCCTTCAATTCCCAAATGTATCTTCACAGACTCATCATTTATTTTCTTTTCTTCAGTTCAGGTTTAGTCATTGGAATTTCAGTCAGTTTCTATATCAAAAATTTACCACCCATTTACTTCTTCCGCAAGCAATTCTCTATTATTCAATCACCTCTTTCCCCACCACCACCACCTCCTCCTCCTCAAAATTTACCACCTCCCCCACCCCTATTACCTGTTCAAGATTTTCCACCACCCCAATTACGAATCCAAGATTTTCCACGAACCCAATTACCTATTGATCAATTAAGTACTTCTTTGCCTGCAGGCCGCGGCAGCGATGGAATAATCTGGGACGGATCAGGAATTGATAGTGATGATCAATTGAAAAAGGGCGTTCGGATCGGATTAAGGGATTATGTTAAGCCACCTAATCCAATGCATGATATGGAAGATGAAGAGTTGCTTTGGAGGGCTTCAATGGTTCCTAAAATTCCAACATTTCCATTCAAATACACCCCCAAAATTGCTTTCATGTATTTGACAAGAGGGTATTTGCCTTTGGCTCCTCTTTGGGA
Organism: Vaccinium darrowii; assembly: GCA_020921065.1. Lineage (NCBI taxonomy): Eukaryota > Viridiplantae > Streptophyta > Magnoliopsida > Ericales > Ericaceae > Vaccinium > Vaccinium darrowii. Next base: position 22,760,627 of record CM037158.1, on the reverse strand, counting down.
GAAATTCTTTCAAGGGAATCAAGGCCTTTATTCAATTTACGTTCATGCCCTTCCTTCTTTCAATGGAACCGTGTCTGAAGAATCTGTATTCCGAGGTCGGAGAATCCCAGGCAAGGTCAGTACGTTATGCCAAAAATAAATGTTATTTATTTATTTTTTTTCCTTTTTCTTTCCCCCTTCAGCTTTATTTTAGTCACGTTCATATGCATCTTTTAGTTCATTATATCATTTTTAACATATGCATACACGTAAACATTTTTTTTGGGTTTGTTTTGGTTTTAGATTATTAATGTGGATTTGGGATGAAATTCTTTGGATTCCGTGGTAATGGCGGCATTGAATGTTGGGGGTTACTATAAACTTTTTTTAGTTAGCTGTGTTCATCTTAAACGCCCTTCGCTAGCTGTTATGGTGTCTTAGAAATTACAAACAATATGCTTCCTAATTCCAATTATTGAAACAAGGTATCCAACACGTATTGAATTAACCCTTGACAAAAGGAATATCAAACACTAGGTACCATTTGGTTTGCGACAATGTACGTAAGAATAGCTATATATCTTAACGCCCGAGTGAATATTTTTAGTATATTCTTCAACTTTTAATGTGACAATTTCAAGGATGAAGTTTCCCCGTGCATTCCAATAAAACCATTCAAAGGTTCAAGCACAATTTTCTCCAGACAAATCAATAGTCCTTGCCAATGGAAAAGATTTAAGCAAAGCATACACAAGAACAATAAAGAGGTAAAACATTAAAGTAATATTGGTTACTTTTAAAAGAAAGGAGAAATAGTATTAGTTTATTTTAATACGTTTATCTCCCCCCCAGTGTATGCGTATTCATTATGTAGTTGTTGTACAATTGTTAAAATTCAATTGGGCCCCAGCTAGTCGAAGATGCGATTGATTGGTTCTAGGAGTTAGTCGTGGGACCAGTGAACATAGTTACCCTACGTTATCAAAATTAAAAGGGAAACAAATTTCAATGAAATTACTTAAATATAGTTGGAACCGAGGGTGCCGCCTAGCTTGCTATGCGGGGGTTGGCGTTGTCGTGCCGGTGTCAGTCCGAAGATTGGAGACATTCACTGCGTAGAACTCGTTGAGTAATACAAGTGCACCAAAAATCAACTCGATTGAATATTGTTAGGTGCCTCATCAAAACATGATTCCGAATGGATCAGAAATACTAGATCAAAACTATTGAAACAAGTTATATGCATTCCGATGAGGCACTTATCGATATTTCATCGAATTGATTTTTAATACGCATGTAGAACTCGACGAGCTCTACGCGTTGAACGTCTCCGATCGTCGACAGAACACCAGCACGGTAGTGTGATAACTACACACACGTTGTGCAGCACCCACCTGGAGTTTCATATAGTCCTTTCCGTGGCCTAACTTATCCAGTTATTTTTTTGGTTGAACCCCAAGAAAGTTGATGTTTGATTTTGATACGTCCGTCCGGACCAACTGCATCAAACAACTTAGGGGGTGTTCCACTAACTTATTTTTTGATTTTTTGTTTTTTAGACCTTTAGTTGTAGTTTAAATCTACAACTTGTTCCACTAAAGTGTTTTTTTGGTTTTTTAAGTTGTAGTTTATTGTAAAGGGTAGTTGTTTTTTTGGGGAGTTTTTTGTTAGTGGAATAGAGTAGCTTTTGAGTTAAAACAAAACTAGTTTTTTGGAGGAGTTTTTTGTTAGTGGAATAGAATAGTTTTTAAGTTAAAACAAATCTAGTTTTTTGTTAGTGGAACACCCCCTAATTTTTAGTCCCAGATTCCGTACGGCAGGTGGGCAACCTGTCTGTATGAGCCTATTAACGTGGCGGCCCCTGTCATCTGGTGGGTCCCGCAGCCGAAAACCACGTCAACGGGCCCAGCAGTTCTCTTCTTCCGGCCGGCAATAAATGCATCAAAATAGGAGAATGAATAAAAATATTTGAAAGTGTATTAAAAGGTGTAGTAGAGTGAATTTTTTCTTTTTGTGTGCTTATTGTATATGTAACCATTAGGCACACGTTAGCAAGACCCTTAATAATAATAATAACCACGTTCTGTTCTATATGTGAGGAGGAGGAGTTTCTCAAAAACCTTGTACTATATTTTAGTTTACATAATTCTTTGCACCATTTTCTAAAAAAAGAGTAAAATTTTCATTGAATTCTAGTAATTTCATTGAATTCTAGTAACATTCCCCATTCTTAACGGAAGCACAAAAAGATTTACAAGCCATTCAAGGAGCTCAAACAACACACAAATTCACATATTTCCTCACTTCCCTTTGATTATCGAAAATGACAAGCTACCCATTCCAAATGAGGGCATGTATACTTTACAAGTAAAAAAAAAAGCAGAAAAGGAATAAAACCCTAACGAAATCCCACACAGAAACATCATATCCCTCAAATGAGAAAGCCCTAATTCCAAAATCCACGAATTTTACTGAAATCTTGTTTGTTCTCTTGCCTTCAAATCTCTCTGATATATATGAGATTTTTCTCCGGCAAATGGCCGATGGTCAGAATTTTTTTGCCATGGTTTTGAATGGATCGAGTGGAAACCAGGCCATTAGATTTGTGCAAATAACGCTCCTTTTCACGATCTGTTTTAGCCGTTATCTGGCCATTGAAGTAGTACGTACATTCAGGAGGTAAGGTTATGACTGGTGGTAGTGAGTGATGGGCGACTGGGCGTCGGGGTTTTTTTTGGGGGGATGAAGAGATAGAAAATGTATTAAAACAACAAATACAACAACCTAATACAACAATCTAGAAAAAAATTAAATCTGAAAAAACTGAAATAGAAAAAACAGAGAAAAAACCACCGAAGTTGTCAGAGAGGGTGTCACGCCGTCGCCGCTTCCGTCACCGATGTTGGAAGTCCAGATCTGGAAACCCGCGCACCCCTTGTCCAAAAATTTGGATTCCAGTCACCCAGAGAGATAGGAGAAAAAATCCAGTCGTTCACAAGGAATTGCTAACAAATCCTCGGCGTCGGAGTTGCTCCTTGTCATTCCTCATCCAAATAGTCTGGAAGGTTCAGTTCACACATGGTTTCTGGACCCGTTGGCTGCCATGTTGACTTCTGGGAGAGTTTCTCAAGTTTAATTTATCCTGGAAGTCTAGCATTTCCATGAACATAGATAAAAGTTCGTACTGAGTCGAGTCTCGAACAGTTCGCGAACGGCTCCATTATTTTGCAGCCCTAACTTCAAAGGGAAAATTAATAATGTAAAGAAAATAGAGGTACACCTATTTATAGATATATTCATAGAGAACATGGAGTGATAATTGTCTCAGAATTGCAATTGAAACGATTATATGACGAGAAAATAAGTGTATTGATACCGTGTTGTTGAAGGAATACCCAAAAGATAGATAGAAAATAAAAGAAAGGTCAGAACTTAGGGGGGTCAATATATATAAATATGTATATATTTAAGTGTGTATAAGAAAAGAGAGAGAGAGAGAGAGAGAGAGAGAGAGAGAGAGAGAGAGAGAGAGAGAGAGAGAGAGAGAGAGAGAGATTACTCAAGTCATTAGAAGGATAAGGGTTCCATGGCCGCTCCTGGCACCACTCTCCCTTTGTCCCTTATTATAGTTAATTGCAGCCAGGGTGATATGCAAACCTCCTTAGCCTCACCACCATTATTGTGGAGGATAACAAGATTATATTTGATGTCCGTCTGTGAATAAATCTCTGGCATTTTTTTGGGTAGTTTGTAATTTTCAAATTCCTCTTATTTATAATCAAATTGATAGGCTTTTATATGTGAATTTACTGGAGTAATAGTCTTTCATTCGTAAATGCTTTGACTTTGCAAGAGAACAAACGAGTATAAATGTGAAAAACGGCATTTTAAAAATCAATTATTATTATTATTTAATAGTTAGACATACTTAGACATTATTTAATAGTTAGACATTAAAGGATTTTTATTCGATATTTTAAAAAAATCTATGGATTTTTCTTCCTAGGAGTATCCAGGTTTGTTATCAAGACGACGATTCCCAGTTGAAACTCCTATCTTTAATTTAAAAAATTATACTTACTGAAAAATTATACTTATTGAAATATTCTCACACAGAAGGCCTAGAAACTATATCTTTCAAGATTGAAATGAATTTTATACTTAGTAATTTGTAAATGTAGTTGACCTCCTTAGACTTCCACTGACCAGGATTGTTGGATTGTTTAGCTGACTATGACTTAATATCATCCAGCCAAAAATGATGATTTGTCAATTGGAGGGCAGGTGTTTTGATACTGTATATAAAATATTTGAATCTCAATGTACTGTTGATTTAGTTTTTTTGAACTGTTTCATTTATAATTTTCCTCCAGTATCCGAACATTTCCCTTACGTTAATGAAATGCGTCTTTAAGTAACTAAGTATCTGTTTCTTGCAATAGTCATCATCGATCAACAGGATTGCCTTGAGAGCAGTCACAAACAGCTTGGAAATGGACTAGTAGAATTAATTAAACTGGATGAACCTTGTGCAGATCATAAAATCAATTGGGAATTTTTGAACTCACGCCCTCAATTTTAGTAACCAAAATACATATAATTTCCACCCAAGATAAGTCCAAAGTCAAATAATTCTCCTTTGAAAAGTCGAGTCAAAGGTGCAATTTCATAATCAAAGTTCAACAAGTCTCTAACCAAGGGCACCGGTACCCATGCATAAGTAACGAGGGCTTTAAAGTTATTACATATATCAAATTTTATCAAAAAATTGAAAAAATAAAAGTTACATGATCATCTCTAAAAAATATACTAATATGGAGAGAATAAAATAACTTCATGAACAAATGAGCTTTATGTCATGCATCCACACCCCCAGCATCCAACTCATGTGCCTGCCAAGTACCTGGAAATGATAGGGTGAGCTCACTAACTCAGTAGGGAACTTTTCTACTAACGCTAAGGGTATAGAGAGTGAAAGATGCACATGAAGATATACCAACACAAATGAATTGACTAATAGGGACTACGATTGATTGACTCAATGTTTAATATTCACAAGATACCCAAATGTCCAACCAAGTATCCAAGTGTCAAGGAAATACCAAAATGCTCAAAAACAACCCAAGTGTCCATCAATTTCCTCTTAACCGTTACAAATCGTGTCTTGTATCCAACTTCACCAAAATATCGTAATCTTCATAAAACATTACATTTTCAAACACTCCACAAAATAACCACTTGTTTTAATAGGGAATATATCTCTCTGCTGGATTTCGTGGGTTCCGTGCACCCCTGCCGGATTTTGTAGGCTCCGTGCACCCATGGCCAGGGACGCACCGAACGGTGACCCTAATATTCATAATTACCATTTTCAAATATTCATTCAGCCCTCATGTGTCCAAAACATTCATATAATCCGTTTCGTTCAAAATCTCGTACTATATCGATTTCGACTAAGTTAACGTGTGTTCAAGTATGTGAGAAATCAAGACATGTCATGAATCATACCACGATAGGCTAGGGACAAGTTCTCCAATAGGTTTCGAGGTGTAGAGAATGGATATGTCAAGTACAAACTCGAACAAGCGACCAATACTGAAGAAAACAATTTTTGGGAGTTAAGGGGGGTTTGGATCGATCCACCACCAAAAGTGGATTGATCCACTTTGATTTAGAGCCAAACAGAAGCATTTTGAATCGATCCACCTTAAAAGTGGATCGATCCAACTGCCCTTATGAGCAGATTTTTTTACAGTTTTTCCAAAATGAAGGAGATTTCAACCTAAGTCAAATTTTGAGGTTCCAAATCACAACTAAACATGGGAGATGGATATATCGTCAATCAATTCAAAGGTTTAGCAGCTAAATGGGTAGAATCAAGCTCAACCAAGTCACAAATCCACTTCTATGGAGATTTTCAATGAACTAAAAGAAATTTGAGATTGAGATCAAAGTGATGGCAACCAATCAACTATATACCATTAGGGAGAGTAGAGTTTAGTTCCCTACCTCAAAGATTGAGCTTGAGTTATGTTGGAAATGAAAAACCCTAGCTTGGCAAGCCTCCCAACCGAAATGTACAAGCTCCAAGTGAAACCACGGAGACCAGAACTCCAAATCACGCGTAGATGATGGATCTAAGGTTGAATCTTGAGTTTGGGGAGTGAGAGATGTTGATTTTGGTGAAGATTTGAAGAAGATTTTTTGAGAGAAAAATGGGGATGGGGGAGTCGGCTTAAGAGAAGAGAGAGAGAGAGAGAGAGAGAGAGAGAGAGAGAGAGAGAGTGTTGTGTTTCTCTAAAAAAAAAAATCAGCCACATGCAAATATATATACACCCCACTAATTGCACTCACACCCATTGTGTTTTTAATGCACTTTAAAGACACCCCAATGCATATACTAACTCCACATTGACCCCACTTTACTCTAATTTCATATCCTCACATTTCCCCAATATTATTACCGAAAAATCATTTGAAATTACAGGTCCTTACATATGACGTACTCAAGCCAAAGATTTATCAACAACAATAATAAACATTTTATTACAAGACTGACTTGCAGATTTAATTTGTGGCATGCATGTCTTACTTAGGTTACAGTCCTTCCGCCAAAAAAATAAGAATTTTTGTTTCATGTCCATCTCCAATCCCACCCCTAGATAGGTTGTACATTCCCCTCTCTCTCTTTGTGCATGTGTAAATGTTGAAGAAAAGAATAAAATATTGTCAATAAAAACAAGTACAAATTGTCAAAGTTTATCTCTGAAGGTTTTGATATTACAACTTCTTTTCTACATTAGCAATCTTTTATTTGTTTATTGATGTGAATTATGGTGGTTTATGAGTGAACGCATTACCAATTAGCAAAAATGGAAAATTTTCTCATTTTATGAGGAAGATAAGTGTATTATAAATTATACAAAGGGAATAGAAAGCTAGGGTGCAGACGATGTATAACATAAAAGTGCATTACATACTTGTTTGGTCCATGATACGTTTTTTTGTTAGAAGTTACCACTCCATGTGTTATGTCAAAATGTAAGTTGTGCATATTTTTTGGTAGTAAATAATTTTATTGTTCAATCGTTACTTTGTAATGTTCTAATCTACTTGTTACGTCTTTTTATGACGTTTGTTATTATTAGATTCTTACCACCAACCATGATCTAAAATCTTAATCTGTAAGAGTGGGTAACTTTACTATTTATATTATCAACACGCTCTCTCATGTGTAGCCAAGTTCTCCTGCATAAACAGTCTAAACATGTGTAACTATTGTTATCGTTAGGTGGTCGATGATATTCAAACATAGAATCTATTGCGTGGTTTGATACCATATTAGAGTGTTTACAACATCTTATTTAAAAGTTCAAACTATTAGAGAGATGGATGACTTGATTATTTGTATGCTCAACAGTTAAGTACTGTTCTGGTCAATTATGAATGAGCATGTGCATAGCGCACCCAAGTATTTTCAATTGTTTTGGCTAGTTATGAAGACATATTGTGTTAATAACCAAAGATTTTATTTATATGGTGGTCAAAATTGTACCATATATGCTTATAAAAGTGAAGAACGCACGAATCATTTTCCATATAACAAGATTGAAAAGCAAAACAAAATTCTCCAAGGTTGAAGCTAGCAAGCCCAAGCATAAATTTTTTGAGACTTCACAAGCTATCAAGAGCCCAAGAATTGGGCCTTTACTTTTTTTGGTCCATAACATGGATTAACAGGTTAATCTATATGGATGGATAGATACAGTCCAAGTTTAGTAAGTGTTGGGTTGAGTGCAATTTTGTTCACCCTCCTTAAAAGAGGGTGAACAAAACCCTCTCTCCTATTGGTTAAATTGGTGTGGGTCCCACCACAAAATGATGTCATACTTACTTTTGCAATACACTTTTGGTAAGCATGACATCACTTTGTGATGGGACCCACATGTTTCAACCAATAAAAGAGAGGGTTTTGTTCACCCTCTTTTAAGGAGGGTGAACAAAATTGCTCTCGTGTTGGGTTGGGCTCCTATTGTATTTGGGCCTTAGCTATTTGAGTAGTCATTTTACAATCTTGTAGATCATACCTAAACTCTAGTTCAGTATCATACCTCTTTACAAGTAAGGCTAACATCTAGACTTTTGTACATAATTTCTCCAACATAATATTGATAATAATGCCCTCTCAATTTTATTTTCTAAAAAAATGTAGCATGACAGACTGCATTTATTAAGTTACCACGATTAATTATTATATTTCATTTCTTGTAGTGAAAATAGTTCTTGGTTTTCGTATACTTTAAGCTTCTATCACATTCCTATTTTGAACATCTATTGTTATTGCATTTGTCCAAACTCACATCTTGTTATAATCTAACACTAAAAATTTCCACGAATGTAGGCAGTTGAATGGGGAAAGGTGAACATGGTCGAAGCAGAGCGTCGCCTATTAGCCAATGCACTCCTTGACATCTCAAATGAACGGTTCATTCTACTCTCCGAATCGTGCATTCCCCTTTTCAACTTCTCCACCGTCTACTCTTATGTCATGGACTCGGACACAACCTTTGTTGAAGCTTACGACCTACTAGGCCCAGTGGGTCGAGGCCGTTACAACCAAAGAATGAAACCCGTGATCAAGCTCGAGCAATGGCTAAAAGGATCCCAATGGTTTGAGCTCGACCGCCATCTTGCTATCGAAGTGATCTCGGACCGGAGATATTTCCCAGTGTTTAAGAAATACTGCAAGCCACCATGTTATTCCGATGAACATTATTTACCAACATTTGTGAGCATGAAATTCGGGAGGAAGAATGCAAACAGAACTTTGACATGGGTTGATTGGACGAAGGGTGGGCCCCATCCGACCCGATTTGTTAGGACAGATGTGTCCCCAGAATTGTTAATAAGGATGAGGACCGGAAGACAATGTTTGTACAATGGAAAGAGGACAAATGTGTGCAACTTGTTTGCAAGGAAGTTCCTACCTAGCACTCTGAGTAGGTTACTGTTGTTTTCTACAAAAGTCCTCAACTTCTAAACAGGTGTTGGGAAAATTTTCTTTGTTTTTAGTGTTTACAATGATTTCGAATACACTCTCAAGAGACTATATAACTTCTTTCCTCAATCAATTTTTTTTTCTTGGATGTAGATTTGTTTATTCATGTCATTGTTCCCTTCTTGTAACATTTTATGTACTCTAAAAACAACATGATGACTTTGTGGTGAATTAAACAACCAGAGAGATAAATTAATTATTATTTTATTGGTTTTGATTTTAGTTCTAAATTATAATTTAATTTTTTCCCTTATGGATGGCATGCATTAGGAAAAACCTTTCCTTTCCTTTCCAACCGATCAAAAAAAAAAAAAAAAGACTTTCCTTTCCAACATTTTTTTTTTGGAACATCTTTCTTCTTCTTTTTTTTTTTTTTGGGTAATTACGCTGAAATTAAATGGGGTTAAGCGAATATACAACCTACAAGGGGCATACCCTGGGGAGGACAAAACAAAGTAAAGAAAAGAAAAGAAAAAATTGCGTATTCCTTGACACAACCCGCCGGGGTGGGGAATATGAAAGCCAGCACAATCCGCTGGGATAGGAACAACATATCAGATTTGTGAGATGGGGCAACCCACACTCGAATTTAAACAATGGCACACTGCCATTTACGTGCAACAGGAAAGGAAATTGGATTGAATTTGACCGAAAGGCCAACTGTTGGTCCACACAAGGGCCCACCACTTGGTTCATCACGTGAAACTTGGTTTTAACGTGTACCACCAAACTAGTTGTCCCCGATGGGACCAAAAGGTGATTAAAGTTAGACCGAATAGGCCTTTGTGCAGACAATAATGCCCACTTGTTATGCAGTCAGCTACAATAATGCCCACTTGTCACGCCCTCGATTTTCAACATATTTAAACTTACTTTTCTCAAAATAATAAATCTGATTTCATTTATAAATATTCGAATTCAACATGTATTGTCAAATTGAATCCCCATACCCCATATGAAAACAAGTACCTAATACATGAAGTTATTACATTTTACAAAATCAAAAGATGATAGAAAAGAATAGAACTACAACTTTATCTTCCAAAAATAAAATTCATGAGATAAAATGATAACTCTTCCAATGTATGCCTTCAAAAGATTTCACGCGCTCCCAATGCACTTCACGCCATGCTCCTCATTGAATACCTGAAAATTGATATGTTGAGCTACACTAGCCCAGTAGGAAAATCTTTAACACAAACTCTATATATGTATGCGATGCACTATGCTTGTGAGTGAACCTACAATATATAAGCCCAATTTTAGAAGTCTTTCCTTCACAATCACGTCTCAACACATACACACACACATGCACATCCGACACCCCGTATGCACACAAATACACTATAAAAGTTTCAAGTTCATCGGAAGTACTCTTATCATTTGATTTCCATCTTAACATTACCCTTGGGATCACACTAGTCCTTTCCCAGTCATTCTCAAGCAATCCACTCTTTCCTCTTTATACAAAATCAACCCGTCATAGTACAGTACATCTCAACAATACCATTTCAACACCCCTAAGTTCACTATTCTTTCACATAACTACGCATTTTGATTTCTTTGAGGGATTTTTACTCAACATCGAAATACCTCTCATAAGATGTACAACGAATACCACCAGATTTTCAACTCCACAACCATAATCAAAATAATCAAGGAATGTAAAGAACAACACAACAAATCACACACAACAAACAACACACCATAGACAACACAACAAACAACACGCAACAAACAACACACAACAAGCAACACACCACAATCAACATAACATGTCCAACTCCACGAACCAACAACCCAATTACGGAATGAGAGGGAGAGAGTAAAGCATTAGACACTCACAACATCCCACCAAGAGTCTCATTTACCAAGAACTCAACTTGTCAAGCCTTCCCACACTCATTTGGTCAAGGGCATTTTCGTAATTTCATCACGGGTCAAACCCATAAGTATTTCCATTAATCCATACCTCAAAAACACTTAGAAATATCCCAATTTCATTTGTTGGAAAGCAATTTGACATATAAACATAAATATCACAAAAGCCCCAATTCTTACTTAAGCCATAAACCCTAACCTCAACCAAATCATGATTTTCTTCCATCAATCAACAAGATTCAAGATTTATACGGTTAAACATTCTAGAGCAATCAAACATTCAACCCTTACTAGGAAATTTTACCAAAAATCCCGAATTTATAAGCCAAAGGCCAGAAACTTCACAATCCATCACATATATGAGAAATCATGTGTAGAAATCAAGGGTTTATGATCTAAACACATAGATATACAGAGAGAGGAAAGAAACCAAAATGGGTTTTGAGCAAAGCCTTAGAGTACCCAACTGATTTTGACCCCAAACTCCAAGAACGACCTCCACCCAAGCTCCACTACGCATTCATGAGACAAGATCAAGCCCAAAACGAGTTACAAGAGTGAGGTTACACTCACAATCAAAGAGAGAGAGGGAAAAATGTGGGTGGAGCAAGAACAAGATCCAAATCAAGAGTTCTTACCTCCTTGAGTGCAAAACCCAAAATTAAAGTGAGATTCACGAACCCAATGTGTAGATGTTGAAGTTTTTAGGTGGATTGAGGTTAAAATCGCAAGATTTGAGGTAGGGGTGAAGAGAGAAGGTAGAGAGGTGATTTTAGGGTTTGTTTCGTGGTCTTTGGAGTGAAGAAATGAGTCCAAGACCCTATTTATAGAGGGCTGCGACGAGCTCAAAATTCGCAGAAAAATGCAGCTGGATACCGGTATCAAGAAAAAGCCATACCGGTATTTAGAGTTTCTGATGGCTCAAAATCTGCAGAAAATATAACTGGATACCGGTATCAAGAAAAGCTATACCGGTAACTAGAGTGAAAAATTCTAAATTTTTACCAACTTCATCAATTCGAACCCCGATCATTACTAACACATTTTCAGCATCTCCAAACACTCGCACAACATCGCAACACGCATTCCTACCATTTATTTAACCCCCGATACACCAAGATATACACACTCATACAATACTAGAAAGAAAACACTTTTTAAAACATTAATCAACTCATTCATGTTATTTAAAATGAATAAAAGATAAAATGAATTTCATGGAATTCCGGGGGTTTACAATATAGCTGGAACTCAATCCTTTCCCGACTGTATTTGCGTGTAATAATTCAAAAAGAGAACCATTGCTTGTGACCTTAGATTGTACTGTAGATGGTGTCGCCCCAAGCGTAGGGCTAGGTATCGCGTAGCATAATAACTCAAAAGTCCAAGATCGAATTCATAGGGACCGAACGCACCCCGCGTGAGAGTTGTCTTGCAAGTGTAGGTTTTCGGCCTTGAAGCGGCAAACTTAGTTTTGTGATTTTGTTTGGTGGAATTCTCTCGACTTCGAGAATGACTCGGAAGATTAAAAAGACTAATTAAACTAAGGCAAAGTCTAGGGGATTTTAACAACCATGACCAAAGCTAATCTGTTCCTCTCTTGATTACCGGCTCGGGGCATCATTAAATGCCCCCAAACGGAAGATTTAGATTTTAAAACCATTTACAAGAAAATGTGTTTACCAAAGATTAGGGTTTTTTGGTTCATTTGGCAAACGATTAAGTTAACATCGCCCTAAGCATCACACGTGCCAAGTAGTCAAGCTCTTGGCTACGTGTGATCAAAGAGATTAACAAACTCAAACTTTGGTACATAAAATGAAACACTAAATCATTGATAAACAGGAAATGAAAGATTTTTGATGAAATGAACGGATTAAACTCGAGTCATGGTGTGTTAATCACCCCATGACTAAGCCTAGGTAAACTACTCATAAACCATAGCAAGAAATAAGACTAGAACTTTGAAGGAAATACAAAACATGATTTAAAAACTTAAAAACTAATTTTTAATGAAGATCTCAAGTGTACCTACAACAATAACTCTAGAGAAAATCACAAACAACAAATATAAACTAAGGTTTTTAAGAGAATTAGCTAGAACAACACAAAAACTAATTACTTAATGAAAATGCAAATAAACTAGATTTATAGAACAATCAAGACGAGAGGAACAAGTTTAATACACGGTAAATAAACGGAAAATGAAAGCTTGCTTGAGCATTCTAGAGAGAGAGACCTTAACTCTCTCCAATGGAGGAGAGAGGTGAGAGCCAAAAACTAAATAAAGAAATAAAAATGAAAAGTGTGAGAGAAGGAGAGAGGAAAGCCTATTTAATCATCCAAATCCTCTCTCCAATAAATATCCATAAAGCTCTCACATAATAACAAAGTTTCCATTAATAGAAAGCACAAAAAGTAGCTGAAAATTGCTTTTCGGACTGATGTGGATCGATCCACTATGAGAGTGGATCGATCCAGAATGCTCTGGTGGACATTTGGACGTGAGTGGATCGATCCACTATGAGACTGGATCGAGCCACTATTGCTGATGCAGTGTTGGCCTTGAGTGGATCAATTCACTCTTTGGACTGGATCAATCCACTATTGACTTGAGATTTTTGACATGAGTGGATCAATCCACTCTTTGGAATGGATCAATCCAGAATTGACTGTTGGGATTTTTGACATGAGTGGATCAATCCACTCTTTGGGATGGATCAATCCATTAGTGCCTTGTGATGAATTGACTTCTTCTAGTCACTCCTATTGCCTTGCGTGCCTCCGGGCCTCTTCCAAAGCATTTGAATATGTCGTGGGGCCCTCGGGGGAGGTGACCTTTGGTCGCGTGGGTGCTTGATCACTCCCGAATTCACCGGGAGTCCATGTGAGCGTGCGGCACGGCTTCCAAGCCATCGGCTTGCCTTTGTGACTTCGACTTCCCGGGCCCTAGCCAAATCATCGTTTTTTGGCTCTTGAGGCCCGGAGTTGGCGTGCCATGGGGCATGTGGCCCCCGGTAACTTAGGACGGTTCTCAATGCGCTCCAAAATGCGCTTATGCACGTGTTTCACCTGTAACTAACAAAAACAACACTACGTGCATATCAAACATATAAGGCGCAAAATCGCATGTGTGTGTGAGCAAAATGAGTTAGATAAGCCCCGGATATCTACAATATTGGGGACTTATCAACCATGGTCCCCACTTTAGGCTTTCTCGATTTATGAGTGATTTGCCTTCCCAACCACCCTTTTGCACTATTCATCATCTTCTTGAAACACCACTATTCAGAATGGAACACAAATAGTGATTTTTCTCCTGGGATTTTTTCACCTTGCTAATCGCATCTTAAATGCCACAGCCCAGAATTTGTTTTGAAAGGTAATCAAACCCCATTGTTAGATTGGAAACAAATTAAAATCACAGTTAAAAAACCCCAAACGAAGTGGAAATCAAGAGAAAGTTAGTCACTATTAAGCTTTACCATTGGGATACCTGCGTACCAATCCGCATTAGTACCCATCGGTCTAGCAATGGATCAACTGTCCCTTGAAAGCACAGCCTCTAGGGTCTTAGAACTAATGATTTACCTTTGCTCACGCCCCTATTCCTGTCAAATAGCTCCATTGATGGAGCTCTAATAAACGCCCATGGATTGCTTTTTTGTGAAAAAATCGAATACTCCAATTGGAATTAGGAAGAAACCCCCCATACGAATGGCCCTTTTTTTTTGGTCAAATAGCTCCATAGCTGAAGCTCCAAAGAACGCCCAAGGAATCACCCACCCGGTATGGTGGTTTGATGAAGGGATCAGAATCACCTGGATGAGGACGAGGACGAACCTCTTCTGGGTTTGGGAAAACTTCAACCCCATGGGTAATAAGAGAATGGGAGTCGAATCCCTTACAATCTGGTATATGAAGAACCAGATCCCCTTTTGAGAAGGGAAACCCAGTAAGTAACATGATTTTTCCAGCCCCACGAAGGAACTGATTGTTGATGGAGTGAGAGATACCCGAAGTCTTCTCCCATGATAAAAACCAAACAGATTTGTTTGGTGGAGGTGTAAAAATTATGATAGGAATTTAAGGGGAGTGCATTCTCTCTCTATTTGTCTTAACCCGCTTGGAACATCATTCCATTTCTTGCTGGGTGTACATTTTTTTTTATTATTGAGGGCAAATTACACTAACATCTCTTGATGTTTGGATTTAATACAGATTCCTCCTTGTGTTTAAGAAATTACATTTTTCTTCCCCGAGGATTAGAGCTAAATAGACATTTCCCCCAACATTGAACTTTCTGTGAAAATGAATTTTAGCCCTCATCTTTGTAGACAGCCCAATTTGAACCTATGAAAATCCTTGGCATTCCTAATGATGAAAATGGACCAGCAAAACACATTGGAGCTTGAGTAAGTGCTTGGAAACCCCTCCCAAAACTTCATCAAAATAAATCCTAGCTTGCACCACCTTCTATTACATTGAAAACCCTCTTTATCGATATACAATACGTCTCAATCTGTTTTGAAATGAGGGAGATATGCACGTTTTACCAAGACGAGTTGTTTTTCAGACCTTTTAAGGGTAAAATGGTCACACATTTTGATGTACAAATCATGTTGAATTCAAACTACTTGGGTTAGAAAGTAGACTCTGTAAGCTCCATAGGCTGAGTTCTTTTTTCGGTTGGCAATTCCATGACACAATATCGAGTTGTACTTTTCATTTTCAATATTCTAGATGCGTCTGTTTAGGATGTGGAATGAATCATGTTGTATTTGTACTAGTGATCGATCACATTATTCTCTCGTGTCAAGCACATTGGTTGTTGGCAAAGTTCTAGCATAGTGCTCAAGCACTTTCATGCGTCAGGTCCAGCAAGTAGGCTGTTAGGAAAGTGCTCGAACAACTTCAATGTGCTCAAGCAGGCGGCAAAACAACTTATAAAAGGTAGTAGCTAGGGTTGCAAAGACACAACTTCAGCAGCCCTTTTTTTGGCTTTAAGAAGCAAGGAGAGAGACAAGGCTGTAGCTGTGGCATCTTTGTGGTATGGCTTGGAGTTCTTACATGAAGTTTTGAGCAACCAAATCAAATACTCCAAGATCTTATTCAACCTTTGATTCAATCGTTCTTCTGGTGGATTTCTGGAAGTATCTCGAAAGGCTTGAGGATTCAAGGCTTGCGACAATAAAACACTTGGTGCGATGAACGTGGATTTGGCAATCGGGTCTTGGGTCAATTGAGAGGATTTTCAATTGTAAGTATAGGTTGATTGTAATCGCACAACGTTATTTTTAGTGTTTTGGTTCCTTCTTGTGGTTTTAATCCTATTTGGGGTTTTCCACGTATGTCACATGTTCATAGATTATTGTTTATTTTTTGTGATTACATTAATAATTGTGATTAGCTAAATAAGATTTTTTCAGGTGGTATTAGAGTAGGTCACTCCCGTTAAGTAGGAAGTTTTTCCCCGAGTGGATCCTTGCTTTCATGATGAATATGAACATGAATCACCCCTCTAGTCGTACCCTTATTTTGGATAGTGAAAACTTCGATTACTGGAAATCGAGGATCAAAGCTATAATGAGATCAGCAGATGAAGAAATTTGGAAGTCATGTGTTAATGGATATACGTATCCTACTGTTACAGTGAATAATCAAGCAGTACCCAAACCTAGTTCAGAGTTATCTGTCGCAGAAAAGGCAGAATTACTAACAAATAATAGAGCCTTGGATATTTTATTTAGTGCAGTGGATGTGAACGAACACCGTAGGATAGCAAACTGCGAAATAGCGAAGGAAGCTTGGGATATTTTAGTCACTTGTCATTAGGGTACTGATGTTGTCAAGCAATCCAAATTGCAAAGGCTTACAACCGAATTTGAGGTTATTAGAATGCAAAAAGACGAGACATTCAACCAATTTTATTCTAAGTTAATCTCTATTGTTAATAGTTGTGAAACTTTAGGTGAACCTATCCCAGCTTTTCGTGTTATTAAAATTTTTTTACGTTCGTTACCTGAAAGATTTAAAACTAAGGTTACAATGCTTGAAAGAAAACGAAAACTTAAAGAAAAGTGTGTCGAAGAGATAGTCGGTCTTTTGCAAACTTATGAGGTAGACATGTTACCTCCTGAATCTAAAAAATCTAAAACTAAACCTTTGGCGAAGCCGATTGCATTTTCTAGCTCTCAGAGCGAGTTAAGAGATTCAGATTGTGACGATGAGTATGACCTTGAAGCTATGGCCTTGTTTACAAAGAATTTTAAACAATTTTTCAAAAAGAAGATGACTAAAAATGATTTCAATGATAAAAAGGTTGTTCGCAAAGGAAAAGGTGAGTCTTCCTCTAGCAAAGAGAAAAAAGGAGTTAAGGGACCACCGTCAAGACCTAAATGTTATGAGTGCCAAGGTTATGGTCATCTTGCCATGAGTGTGTTAATAAGTTGAAAAAGAAGACCAACTTCAAAGCCAACATAACATGCGATGATGATAGTGAGTCTGATGAGTCAGAGGAAGAACAAGGGGATAACACCAATTTTATAGCTTTTGGATCATCCTTGAAGTCACATCTCAGTGAGAATGAATCGTCTGATGAGAGTGAGGATGGACAAGGATTTGAGGTTGAGAGTATTGGAGAGTTGAAGACTTCCTATAACCACATGTACAAAGAGAGTATAAAAATTAGTGAGACAAACCTCGAGCTAGCTGAGAAGTGCAATAAGTCTAACGTGGAGTTGGTAAGTGTGAAAAACCAAGTGGTAGAATTGCAAGAACTGCTGAGCAAGGTCACTGATGAAAAAGACAGGCTGAGGAAGGAAGTTGGGATACTCCAAGAAAAGAATAGAATTTTGACTGATTCAAACACCGTCTTCGAAGGTAAAATAGAAGCCTTAAATTCTGAAATTTGTAATGCTAATGTTTGAGCGTATGAGTGCAGGTTCAAAGACACTTGATCATATTCTTGGTATCCAAAGATCAACAAGCGACAAGTTAGGCCTTGGCTTCTATGAAGCTTCATCCTCAAAACAACCGGAAGTTATTGTGAATAAGGTAAAATCAAAAGAGGTACTCTCAAAGCTTCATTCTACTAATATTGACAACAGTGGTAAACAACATAATAATATTAAAAGGACTAATAGTGATAAATTTATCCTTGTGTGTCATTATTGTCAAGCTCGAGGTCACATTAGACCTAAATGTTTTAAATTACATGGTTATTCCGAGGTTGCTCGAAAGTATTTTCATCAGAATATTAAGTTTAATAATTCTAAGTATATTAATGCCAAGAACATTGGAAAATTTTCCCATCCTAACCACAAGAGGTACTTTTCTCAAGTTAGAAGCAAAAAGGTTTGGATTAAAAAGAGTGATTTGCATTGTTTTGTTGCTCATACAGCTTTGAAAGTTAGAGATTCATAGGTATGGTACCTTGATAGTGGTTGTTCTCGTCACATGTTTGGAGATAAGACACATTGTTAGTCTTGAAAAATATGATGGAGGTATAGTGACGTTTGGTGATGGGAATACCTCTAAAGTTGTAGGTAGAGGAACCATACAAGCTCCAGGCATAACCTGTCTTGAGAATGTGTTATATGTGGATGGTTTAAAAGCAAATCTTCCTAGTATTAGTCAAATGTGCGATTCCCATCGTGAAGTTCGTTTTTCTAAAAATGATTTCTATGTGTTAGATAAACAAGGGAAATGTGTCATGCATGGTACACGTACTTCTAATAATTGTTATGGTATATTACCCACTAATAGCTTAACTTGTCATTCTATACAATTGAGTGACACTGAACTTTGGCACCGACATCTGGGTCATATTAACTTTAAAGATCTTTCACTGTTGACTAAAAGAGAATTGATTAGAGGCGTGCCTAAGCTCAGCAAGCCGAAATATCACATCTGTGGGCCATGTCAACTTGGTAAGCAAATCAAGGCTCCTCATAAAGACAACTGGAATAGCTACTAAGAGACCTCTCGAGCTTCTCCACATGGATTTAATGGGACCTTCCAGAGTGGAAAGCATTGCAGGTAAAAGGTATATCTTTGTCATTGTAGATGATTTTTCTCGCTTCACTTGGGTAAGATTTCTTTGTGAAAAATCAGAAACTATATCTCTATTCAAAGCTCTTGTCAAAAGTATTCAAAATGAGAAAGGAATGAAAATTGGGTGAATTACTCGTATTCGCTCAGATCATGGGAAAGAATTTGAAAATTCTGAATATGCTAATTTTTGTGATGATCTTGGTATCCGACACGAATTTTTAGCTCCAAAAACCCCACAACAAAAATGGGGTCGTTGAGAGGAAAAATCGTGTAATTCAAGAGATGGCTCGTGTAATGCTTCATGCCAAACACATTGCTCGTAGGTTTTGGGCTGAAGCAGTTAACACTGCATGTTATGTTATAAATCGAGTCTATCTTAGGCCTGGTACAATGAATATTCCCTATGAACTGTGGAAAGGTAAAAAAACCTAGTGTTAAATATTTCAAAACTTTTGGGAGTAAGTGTTATATTATGAGAGATAAAAAGCAACTTGGAAAATTTGATGCCCGTAGTGATGAAGGGATTTTCTTAGGATACTCCACGGATAGTAGAGCTTTTCTTGTGTATGACATGCGTACTCAAAATGTCATGGAGTCCATAAATGTAGTGGTTGATGAAAGTCCATTGGATGAAACTAACATCATTACTAACGAAGTGTATGAGTCTTTGACTGAACAGGATACAGGTCATATGCATGAGTCAAACTCAGATGATGATACTAAAGACACAAATTCCTTAAAAGAAGAGGAGCAAGAAGAAGATGAGGAGAATCACGAAAATCATGTTGAAGTTCAAGAATTGGAACCATCAGCACGAGTAAAGCTCCATCATCATATAAGTCAGGTGATCGGGAAAGTGACAGACCCACTGAGAACTCGCAAACAAATGTGCGGCGAGGTATTGTATCTATGCTATGTTTCCTTAGTAGAGCCTAAAAATATTAAGGAGGCTTTAGTGAGTGTTGGGTTACTGCTATGCATGAGGAACTGCATCAATTTGAACATAATAATGTGTGGGAATTAGTCCCTAGACCGTTGCATACTAATGTAATTGGGACAAAATAGATTTTCAAGAACAAATCTAATGAACAAGGGGTGGTAGTTAGAAATAAAGCTCGACTCGTAGCTCAGGGTTACACTCAGGTTGAGGGAATCGATTTTGAGGAAACATTCGCTCCAGTAGCTAGGCTTGAATCTATTCAAATTATGCTTGCTATTGCCTGCCATCTAGGATTTAAACTTTTTCAAATGGACGTAAAGAGTGCATTCCCTAACTCTTTGGGATTAGCTTGATACTGGGCACACACTCCAACACTGAAAGCTATATCAGGACGACTCGCAGTAAGATACAAAAGACTACCAATCATGCTACGATATAAAGCCTCATCAACGGAGACCCCATCAGCATCTTTTGAGAGTTTAGTAGTAGTGCTCATGGAAGTCCTAGCATGTTTGGCCGTGGCAAGACCGAATTTCTTAACAAGATTAAGGGCATATTTGGATTGGGAAACACAGATCCCATGTTCAAGTTGACGAACTTGAAACCCAAGAAAATATGTAAGCGTACATGAGAATTTTTCGGATACTTGGATGGTGATCTTAATTTCCAATGATGTGCGACACACACTCACCAATATCAGAAGTTTCATGTGTCATGGTACATTCAACTCTTCAATGGATCCTCGATTGAATTTATTTGATTTGTATAGGCATGACAATTATATTTTGTAACTCAAGCCCTGTAGCCTCGTGCTTCTACCTAAGTCAATTTGATGATGTGATACGTGATTTTGGTGTTCTTTTTAATTTCGAGGCTTTGTCGGACAATATTTCTGGAGTTTGTATTTTTACCCGAAAAATGCTTGACCATGTGCAGTTTGTGCCTGAGCCTATTCTCGGGAGAGCAATTTTGTTCACCCTCCTTAAAAGAGGGTGAACAAAACCCTCTCTCTTATTGGTTGAAACATGTGGGTCCTACTACAAAGTGATGGCATACTTACATCAAAGTGATGTCATGCTTACCAAAAAGTGTATTGCATAGGTAAGCATGACATCACTTTGTAGTGGGACCCACACCAATTCAACCAATAGGGGAGAGGGTTTTGTTAACCCTCTTTTAAGAAGGGTGAACAAAGTTGCACTCTATTCTCAGGCACTTTATCTTTTTTTTATTTTTAAACTCGTCAAGTCCTTAAAACATGCTTGAGCACTCATTTAGGCATTTCTATTATTTTTTTCTATGTATTCTGTAGGGATATGCACTTTACAAAAAAAAAAAAGAAAAAGAAAGAAAGAGAATTAGTAAAAAATAAAGGAATAGCCGTGGAAATCAGTTTAGTCATTAGTACATTTTTAATTACTTATTTTCTTGTTTTCCTTGTTTCCTTTTTCTTTACTTGGAAACTGTCCAACAAATTTGAGAAAACACACAAAAGGAAAGTTTTTTTTTTTTTACATCACTTATTTCCTTGTTCTCAACATTTCCTTTGTCTTTTATTGGAACAATCTTTAATATTGTTTCCCGTCCATATATTATCCTTGTTTAGTTCCTTTTTAAATTAGAAACAATCTAACAGGGAAGGCATTTGTCTTTTCTTTTCCTTTTTATCTTCTTTTCGGTAACTTCTCTTCCTTTCATTAGTTATTCTCTTTCTTCCTTATATAACTGTTCTAATTCTTGCGTCTTCATCCTTCACAACTTCGACCCCCTCATCCTTCGATCGTGCCTTGCGGTGAATAATGGTTACCAGTAGGGCTGTAAACGAGCCGAATCGAACCGAGCTTTAGAATGTTCAGGCTCGTTCATTAAGTTTTTAAACGAACTCGAGTTGAGCTCGAACTCATTTAAAATTTGACGAGCCGAGCTTGCCTAGGTTTGAGTGAACTCGAATTGGTTCACGAGCCTTAACGAGTGAAAAATGTAGATTTTTATGCTCTCATATAAGTCTAGAACTTCAAATAATGTTTTTGTTTTGTACATAAAATAAGTTCAAACATATATAAAATCATAAAACATATTAAAATTTAAGTTTATACATGTACAAGTTATACAATTTTCATAATGCCTATGTGAAAGTTTATACATATCCAAGGTTATTTAGGAAATTCTTATGCGATATACATATATTCCAAGTTCGCGAGCCTAATCGAGCCGAATATTGTCAAGTTCATATTCTGCTCGTTTATTAAACGAGCCTAAAATTGAGGTTTAGGTTCAGTTCGTTTAGTATCCGAATCGAACTCAAACGAGCCTTTACCGAGTCGAGTCTCGAATAGTTCATGAATGGTTCAGTTCATTTACAGCCCTAGTTACTAGTACTCGCCGCGGTAAGGCTTCGGCTCAGTCGAACTCTCCTCCGATTCGTAGATTCCCTTCCATTGAGTTTGAGAAAAAGTTTGAAAAGTTCAGTTCACGTACCGTTTTTGTCTAGCGTCAATTAGACCTTGTTGATCTTTCTAGGTCTCAGATTGCTTCGTGGGTTAATAATCAGGATTGGGGTAATCTAGCCATGATCAAAGGTCTCGTCAATTTTACTATGATTCGTGGATTTTATTGTAATATTACTCTTGTTAATCTCGAGTCTGAGGTCGTCAAGTCTCATCTTCGTGGTCATGAGGTCTGTATTACTCCAACTCTTCTCGGTGGGATATTGAATCTCACTTCGCTTGCTGCTGGTTCTCAACATACTCATATTAATGGACATCGTAATGCGATTACTCGTGCTTTGACAGAAAAGTTGCCTCATAATTGGGGAGAGGGGTGTCTAACACTGGGTGATCTTTCTGGTCTGTATCATCTGCTGAATTTGTTCTTTTGTGCATTTGTCGAACAGTGCTCTCATACGTCAAGCATATCTGCTCAACGTCATTTCGCACTTAAGTCCATAGGGGAGAGTCGTCCTGTCGATTGGTGTCGCATTGCTTTTCGCCAAATTGCTCGTTTCAAACCCAAGGGTTTTCCTCTTAGTGGGTCTTTCCCATATGGTGCCATATTGTCTAAACTTTTTCTCTCTATTCTTCACATTCCCACACTTCTTGATGATGTGACCGAATATTCTACCAAAATCTGTAGCCCCCTTGATTCCAAATCCCTTTCTCTAAGTGTTGCTCATGCCACTGAGCATACCACTATTGAGGGTGCAGTTTTGGAAGCAAATGAAGAAGAGACAGGGGCCCCGTCCTCCTCTCGTGGTCGTCACCCTCGTGCTAGCCCTTCTCTACCAAGTTTGGATATTGCTGACCCGCAGATTGTTGAGTTACTTCAAGTGATCCGACAGGATCAAATTCGTCATGAGCAAATTTTACTTGATCTTCAAACTTCTCAGAAACTTCTTGCTGAAAAATTTGAGGCACACATGCAAGAGATGCGGAAGTTCTTCACACCCCCTACCATCCCTTAGGGTTTTTTGGCTATTTCGTTTTATATGCTTTAGTATTATTAATCTAAGAGATGCGGAAGTTCTTCACACCCCCTACCATCCCTTAGGGGTTTCTTTGGCTATTTCGTTTTATATGCTTTAGTATTATTAATCTATTAAATAATGCTCCTTTGTTTAGTTCTATGGTTGTCGTATGTGGTGTTTGCGCATTATTTTTTGGATCATGGTTAGTTGGTATTTTTGGATAGTGGTTTGATGCTTATGAATTTTTGACAGTTGAGTTTTGGCAATTTAAGTACTGGTTTAGCTCTCTCATATTTGTGTTCTCTTATTGCTCTTTCTATTCTCATCTAGCACTTGTTTTTGGCTTATATTCACTGTTTATCTTTACTACCTTTGTCCTTCTGTGACAAAAAGGGGGAGATATTTTCTGCCATGTGTTTTTCTAGTGTTTGTTTTGTAGCTTCACAGGATGGACGCATTCACACTATTACCGCGCGCGCGCGCGCGCGGGGGGGGGGGGGGGGAGCTCCTTAGGCTGAGTACCTTTTTCGGTTGGCAATTCCATGACACAATATCGGGTTGTACTTTTTCTTTTCAATATTCTAGATGCCTTTGTTTAGGATGTGGAAGGAATCATGTTGTATTTGTACTAGTGATCGAGCACATTATTCTCTCGTGTCAAGCACATTGGCTGTTGGCAAAGTTCTAGCATAGAGCTCAAGCACTTTCATGCCTCGGGTCTAGCAAGTAGGCTGTTAGGAAAGTGCTCGAGCAACTTCAATGTGCTCAAGCAGGCGGCAAAACACTTATAAAAGGCAGCAACTAGGGTTACAAAGACAACTTCAGCAGCCCTTTTTTTGGCGTTAAGAAGCAAGGAGAGAGACAAGGCTGCATCTGTGGCATCTTTGTGGTATGGCTTGGAGTTCTTACATGAAGTTTTGAGCAACCAAATCAAATACTCCAAGATCTTATTCAACCTTTAATTCAATCGTTCTTCTGGTGGATTTCTGGAAGTATCTCGAAAGGCTTGAGGATTCAAGGTTTGTGGCAATCAAACACTTGGTGCGATGAACATGGATTGGGCAATCGGGTCTTGGGTCAATTGAGAGGATTTTCAATTGTAAGAATAGGTCGATTGTAATCGCACAACGTTATTTTTATTGTTTTGATTCCTTCCTGTGGTTTTTACCCTATTCGGGGTTTTCCACGTATATCACGTGTTCATAGATTATTGTTTATTTTCTATGATTGCATTAATAATCATGATTAGTTAAATAAGATTTTTTTTCAGACTCAACCACCTTTTCAACGCTTCAAACCACGTGCAAAACGGAGTTTGGTAGCACCCAGAGTGGTCGCGCGAAGTTTGGTATGTTATGCAGTCTCCCCTTTGTACGCCCAGACCCCCTTTGGTCACCTAAACATGCTTTAGGCACCCAAACTATAGTGCTTTGGGCGCCCAAAGGTACTTCCAGTAAGCAATTTTCAACTGGTTTTCCGGTAAAACCGTGGCTTTCTCCTCTACCCCAAGCCATGTTTTTCATTCAGAACTCCTTCCATTACTACATCCCTGCATTTTCCTCTCTTATTCACCCTAAACTACAATTTTCCTCTCTATACATACCTCTCTACTAAGCTGTTATTCTGCCAAATTGCACCCAAAAAGTTCACCCCAAACCAGAGCCACTCTTCTTCATCCTTCCTAAGCCTACAAACCGACTTCTTTATCATCCAGTCAAGCTACATACACCAACCTCCTTGATCAAGCTTACATCTATTGACTATAATCATGACTCTTCAGCTCTAGTAGCCCAAATCCCAGTCTATCAAACCTCTTAAATTAGCCAAAAGTTTAAACCCAAGTTCAAAATCAAACATCCAAGGTAGTTTACCTACTTAAAATTGTTCAAAGGGTTCTCTGAGAGACACCACCTAGTTTTTGCTAGTTCCTAATACTAGTTGAAGACTTGGGAAGGTTAAAAGTGCAACAAAAGGGGCTAAAGCTCTGCACCCATATTGAATATGGGCGCCCAAAGCTCCTCCCTTTGGGCGCCAAGATTCTCTCTTTTACTGCATTTTCTCACGTCAAAATAGTTTATTATCGTTTCAAATTCATTTATAACATGTTTTGGGGCTGCAGGGAAGGTTTCAAAGTTCTTTAAAGTAAGTTTTAAAGTTCATTTGGAGGTTAAATCTTGTTTTAAAAGAGGGTTTGTGAGATTATATGAGATTTTTCAACAATTTCATGCATGATGTGAAACATGACAGCAGGTGGATGAGGATTTTCAGAGGCACCCATACTCACTCTAGGCATCTAAAGAGGAATTTCTTTGGGCTCATATAGAAAGGCCTCATGCATCTTTCTCTCAAGTTCAAAATCATTTTGTAGGTGTTTATATGTATAAAGAACCCCATTTCATGCAAGAAGTCAGCCTATACCCTCTTTGTTTCACTCTAAAACAAGCCAAAATCATATTTTCAAGTTCAAACCATCTTTTAAACTTGATTTTTGGGAGAAGTACTGAGTAACAGTGGCCTATATACCATTTTGTACATGTTTGAAGAAGAAACAGAGGTCAATGGATGGTTTAGGTTTGAGCCCAAACTAATTTTCGGGCACCAAAACCAGCTACTTTGGGCACCCATACCAGCTTTGGGTGTCCAAAGTTTCCCCCTTTGGGTGCCCAAATCATCCTTGGGCGCCCAGAGAACAACCAGGGGTATGGTTTATTCTTTGTGTAATGGTGTTTGAGAGTTATTTTGGGTCCTTATACACTGTTTTGTCATGTTTACTTGTTATCCTTCGTGTCATTTTTCGTCATCACATTCATAACATGCATCACAAGTATCCACGACTTTCATTATAGTTTTATGATCATGTTTATGTGCTCCCCTTTTGTCATGCCCTCAATTTTAATACCCAAAATACGTACAATTTCCACGTAGGATAAATCAAGTCAAACTTATCTCCATTGAATGCTCAAAGTTAAATAAACAAATTTCACATATAAAGTCCACGTGTTTCTCATCAAGGGTACCCGAACCCAATTATTTTAGTATCAAAATTATCAAAAGTATAAAGAGTTATTACATTTATCAAATTTGCCAAGAATTGAAGTAAATAGAAGTTACACGACCATCTCCCGAAAATATACTTAATATGGAGAGGATAAAATAATTTCATGTAAAAGTAAGCTTTATGTCATGCAATCCACACTCCAAGCATCCAAGTCATGTGCTTCGCTGAGTATCTAAAAATGATAGGGTGAGCTCACTAGCCCAGTACGAAACTTTTCTACTAAGGCTAAGGGTATATAGAATGAAAGATGCACATGAAATAAGCATGAGACAACAATGTGACTTGACAGATACGATGTTTCATACTAACAGGCGATGACTCATGAGTGATGTATGAATCAAATAAAAGCCCAAGTGTTTACATTTATAAAATCATCATTTTCGTTTAGGTAAACTTCTTTATCTAGTCTAAAGTGTTCACACGTGCTAAGTACCTTGTTCTCTTTTTACACTTCAACTCTTCCATTAGCTCTGTATTTATATATATTTGAAAGTTTCAAGTTAGGTTACCCTTACCAGAATGTATAAGTCCCAAATACTCTTATCCAGCTATATTAGTAAGTTTAAACCGTGTTTCACGGGCCGCGTTCACCCATGCCCAGCTATGCTGGTAATAATAGTATATTACGTGTTTCACATGCCACGTTCACCATGCTCAGCTACGCTAGTAATGATAATATATTCCGTATTTCACAGGCCACGTTCACCATGCCCAGCTATGCTAGTAATAATAATATACCAATGTTATTATAACGTGACTCTTTCTATCCTTAAGCATACTCGTACATCAATCACACACTCATATACAGTAGGTAGCGTCTCATCTCATCTATCCTTGAACAATCACTCATCCCCTCATTTTCACAAGTTATTATGTAATCCGTCACTTCATTCAAGCAAGAAGCTGTATATCAAACATATAGCTAATGATCAACGTTGATATATTTAACCAACAAATACTAAAAGTTATCAATGTGAAATATTGGGTGTCCCACAAATGTCCATTTCTAAATATATTCCCTTTCTTTTCGAAGATGTGTACATTACCCCTTGCCTGACGTCCTAACGTATCATTTTTCCCAGGATAAGTATCATAACCATCAAGTTAACGGAACTAACAAATTAAGGAAGCAAAGGTTGGAAATAAGCATCTCACGTCCTTCAAGTGTCTTTCATGAGTTTAGGAACTAGGAGTAAAAAGGCGTGTCCAAAGTTCTAATTGTATCCGAAAGTGTCACGCCCTCGAAATTTAAAGGATAATTCATAAAGAAATTCCGCGTGGACAGTCAACAAGCCCACGAGCCACGTCAAAGTCCAACGTTTAATAGTCAAAGTCAACCTCAAGATACACAATGGTCTATGGGTAACCGAACACCAAGTTAAGAAAATATAAGTGTAAAGTTATTACAATCCCAAGTCAAAAATATAATATCAAATGGAGTTACAAAATCATCTAATTTCAAAGTAATAAGTCTAAAGATGATGATATAACTCCTCCATTAAGCTTTTCAAAACATGCATGCAATCACTCCAAGCACATCCAAGTCAATCCTCCGTGCTGGGTGGAGACCTGAACTTTGTAAGGTTGAGCTCACTAGCCCAATAGGAAAACATCTATCGATTCTAAATGAAAATGAGATGCTCATGATGTGCAGACGAGAGGCTAAATCATATGATAAGACCAAAAGATTTCTAGATATGCACTAAGAATGGCACGAGGTTCAATGATAGCCAACTTAAATCAACGAGGGAGGAAATCATATAATAAGATTGATAGAATCATGTAAAAGGGCTGTGAACATCACAAAGGTCGATAATCACCAATATAGACCAAGTACCGTCCTATTGTATCCGTTCCGTATCTAACACATCACATGTGTTCCCAAAACATTCATATCATACTTTTCATCCATTCATTTCATTCATTATACTCTGGGCATACCATAAAGGCCCCGTGTCCCTTCGGGCATGCCATATAATCCCCGTGTCACTCTAGGCATACCCTTTCAGGCCCCATGTCACTCCGGACATACCCTTCTGGGCCCCATGTCATCATTATCACATTTCCATAATCATTTCATATTCATCACTATCAAATCGATATTCGTGCATAAATCTCATCTCAATCCAACACTCAAAACACGACTTCGATGGATTTTCGCCAAACTAGAGTCATTAGGGGTTAAACACGCAACACTAACCCCGAAGAAACTTAAGGAATCATCAAATATGCTAGGTTATATTCATGACACGTATCTCAAGATGCTTCAAGTGATTGTCTCTCCAAATTAGAGTTTAAACCTCTAACTATCAATACTAGAAAGCTGGGGTATCAATACCCAATTTTCAAAAAAATGGGACAGAACCTCTGGGTATCATTACCCCAAATCCGGGTATCAATACCCAGCCCACTAATAAAACAAAACTACGGGGTATCAATACCCCCGCATTTGGGTATCAATACCCAGCCTCCTAAATGCAGGAACGTAGACTTGCTGGGTATCAATACCCCAAAATCCGGGTATCAATACCCTGTCCTCAACAAGCAAACTTTGGGCAAATTTGACGGATTTTGAGCAGTCCGAGTATTTTTACCATAACTCTTCACGCCAAACTCCATTTTCAACGAGTTATATATCAAAACGTAGGGAATTTGAAGAGCTACAACTTTGTTATTTAACACATTTCCTAATTTTGTCTCGACGTCGCCTGAAAAGAATGAATAGTAACTAATACGAGCAAATTTTCATCCATGGTGGGGGATTTCAACCCAGACACTTGAGTTGGGTTATCAAACAAACAAATTGACTAGGAAATCGCTTAGGAAATCAATGAAACCACTCAACATCAACACAAACAAGACTAGAATGTCTCCAAAAGGACTTAAAGTAAGGATTAAGAGGAAACTAGCAAGCATGAGGGTAACACACACACAAACATCAAATTTGCATTGAGAATTGAAGGATGATCCCCTACCTCTTGTGATTTAGCTTGAAAAACCTCCAAGAAACAAAACCCAAACCCTAGCTTCAAGATCCAAGAAAAGTTCTTCAAACACCGGAGTGAAATAAGCACATCAACGCGTAGAGCACAAGATTTTATAAAGGTTTTGTGAAGGAAGTAAGCTTGGAGCTTGAGATTTGGCTAGGTTGGTGAAGAAAGAAGTTTTAAGAGCCATGGAGGAGAGAGAGAGGGGGACGGCTGGATATTGGGGGAGGAAGATGGACTTTCTCTCTCTCTTCTCTCACCACACACACATATACATATCATGGAATTACACTCCAAGCCCAAATGTGACTTGTGTAATTCAAATACACTCAAATCAACTTATACATCACCCATAATCCAACACTTAGTCAATTTTGACAGTTAACACAATTCCTTACATTAACCCATTGTTATTTTTGAAATTTTTTTTTAAAAAAAAAAAACACGGGTCCTTACAGAAAGTACCCAAGGACCCTCAATGACTTGAGGATATTTACCGAAGCTTAGAAGTCGATTCGAGGAGCTTTGGAAGGACCAATAAAGGCCCGGTGTAACGCCCCGAAAAAAAAACCGGTTTGTTAAAAAAAAGATTTTAAAGATCTTTGAGCTGTATATTTTTTTTTCGAAAAATTAAATTAAAGAAACACAACCCATTTATTACAAACATTGTTTAAATATTACAATACCGAATAAAGTTGAAAGTGATTTATTACAAACTCTTAAACATGAAGTACTAGAATAAAATATGTCTTTATTACAACTTGAAACCTCAATAAAATACTTAAAAGCACAGAGCCAACAACTAAACTACTGGTTTAGCCACGGCTCGGTCAACTCAGCAACTTCTTCAACGGCTACAGGATTATCTTCTGAATACTGCATATTGTCGCCTATACCTGGCGTCAAATACCATGGTAACGTAGTACCGTGAGTGGTGACACTCAGTAGAACAACGTAAAACTACACTTACCCCAATGTATGGATAATTTCCATAATCAAATAACCACATATAATATTAACCAACAGAATCCACTAATTTTACTCATAAGTTTACTAGCATGGTCAATTCTACGATGTTCCCGTTCACCATGTTCCCATACACTGTGTTCCCGATCACCATATTCTCATTCGTTATGTTCCCGTACGCCACCCACGACACGGCTCAAGACATGGCACGGCTCACGACACAGCATGGCTCACGACAAGGCACGGCTCACGACATCCCCATCCTTGGTTCCCGTTCGTTATGTTCCCATTCACCTACTTCGGCATGGCTCAAGACATAACACGGCTCAAGACCAACCCGTCACCGCATTCCTTAATCTCATCTTTTCCACAAACCATACTCCACCCCATTTCTCATCATCACACCTAGTCTCGTCTATCCAACCATTATTTCAATCAAGAGGTAAGAAACCATAACCACCAACTATGGAATTTAACAGTCAACAAGATACTCATCAAGCCGTAAAAACATGTGAGCACTAAAACCGTCGATAACAATCAGTTACAAATTATAACGAAATGACGTACCAATACTTCTTCAAAAGTTATGAAATTTGACAGAGTAATAGTTCTCTGTCTTAGGAACAACTCCCGTGTTTATGCCTAAGGCCGAATCTGCTCCTAAGCTGGGTAAAAGTGCGTACGAACAGAACGTGTTAAATCTGCCACAGTTTACTAAAGCTCCAATTCCCGGAGATCAAACCGTTGGATTTGGTCCGTTTTTGTGTCACTACGTAGCTAAGACGTCAACCTGTCTTCCTACCAAGTTTCATTGTAATCCTACGACTCAATCGTATCCTAAGGGTTTCCAAAGTTTCTGCCTGAATAGAGGGAAATATTTGAAACCGTAGTTTCGGACAGTCTTAGTGTTTCCGTCATAACTTTTTACACCGAACTCCGCTTGAGTCAAATTATATATCAAAACGTAGGGAATTTGAAGAGCTATAACTTTTTAGTTTTACACTTTTCCTAATTTTGCCTCTATGTGGCCCGAAAACGTGCGAACAGTGTCCGACAGTGTGTTTCCTGTAGTTCAGTCTGTGGACACTCGTTTTTGGTGTCGAGAGACGTTGTTCTCACATTCTATTGATCCGTAAACTGATCGATCCGTACAATCAACTTAATATAATGTTACCTATAACCCTTACTCCCTAAACCAAGGATCGGGTCAATATTTTACAAAAATCATCATACAGAAGGTTAAAGCAAGTTTACCGAAGTTATACCTTAATTCCTGCAGATTAAGCATATGGATGAGTGATCTGAACCGTTGGGAACGTCTGGAACCCGTCAATTACCCTAGGCTGAAAAGGGCGTTACTAGCGTGTGACCCGAAAGGGTCGATCTTCTTGATTAGAATGGAACGAGAGGGGATATAGAAACTTAAGAGAGATAGAGGAGGGAATAATTATCAGAGGAAGGGAGAGGCGTACATCTTCTGAGAGGGAGAGACATGTAATGACTATAAAGAAAAGAAAAAGAAGACCATGTGGAGGCAAAGACAAGTGGAGAGAAAAAGAGAAAATAAAAGGCAAAGGGGACAAGCAGTGGAATAGGCACACAATCAATGGGATTGAGTTGTCTGGGATGTGAAACCTTGAGTCAGGAGAAGAGACATTATCTCTGCTAACAGTGTAAAATCGAGCCCCACTCAGTTGCGCCGTCCGGGTTTCGTTCTCAGAAAAATACCCAAAATTCACCATATGACTAAAATAATATTTCGAACGTCAAAATATAGAAATTACTACCATGTTATATGTTTGAGAGTAATATATAACACATCATACTTATGCAAGCACAATACTAATAATAAAAAAAATGCAGGTCCTTACACTCGGAGCAAAGGAACATGAAAATGGAGCTATGTGCCTCGAGAAAATCCAACACACTGATAGGAAAAGGCTCATTTCTCTCGAAATACAAAGGCTATGAATATGAGATCAATTGGGTTTGAAAGTAGACTCATGGAGCTTTCCAACGGTTCAAGAATCGCCTCATTCCAAATTCGGATGAAGCCAGGGCTTGCCAGCAAAATTAGGTAAAAAATCTGCCCAAACAGACTGAGTTTGGATCGATCCACTCAATGTGTGGATCGATCCACATGGGTTTGGATCGATCCAAGGAATGTGTGGATCGATCCATAGTGTAAAAATTCAAGTCCAGAAGGTTCTGGATCAATCCAACCACAGGGTGGATCGATCCACCTGGGTTTCGGATGAAATTTTGACCGCTTTGTTCCAAATGAATGGAGCTTCAATCTGAGTCACATATGGGACTTTGAAACACAACTAATTAAAGGAGAGAATCATATCAACAACCAATTCGTAGAGTTATCAACCAAATATGCAAAACCCAAACTTATTCAAGATCTAAAATCAATTCCATGGTGGTAATCAAGTTTAACAAGAAATTTAGGAGCAAGAAACAGAGTAATGCATTCATTCACCCAACATACACTTGGAGGAAGTAGAATATTGTTCCCTACCTCAAGGATTGAACTCCAAACCAAGAAGAAGATGAAACCCTGGCGCTGGCTTCCAACCCCAGTCGAAATATGCTAGCTCCAAGCAAAATCACGGAGTCTCGGATTCCAAAACACACATTAATGACAAATCTATGGTTGGATGGTGAAGGATTTAAGTGTGGAGGGTGAATTTGAGTTGGGGTTTGTAGAGAACTTGATAGGAAAAGGAGAGAGAGAGACGGTCGGTGTGTTAGAGAGGGAGAGGAGAATGATTTTTGCTCAAAAAATCAGCCACACACAAAAATCTATTCACACCACTAATTGCACTTGCACCCCTTGTGTTTCTAGTGTGTTCTAAGACACCCCAATGCACATACTCCCTTCACATTAACCCCGTATTGCACTTTAAGACATTTCTCAGACTTCCCCAACATTATTTACAGAAATTCATTTAAAAACACGGGTCCTTACACCTTTTGTCTCGTGAATAAAGTCTATTTAGTCAATGTTTTCATAATTCCTTAAACATTTAGTAGAGATTGGACATTGTGCCGGGCGAGATGGGTGCTTTAAAAATCTTCCCCTCTCGTAACCTAGCTCCCGAACCCAAAAAATATTGATAACGATGGGCCGGTGAAAATCTTTTTTCAAATCAAGGGAAAAAGAGTCATTTTTAAATTGGTTTCTCGGGTGCGGTCCTTAAATCCGGGTGGCGACTCCAAAAATCAAAACCATTTTCCTAATCTTGAAATTTTGCGGGGTGTTCACAATCTTCCCCACTCTTATGAACATTCTCTGTTACGTCCATGAATTTCTCCCACAATGAAAATCCAAGTCCGTACATAGAATAATAAAGTGTTCCCAAATGTAATTCCGTTAAGTTACAATCCATTGTTCCATGAGAAGCCAAATGAAGGTAGTTAAGTTTGTTACATTCTCCAAGTCAAAATAATCAATGAACAGAGTTACATTTTCATCAACAAAATAAGTATTACAAAGATGAATAAGTAACTCTTCATGCTTTCAAAAGAGGTCATGCACTCCAAATCATGCTCCGTGGTTTGTACCAAAAATGAAGGGTTGGTCATACACATGTCCGGTAGAAAAATCTTCTAAATTTCTGAATGCATATGGGATGGTATGAGCACCAAGATGTCAAGAAGGTATGGTGTCATGACTTAACCCACATGATTAGAAATCATGACCGGCCAATGATTCTAAATCACCCCAGGCCTCTGTAAAAATCATATCGGTACAACTTTTCTAAAATAGTCAAATTACTAAATTGAAAATCTGAATCATTAAATTTAACAAAATACATTCAGAGTTAACCTAACATGTTACAAGAAATCATATTAACTAGTCGTTATTATATTACAACCTTGTGGCCACGACTATTGGCACGACTAATATAAATAGGAGTAAATCACCTAGACACCCCCTGTATTATACCTCTTTTACCCAGACACCCCCTAAACTAAATTAACCTACGACGACACCCCCTCTACTATTTAACGTTATCCCCGACACCCCTTTTGTTAGCAATCCGTCCAGTTCCGTTAATTTTTTTGGTGAGATAAATATTTTTTTTCCCAACTTGCCCTCGCCCTGCGAAATAAATATTTTTTTAGTCCAACACCCCACTGGTTGGAGAAGAAGACCACTGCAATTTCCGGATAGGCCGCTTTTATTCGATCTAATTTCCCTTACTGTAAATCCAATATATATATATATATATATATATATAGAGAGAGAGAGAGAGAGAGAGAGAGAGAGAGAGAGAGAGACATGGGGGCAGTGTTGATCTACAGAGGTGTCACGACACCCAACCCACATCACCCTTGTACACATTCAAACCCCAAAAGCCGTGGATTTACTGGATTTCTTTGTAAAATTCCCGAATTTGATTTATAGTTCTTCGAACTTGTACAGAACATTTCAAGAGAACATTTTCCAGCAGGTAAATGCACTGGAGATTGTGAATTCAATGGTTCTTTACCCGCCCTCTCCTACCCGCCTCCTCCTTTCCTAACCCCCACTGCATCTACAACCCGATCTTCGACCCCCATTTCCCATCCTCCGATTCAACTCACTGGGTCTTTTACGAGAGCCAATGCGGTTTCGGGTCAATTCCTGCGGGCACGAAGATACCGTTGGGACTGAAGACTAAGCGGTTGAAGATCGTGGTCATCAGACTAGGTGCTTAGGGAGCCACCAGGTGGACCATTTGATTGCTAGAGGAGATAGTGTGATCGTAGTGGATCATTTCTTTACGGGTCGGAAGGAAAACGTGATGCACCATTTTGGGAACCTGAGATTCGAGTTGATCTGACACGATGTAGTGGAGCCTCTGTTGTTTTGGAAGTAAAGTGGAGGGGTCGATTGAAGTGCTGTAGGGGAAGAGATATATAATGAAGGGCATAAATGTCTTTCATCTTCTTTTTTTAACGGAGTTAGGGCTTTTAAACCTTTTCGATAGTTGAGGGGGTGTTGTCGTAGGTTAATTTAATTCAGGGGGTGTCTGGGTAAAAGAGGTATAGTATAGGGGGGTCTAGGTGATTTACTCTATAAATAGAGTTACAATGAAAAAGCACCACAATTTGATAACAAAATGAATTTGATTTACATAAAATAGCAAAAGTGGCCATTAATCATTGACCACACGATATCCATTGAGCCTTCTTTTATCCCTTGTTTCCTGAAATGGTTTCATAAAAATAATCTAGTAAGTGTTACGATATACAGAGGTTACACAATTAACATGGGAATAACTAGATAAAAATATAGCATTTTCATAACAGCAATTTATCAGAAATGAGAGAGAGAGAGAGAGAGAGAGAGAGAGAGAGAGAGCACCATCTTTCATTGGAGGAACACAGGCTACTAATCTAGGGAGTGACCCCTCCATTGGGAAATGATATGAAATCCATAGGATATCTAGCTATATTCCCTCATTTGGACGCCCAATCTCAACACCCAAATGGTACAATATACATAATCATTTCCATTCTTTTTCTTTAAAGATCAATTCCACGTTTATCTTTAAAATATCGTCATCACAAGACATGCTTACTATGCATTATGACGCTTCCGTACAAGACGTCTATTTTCCAAACATTAGAAAATTTAAGGTCATGCTTACTGTGCATTATGATTCTTCGACGTCTATTCTCTAAACAACAGAGAATTTTGCATTGCAAAGCATTTTAAAAAAGAATCATGTAACCCACATATATTCGTAACTCATCTCTATAGCGTGAACCAAAGCTTAATCGATGTAAGAATTACTACCAACACTCAAACCGAAACGAGGAGAGGAAGTTGCTAGACTAGGGTCAGACTAACTAGAGATGAAGAAGAAATAAAGGAAGAAAGGTTGTAGAATTTCAGTAATGGAGGAGTAAGTATTCTTACACATATATTCGACAAATATTTCCGATTTTGATATATATGTTCTGTAGCTGTGTTATTTTGACTAGTGATCGATTTGGGAAGTTGGGTACCAAATGATTATTGTATTGTTTCATTTCTTCTCTTATTAATTTGAGTCCCTCTTAGTGGTTCCTTTTTCCCCTTCTCAGTTGTGTTTCTCATGTAGCTAGTAACTCTATGATCACAAAAAGTCCTCTCTCATTTTGGAAAGAGCATTCAGTGGTCACGTTTCAAAAGTCCTCTCATCTCTTGATTCGTTAGCTAAGCTAATTTTATCTCATTCTTTGTCCATTTCTGAGATAAACTCATGCTAAGATACTATTATCTCATACTTTTGTTTTTATAGAAACAAAGGCTATTTCAGTTGGGATAGTGTTACCTCATGCTTTATTAATATCTGAGACATAGGATGAGGTAAAATCATGTTAAGATATTGTTATCCTATGTTTTGTTTTTGTAGAAGCAGAGACAGTTTTAGTTGAGATAATGTTATCTCGTACTTTGTTTTTGTACATGAAGACTGTACATTTTACCTGAAATATTGTTATCTCATGCTTTGTTTTAGCTGAGATACAACTATCTCATGCTTTATTTTTGTAGAAACATAGGCTATTTCAGTTGAGATAGTGTTATCTCTTGTTTTATTTTTGTGCACTGAGACTGTACATTTTAGTTGTGATACTATTATCTCATACTTTGGTTTAGCTAAGATACCATTGTCTCATACTTTGTATTTGTAGAAACAAAGACTATTTCAGTTGAGATAATGTTATCTCTTAGTTTAATTTTGAACACAGATACTCTACATTTTATCTGAGATACCTTGTGTTTTGCTTTAGCTGAGATACCATATCTTAGGCTTTGTTTTTGTAAACAGAGACTGTTTTAGTTAAGATACTATTATCTCATGCTTTGTTGATATCTGAGACTGTTTTATCTAAGATACCATTATCTCTTGCTCTATTGTTCATTATACAGAGATTATACAACCTCAAATATCATTATCACTTGCTTTGTATTTAGCTGAGATAGTGTTATATCTTGAATTGTTTTTTTAGATATGAAATGTTTATAGCTGAGATACAGTTATTTCATGCTTTGTTTTTGTAGACACAAAGATTGTTTTAGGTGAGATAGTGTTATCTCTTGCTTTGTTTTTAACATAGACTATTTTAGCTGATATACTGTTATCTCTTGCTTTCTTTTTGTAGAAACGAATACTGTTTTAGCTGAGATACAATTATCTCATGCTTTATTTTTAAAAATCTTTTTTAAATGCCATCACATGTAACTTCAAAAGCAAATATATATAATGTTTTTAGATGGCATTTATAGTAAAAAAACCAGATGATATTATATGTTATAAACTTTTATTTGTAGTTTCGATTGAGTTTTTGGATTATTATAGTTCTTGACGAGGAGAATCGAAAATCTGAAAAACTATGACCACAAAAAAAAGTGATAACTTTATTGGTTATTTTTAAAAAATATATACAAAATTGACTAGTATAAACGAGTCTATTGAGCCAAACACCCATACACTAAAGTTTGACTTGAACTCATTAAAAAAAAAAAAAAAAGAGATTGAGCTTGGCATATTAATTTTTTAAACGAGTTTGTACAAGCCAAAAATAGAGCTGGACTCGAGGTGTTTGGTTTGTTTTGACACACAAAGAATTGATTAACACAGATACACTTCCACACATTTTTGTAGAAAAATATATTGTTTCAGTTGATATACCATCCCAATTTATTGGTCCCTTTTGGGGATTCCAACTTATTAGGGGAATATCATCATTACACTTGTCATATGTTTTTGTTTATTCTTTTACCTTTCAAAACATCATTATATACTTGATTTCAAAAAGTATGGGTGAAAGAGTAAACTCATTACTCCCTCCGTTCCAAAATGTTTGGACCGCTTTGAGATTCCAACATTTCTTCAAGACATAATCACTATATATATATATATATATATATATATATATATATATATATATATATATATATATAGGATGGCGATCTAATAAGGGATCCCTTAACCAAGATTCCGTGCGGACCTCACCTTTCCAAGCCAAATTTTGACGATCCGAACCGCTCAATGTTTTTAAAATGCATTTTCCAAGGCCTACGCGGGAAATCTTCAAAAAAAAATACCCGGAAGGGCTTGATCGGATCAGTTTTTGTTGAAAACGCTATATATTGAAAAATGCATTTTAAAAACATTGAGCGGTTCGGATCGTCAAAATTTGGCTCGGAAAGTTGAAAAATGCCTTGGTCCGCACGGAATTTTGTTTAAGGGATCCCTTAACGGATCGGAACTCTATATATATATATATATATATATATATATATATATATATATATATATATATATATATATATATATATATATATATTTTTTTTTTTTTTTTTTTTCTCTTTTCAATCTAGCCCATAATCATTGTAACTTTTCATTGGGATAATTCTTGTCATATCAACAAAGTAGGGATAGAATTGGAAAGTTATCAAATAAAGTAAATTACTTTTTGTAAATGGACTAACATTTTGGGACTACCCAAAATGAAATACTGGACCAACATTTAGGGACAGAGGGAGTATTTTTTTCTCAATACTTTTCAGCTGGGACAAATTTCTTGGGACAATAAAAAGTGGCATTTGGTAAGAATAAAAAAGGACAAATCATTACATATATTAGTATTAGCATTTTCGTAATCAATGGCAGCTATGGATTATTTGTACAACATTGCTACATGCACCCGGCCACTAATTGCAATTTTCTGGGTAGATTTTATGTCCATTTTGTATTTTCTTTATTTGTAGGGATTAAAAGAAAAAGGACAAGAATATTAGTGTTATTTCATAGTGAATGACAGCTATGGATTGTTAAGGGAATTAAAGGAAAAGTCTGCTTTGACGCATTTTGTCCTTTTACTTCAGTCAGTAACAGTACAAGTCAGATTTTACCCATTTTTGCTAGACGTGCACGTGGATAAGCAATGCTACGTACCCAGAAAAGTTGCACAGAATTTACCCAGAAAACAACAACTTTTCTGAGTACTAAGCATTAGGGGCATCTCTAGTGGACTACCTGTAAGGACCCGTATTTTTATGCATTATCCCAGAAATAATATTGGGGAAATGTGAGAAATTAAAAATGAGTTAATGTGGGGCCAATGTGAGTGTGGCAATTGCACTTGGGTTCTTTTAGAATGCATTTGGAACTCTAGGGGTGCAAGTGAAATTAGTGACGTGTATAAGTTTGTGTGTGTGGCTGATTTTTGGGTAAAAATTACACTCTCCTCTTCCTCTAACACACTAGCCCTCTCTCTCTCTCTTCTCCTCCTCTCAAGTTCTCCACAAAACCTCACCAAAATACACCCCTCTCACTCCCCAAACTCAAGATTTAACCTCAAAATCATCTTCTACGCATGATTTGGAGCTTGGGTCTCCGTGGTTTTACTTGGAGCTAGGCTATTTCGGTTGGGGTTGGCAAGAACAACTTGGGGCTTTCACTTCCTTCTCATTTGGAGCTCAAATCTTGAGGTAGGGGAACAATTTCTACTCCCTCTAGTTGTATCTATGCGATATGTTGCATATATCTTGTTGTTGTTCATCCAATTTCTCAAAATCATGATTTTTCTTCCTAAGTGAGTTTTGTTGAGTTTGGGTTTTTGATCTAAGGATTTGGTAGTTCATTGATGCAATTGATTGTTGTTTTACCCTCCCTCCAAGTCCTTTAGTTGCTTGACACTTCCAATTTTTGGCCTAAAACATCAAAATGTGACTTGGGATGAAGTTTCATGCTTTGGGAAAAATTCGCAGAAAATCTGGGTTTCCCCAACCAGTCGTGCAAAAACCTCCAACCGGTTGGGCGCTTCTGAAAATTTCGCTTGAATCTGTCTCTTCCCAACCAGTTGCGAAAATACCTCCAACCGGTTGGGATTTTCTAAAAAATTGTTCTTGTCTCTATCTTGGCCCAACCAGTTGGGCAAAAACCTCTGACTAGTTGGGAAACGCTAAAATATTATATTTACATCATTCATCCTCCCCTTGAATATTTAACACATCGTACATCCCTCCAACTTTATTTTGGCATCATTTGGGTAATGTAAGGAGTTGGTTTGACATTTTGATGCAAATGATAACGATGGGACAAAATGTGAAGTTTTGAATCAAAAGTGTTTTATGGATAAATGTGAATACTGGGCCACCATTCGGTGTGTCCCTAGCCACGGGTGAACGGAGCCCATGAAATCTGGCAGAGGGATTAATTCCCTATTAAAAATAAATGGATATTTGAGATGTCACGACCCAAATCCAACAGATTTAAATATCGTGACAGGCCAGTGAGTCTGTCTCACCAAAGGCCTCTATCATCTTCTCCAATTTTTTTTTTTTTTTTTAGGAATAAAAGCGGAAGCAATCATAACTAGATTCTTTTATTCATTATGCTAAGAGCAACGTGAGTTACACTTTTCCCTTATCCATTACATAGCCATAACTTTAGCTTAACAGTACTAATACCCGGCCCGTTCCTCTAATTTTGGTTACCTGAAAAAGGAAAGATTTCGACAACATAAGCCGCTGCTTGTGTGAGATTATGAATTATCAGAGTTACATGATCTACCATGGAATTTGAATTTTTTTCCAACAAAACAGAAACCATAACATCAATTTTTCAAAGACATAAATAAGCTTTTACGTAAAATAGCATTCTATGAATAATACAATATACCATCCGACGATTATGCCAGCTATGAGGGAGCGACCCTCAACACATGTTGAATTGATCAATTTAGTTGGACACCTGGCCGTGTCCCTATCCATGCCGTCCTTATAACACTGTTCCGACTGGTATCTTTAACGTCCCCCAGATTTCAGGGACATCGTCCGGATGTATCGATCATACTATTTTTCCAAAAACTTTGCAAAATATCAGAATTCCATGGCATTTTTGTTTCAAAAGAATTTCATATATAAATAATCATAATTTTGATAAGAAAATACTTTTGTTGCGAAAAACCTCATGTAACAGAGATAATTCAAAACTCACCTGTTGCGTCTGAAACTACCAGAAAATTATTGAGACGTACCAAGTCCTAGAATAACACGTGAAAAATTAGAAATACTACAATTGCAGCTTTCAAATTATAATCCTAGCTAAATATATGTGTATGGTTACGTGGGATTCCATTTTAGAAATTTATAGGGTAGCCCATGCAGTTGACAAGGAATTAATTTATCTTGGCTTTGCTAGTTGATTACAGCTTGCTAAAGCAATTAGAAGAAATTGGTTAAGTATTGATCCAAAAGTGGCATAGTGTTTTCTTTCGTTTCTATCTCTCTTCTTCTTTTTTTCACCTCTAACCCGATCACCAATTATCCTACATTTATTTTTATTATTATTGTTTTTTTTTTCCCCACAAAGTGCAAGTGTGCATGTGAATTGGCAGTTGGAGGGAGAAAAAAAAAGACTTACCGAAAGTCTCCAGC
This sequence comes from Vaccinium darrowii, assembly GCA_020921065.1. Classification (NCBI taxonomy): domain Eukaryota; kingdom Viridiplantae; phylum Streptophyta; class Magnoliopsida; order Ericales; family Ericaceae; genus Vaccinium; species Vaccinium darrowii. The sequence goes on along the minus strand of CM037158.1, from coordinate 22,718,809 downwards.
AGAAGACTTAGCTAAAGTCTTCCTATTTTTTTCTTCCGTTTCTTTCTTCTTCTCTCTCCTTTTTTGTCTTCTCACTCTCTCTCTCTCTCTCTCTCACACACACACACAGGTGGGGTGTATGTGTGTGCCGTGTGTGTTGTGAGTGGGAGAGAAATTACCTATTTATATTAGTAGCCAAACCAGCTTCTAATTAACTCTAGAATTTTCCCCATAATTCCATCAAATCCAAAGAAATCTTATGCATTAAAAAGCATGTCTACATTCCTCCCGAATATCCGGGAATATCTATCGAAATTTATGGCGTAATTATTTCATGTGGATCACCCAATAATATTAAGCCACCTTAACTAATTCCCGGAAGATTTTACTTGGGCCCCAAGTTTCCTTGCGTCGCGGCGACTCGTGCCGCATTCTAGTGTCGCAGTGCTGTTAGCAGGGCTCAAATGATATGTGAAAATGTTCCTAAAAAATTTGACCCATGCTAAAAATATGCTATTTTATTTTATGGGTTTTAAATCACACAAAAATACAATTCCTAATCCTAACGGTAAGCGGGTCACCCAAGGTTAATTCTATTTTATAATTCCTTTTATTATTTTATTTGTTATTTTATTTGTTATTAAAAGTCGGGTGTTACATGAGAAGTGTTTGAAAATGGAATATTTCATGAAAGATATGGCATTTTGGTATAATTGGATACTTGGATTCGTTTTTTTTTAATATTTGGGTATTAAATTGGATACTTGGATACGTTCTTGGACACATGAACATTCCTTGGGATACTTGGACACATTTTTGCACTATCCTTGGTGTTCTTAGCCAAAATTTACTTTTGGTACACGCTATTGAGAATTTGGTGAGTACTTGGCCTTTTTGATGGGCATTTAGGCTATTTTCGAACATACCGGTATTTCCTTGGACACATAGATCCTTGTTGGAGGAAGTGGAGGATTGCACTATGGTTTGTGAAAATGTGAAAAAGCGGGATGGTAAAGAATAGATGAGACGTTACAAATTTAGGATGAGTGTGCGGTTGATGAGCGGATATGTTTTAAGATAGGAGTCACGTTATAATAACGTTGGTCTATTATTACCAGCATAGTTGGGCATGGTGAACGTGGCTTGTGAAACATGGTGATAAGCCCCCAATATTGTAAATAACCGGCGCTTATCTAACTCATTTATCTCACACACACACACGCGATTTCGCGCCTTAAATGTTTGATTTGCTCGTAGTTGTGTTTTGGTCAAGTTTCAGGTGAAACACGCAAGGAAGCGTGCCACGTTACCGAGGGCCCCGCACCCAATGGCACCCCAACACCGAGCCTCACGAGCCACGAAACGACGATTCGGTTGAGCCCCGAGAACGCGAAAAGTTGGTGCTTTGAAGCCGTGCTTCATGTTCACAAAAACTCCCGGTGGGGTCCGGGCTTGAACACGCACTCACAAGACCGAGGTTCATCTCCCCCGAGGGTCACACGATCCATTTGAGTCCATTGGAAGACATCCGGAAGCACGCAATTCAAGCGGATTGATCAAAGGAGGGAAATTCAAGTTTAGAAGAACTTGGATTGATCCAAAGGAAACTTGGATTGATCCAAGTTTCATCAAAATTCCAGCAGAGCCTTTTGGATTGATCCAAAGGAAGTTTGGATCGATCCAAGTTTCATCAAAAATTTCCCAGAACATCTTGGATTGATCCATGGTCAAGTTGGATCGATCCAACTTCACAAAATTTCCCAGCAACACTCTTTGGATCGATCCAAAGGAAAGTTGGATCGATCCAACCTTGGACGAAACTTCACCAGAGACATTTGGATCGATCCAAAGTCATGTTGGATCGATCCAAACAAGCCCGGGCAGCCATTTTAATGCACTTTATGTACATGCTATTTATGGAAACTTTTTATGTTTTGTGAGAGCTTTATGGGATATTTTGTAGAGAGAGAAGGGAAAGACTATATGTGGCTCTCTCCTCTCTCCTTCTCACACACTTCTTCTTTTATTTTCTTTCCTAGTTAATTTGCTCTCCCCTCTCTCCTCCATTAGAGAGTTTTGGAAGCTCTCTCTCTCTAGATTTCTCATGTAAGTGTTTAACTACCGTTAATTTGTCGTTTATTAATGTTGTAGCTCGGACTTAGATTGTTCTATCTATCTAGTTTATTTTTGTTCTTGTTAAGTTTCTCATTTCCATGTTCCTCTAGCTATTTTCTCTTAAAGATCCTAGTTCTAATCCTTGTTAATTAATTTCTTAAGGTTTAAAGTTGTAGGCTAACTTAGGATCTTCATTAAAAATTATTTTTTAAAGTCATTTGTTATGTTCTTTATTTTCTTCATAAAAATAGTCATGTTTCCCGTAGTTATGATTGAGTAGTCATTATAGGCTCGGTCATGGGGTGATTAGCACCCCGTGACTTAGGCTCATTCACTCTCCTCACCATAATGCAAACATTGCTTGTTTGTTAAAGAGTAAGGATTAATTTTATGTATCAAAATTGGGATTTTTTAATCTCTTTGATCACACGTAGCCAAGGGCTAGACCACTTGGCACGTGTGATGCTTAGAGCGATGTCAATCCAAATGTTTGTATAAATGGCACAAGAATCCTACTCTTTGAGAAACACCATTTCTAGTCAAACGAGTTTAAGTACCAAATCTTCCGTTCGGGGTAGTTTAACGACGCCCCGAGCCGGTTATTTTAGAGGAGAACGAATCGGCCTAAGGCATGGGTGTTGTGAATCCCTTGACTTAGCCTTGTTTTAATTAGTCTTTTTAATCTTCCGAGTCATTCACGAAGTTAAGTGAATTCCACCCCCAAACTCCAAAAGCCAAGTTTGCCGCTTTAAGGCTAAAACCATCATTCGCTAATCAACGCTCACGCTCAGTACATTTGGTCTCTGTGGACTCGACCCGGTCTTACCGGTTATTATGCTATGCGATACCTAGCCTTACGCTTGGGGCGACATCATCTACGATACAATCCAAGGTCGCAAGCACATGGAATATACTATTAATACCTATTACCAGCGTAGCTGGGCATGGTGAACGTGGCATGTGAAACACAAACTATACTATTATTACCAGCGTAGCTGGGCATGGTGCTGTGAAATACGGAATATATTATTATTACCAGCGTAGCTGGGCATGGTGAACGTGGCCTGTGAAACACAGAATATACTATTCTTACCGGCTGGATAAGAGTATTTGGGATGTATACACCCTAGTACGAGTTGCCGGACCTATAACTTTCCGATATATGTATAGATAGAGTTCGTAGAGGAGTTGAAGTAAAAAAAAAAAAAAAACGGAGTTTAAGTACTTGGCACGTGTGAAACATTTAAGATTTAATAAAAGAAGTTTTCATGAACGAAGATGACTAGTTTATAAATGTTAACACATGTACTTTTAACTTGATTCATATATCATTCATGAGTCATCACTTTTCAACATGAAACATCGTATTTGTCGAACAACCATGTTTGTCTCATGCTCATTTCACGTGGACTTATCATCTTTATACACCGAGCGTTAGTAGAATGGTTTTCCTACTGAGCTAGTGTAGCTCAACCTATCAATTTTCAGGTACCCATCAAGGAGCATGACATGGAGTGCTTGGAGTGTATACATACATTGGTTTTGAAAGCTAAATGGAGGAGTTACTTAGTCATCTTAGAACTTATATTTTGTTAAGGTGATTTTGTAACTTAATCAAGTTTTCTCTTTTGACATTGGATTGTAAACACAATTGAAACTTATGTATTTGCATATTAGGGTTTGCAGGTACCCATAGATTACTGTAACCTATTGATTATTATATTTCTATGCCTTGCGTGGAATTTGGGCGTGGCTCGTGGACTTGTTGACCGTCCACATAGAATTTTCTTTATGAATTATCCTTTAAAATTTTCGAGGGCGTGACAACTTGGTATCAGAGCATTAGGTTCGAAAACCTAGGAACCATGGGGAGACTCATTGTCTCAGGGCTAAAGCCATTGCATAGTTTTCTCATGAAAATTGTTTTCACATGCGTTGTGTATTTGCAAGAGTGACATCCATCCAACTAGTCAGCATTGCATTTATGATTCATGGGGTTAAATAAAGTTTATAAAGGAAGGTTATTTTCTTATTCCAAATTCTTTGGTAATTTGTGGAATCGGCGGGATTGGGGAGATGATATGATCTCCGGCATTCGGACGTGAATCAATGGATTTAATATCGGATGCCTATATCTCTGGCTGTTCTCACGTCTTATCCCGGAATCAACAGGATTGGGAGGATGATATGACTTCCGGCTATTCGGACGCGAATCAACGGATTTGATATCGGATGCCTACATCTCTGGCTATTCACGGAGATTATATAAATATTAAGGAATCCAATTTTGGCTATTTATGTGTGAATCAATGAACTTTGATTTGTACAAAAATTTGTAGTATTCCACATTCTCATGTGCATTCATATAGCATTATTACTGTAATGGCCCGAATTTTCGGTCCATTTATTATTATTATTATTATTATTATTATTATTATTATTATTATTATTATTATTATTATTATTATTATTATTATTATTATTATTATTATTTTCGAAGTAAGTTATATTTTACAATAATTATTACGACTTATTTTATTTTTTAAATATAATTATCCTAGTTAAGTTTTGATGATTTATTTAAACAAGTTTAAGACCCTAATTATCTATGTTCCTACCCTTTTTACCCTAACAAAATCCTACTACATATACATATACATATATGTTATAAAAGCTCTATATGGATGACCATATAGATATTGAGAAGTGTGATGCTATTGAATAGAAGATAGGAGCTTTATTGTGTTAGTTGTATCTATAGCCTTTTGGCTATATAAGGCCATCGGCCAGAAAGAAATGATACAAGCAAAAAGAGAAAGAAAAGACAGAGAGCAATATATCACTCTGAATAATATTTGAGTAGTCTAGAAGACTAAATTTTCTACATATTTGTGTCCAGCTCTTTACTTACTTTTTAGCTCTCATTATCTGCTTGGTTTTATAACACGTTATCAGCACGAGATCCTAACCAACTAAGAAAGGTAAAAATCTTGTATCCTATTCCTGCATATTTGATTTCATGCACTGTTCTATATCTTCTCTTCCTAAATATTTATATGTATGGAATACTGATCATATGTATGAAAAAAGGGGGGGGGGGGGGTATGAAAAAAGGGGGGGGGGGGGGGGGGGGGTGGGAAGTACCTGAAGTACTGATCGATGATAAATTCGGAAGCATTCTACTCTTGAAAAAAAAAAGGGAGAAATACCAGGAGAATTTTACCCAACAAATTTTCATACATTAAAAAAAAATGGCAAAATACCTGAAGTATTTTTATCAACAAGGTGGGCGGGTCTTCAAAATATTGAATCCACCACGCCGCCTCGAACCCGTGACCTCCTTAAGGGAAATCACGAGTTTGGCCACTGAGCTAACCCCAGTGGTTAGACATACATTAACATATTTATTTATTTATAACATTTCCTCTGTTATTTCAGTACCTCAATGTTGACTTTTTAAGAATCTGATCGTGTGTGAGCTAAAGCTCAGACAAGGAATAGGAAACTTTTTATTATACTAGCATTGTTAATCTCTCGTCAATTTATTTCTTGGCCTTACACATCACCTGCATATTTGCATTTATATCCTTTTTGTGCAATAGCAACCAGAGGCAATAAAAGTTCTCATATGAGATTCAAATTAGGTCGTAAATAATGAAATAAAAAGGACATGTAGAAAACTATATCAATGATTTTTCAATCCACATGTCAGAATGAATAGTTTTTCTAGCTACAAAATTGTTTATTATTGTTCATAGTCTATCTCTATAAGCTGTATCATATATATGATACAGAGGACAGTATATATCTGCATATATACATATGTGCGGCACTAATTCATCTAGCATTATCAATTTGTTGGTTGTCGCTTTTTTTTATGCTATGCAACAATAGTCTTTTTTGTAGTTAAAAATCGTTTGATATTTGTTTATCTAAATTGGAATCTCTTGTTTTATAGACAATGTCAAACTACACAAAATTGGAATGTGCTGCCCTTGACATTTCGGGAAGAAATTATCTGTCATGGATCCTTGACATAGAGATTCATCTCGATGCAATGGAAATCGGGAAAACTGTCACGCCCTCATTTTTTTTGCAAAACACAAATAAAGGAATCTCAAACAATAAGCTAAAAGATAAAGATTTTTCCATAAATTATAAAGATTTCCATAATTAAAGTACATCCCTAGCCCAATGGCTATCAAATGTTTGGGCACCCTTGCCCCAAAGGTAAAATCAAAAGAACATCTCATAAGTTATTACAAATCCATAGTCAAAAGCTAGAGAAAAGATTAGAGTTACAATATCATCTCCCCAAAAGCAAAGTTTAATGCATAAAAGATGAATAAAATAACTCCATGCCATGTATGCTCATCATCCAAGTCATGCACTCCAAACCATGCACGATCAAAGCTGGGTACCTGAAAATGATAGGGTGAGCACACTTGCTCGTAGGAGAACTATTCTACTAACGTTAGGCATATGAATATGATGCATGCACATGAGGGTAAGAGATGTTAAACGATTATTCACGTGCGAGTCCAAGTATCCAAGTCATGGAGGAAGAATTTAAAAAGTTTCAACGTATCCAAGTGATTTCCAAGTATCCACCCACAACTCATGTTTTCAAAAATTCTTTCTAAGTGTCCAAAACATAACCCAAATATCCATTTCATTACACCCAACCACTCAAGTTTATCACACAAGTCAAAATCAAGTTTGCATAACGGGTTTTGACGAAACTTTAAGGATAGTCCAAAACTTCATTTCTCATTTCTTTCATTGAAGAAAAACCATAAACCATCATGTTTATTTAGTACTAGGGATTTAATCCCTCTGCCGGGTTCCATAGGCCCCGCGTGCCTCTGCCGGGTTCCGTAGGCCCCGCGTGCCTTTATCAAAATTTTGCCAATGATGGTATTGGTTTAGAAACACTTCATTATCTCAAACATTTCATTAAAACTTTCACAACAAGTCCGTTTCCAAATTTCATTTCGTTATTTCACATCTTTCAATAAAAACGGTTACGCACACACCCACACACGCTTTCTAAAAACCATCAAACTTTCATGTGACGTAAAATGACATATTTGTATATAAAACCAAAGTTCTCGAGTCAAAACATGGTTGCAAGTGATGCTAAAAGTCAATTTTATGAAGGAATAAGTGATCGGGGACCAAACGGACATCAAAGGGTGATCGAAAACCACCCCAAAAACAGGGGCAGTGGCTGAAAATTACAGGGGCAGTAGCTATGAACAGTAAACTGTGCAGATTTTCACCCTTAGGGTGTGGAATTTCAACCCAATCACAATAGAGTTAGTTTAGGCTCAAATTGGAAATGCTAGGCAACAATTAAACATGGAGGAAGGTCAATTTCACTCCCAATTTCACCAATCAACAAGCAAATTCATAGATCAAGGAATCGAATTGGAAAAACCCACACAATTTGGGGAAAACATGAAATTCAAAGAGATTGAGGCTAAAAATAAAGTATATGCAACAAATCATAAACATATAACACGGGTGATAGGCTGGTTCTGTTTGGCACTATTCCTGTTTCTTGTTGTAGTTTCTGTCATGGTACGGAGTCGCATGATCACCTATTTTTCAATTGTCCTTTTACTTCACAAGTCTGGGCTGACATTCTTACACATATCAACGTGCATTGGCCCTCAAGGTCTTGGGCCAACTGGATCAATCAAGTCTCAAGTCTTAGAGGTAAATCACTTAATAATTTGATCACCAAGCTTATTTTCACTGTTACAGTATACCAAATATGGCTTGAAAGAAATGTTCGGAAATTCCAAAATGTAATATGCTCTGGACCTAGTGTGGTAAACAAAATTCAATCAATGGTGAGATACAGATTGATATCCCTGGGTAATCTTCCCCATGGATATCAATCCCAGTGGCTGTTAAATAAGTGGGGAATTCCACATCAACCCACTTGATTTTATTGTGTATGCTAGATAGTACAGTGCAGGTCATCCACGGGAGGGAGCCATGTTTTGCCACTGCTGGACTTCTTTTCCATAGGGGCAGTTTCAATCAAGGGGGGGCAGATTCAAGCATCTTGCTGCTGCCCCCGTATTTGCTGCAGCAAGGAGCAGAGTTTCACCCCACTTATGGAATGTTTGCCACTGCTGGACTCGTTTTGCTACTGCTGCCATTGATGGAGCTTGCTAATACTCCAGGTAATCGTACAATCTACTTGAACTTTATGTTAATCTATGGCAAGGGTTGTTGCTATAGATTCTTGTTTACTTGTATCTGGATTAGGCTTATTAGGTGGGTTGCAAGGGTTGTTGCAACCTGCATTTTTACTTGCTTGCAATTGAACTCTCATGTTATTATGTTAATCTATGGCAAGGGTTGTTGCTATAGATGCTTGTTTACTTGTATCTGGAGTATGCTTATTAGGTGGGTTGCAAGGGTTGTTGCAACCTGCATTTTTTACTTGCTTGCAATTGAACCTTGTTGAGAACCTGCTGTGTTACATACCTGTTACAAAGGAGATGCTGTCCAATTTTCCAGAAATCCAGTGGACATGATAGGTTATATACCTTAAGTTGTTTAGTTTTATCTGGACTGCTGTGTGTCTGATCAGCATCCACAATGTTGAAATCTCTTGCCTAGCTTTGGGGGGCTGTCCCAGAGCGTGTATTAGTCCCTTCTGGGAGGGGGCATTTCCTCCCTACAACTCTGTTTGGGCTGCCAATCTCTGGGCAGACATATGATTCTCTGGGATTGTAAAAAGCAGCCGTTATGCTGCTCAAATTCCATCAAACCACTTTCACAAGTCACACCCCAAGCATCAAGTTCCATAAGCAAGCTCAAGCATCAAGTATCCCAAGTACCTCCCCAAGCATCAAGTATCATTTGCCATGCTACTCCAAGTCCTATTCAGTCATCAAGTATCATTTGCCATGCTACTCCAAGGCCTATTCCAACGGGATGAGTTGGTTTCCTATTTTCCCTCCCCGGCGGGTTGTGCCGGGACCACGCACTTTCTTCACTGTCACTGCATCAGTTGATTAGTTTATATTTGCGTATCTTGTACTTCCCTACTTACCCTCATGTAGCCCTTGTGGCCATCCCATTTATTTCACGCAATTTTGTCCTCCCTGGGGTATGCCCCTTGTAGGCTGTACATTCGCTTAGCCTCTTTTAATTTCAAGCTTATTTACCCAAAAAAAAAAAATCATAAACATATAACTAGAGAGAGTAGACATTGTTCCCCTACCTCAAGGATTTGCTTGAAAAATGAAGATGGATGAAACCCTAGGTGTAGAAAACCCCAAATCCCGAATTTTGTGCTCCCGGTGCGAATCCAAGGTGACCCAAGCTCCCCACGGTGCGTAGAACGTGAATATGGCCTTGGTTCTTGAAGAGGTTGAGTGGGGAGGGAGAGTTTTGAGCTTGAAGTGTGAAAAAATGGAGGAGAGGAGAGAGGGAGGGTGAGCCGATCGGTGGAGGAGAGAGGGAGAGTGAGATATTTTATTTTTTTGCAAATTTGCCCCACACTACTTATTATAACCCCCTAATTGCACCTCACACCCAAATGTCACTTGTGTATATAATATGTGACCACAATACTTATTTTCATAAACCAAACTTACGTAAAGAAAACTAATTTTGAGTTTTCTTTACTTTAATTTATTTATGAAAATAAGAAAGTACCCCCCATTTGGAAACAATGGCATTTCTAAAATTTTCAAATTCTAATCACATCAAAATCTCATCCCCCCACTTTTAGTACAAAACTGAAAAACGGCAGTTTTTTCTCCGAATAAAATAGGCGAAAGATGACTTTGCCTTACTCAAAAATAACTTCCAATTATACCATTGTGATTAGAAAAATCCAAGGAACAATTACCGGCATTTTTTATCGGCCAAATCGAAACTTCTCTAAAAAGTGATTTTTCATACGGGTTCTTACATTCTACCCTCCTTAGAAGAATTTTGTCCTCAAAATTTCACGTGTCAATGCATGAATATGCAACATGTGATATGTATGACATGCAACCATATTGCTAATCATATCCAACACCGTATCAAAGAAATGCACAACTTTCAAATTGAAAACTCACATAGATTATGCGGTAAACAAGTTTGGATATTTCTCTTTCATCTCATCTTCCCGTTCCCACGTGGATTCCTCGCTACCAAAGTTATTCCACAAGACTCTCACCAATCGAATCGTTTTACCCCTTAGCACTTTCTCCTTCGTATCCATCACCCGTATCGGTTTCTCTCCATAAGACGCATCGGCCTCTAGCTCTAATTCGGACCATTCAAGCACATGCGACGGATCCGGCTCATACTTCTTCAACATGGAAACGTGAAAAACATCATGAATGCCCGACAACCTTGGCGGTAGCGCCAATCGATATGCGACTTCCCCAATCCGCTCTATGATATCAAATGGTCCCATATAACATGGTGATAATTTACCCCCTCGCCCAAATCGACTCAATCCCCGGCGCGGTGATATCTTGAGAAACACATGGTCTCCCACCTCGAATGACAATGGTCGTCTACGTCGATCGGCATAACTCTTTTGGCGACTTTGAGCGGTAAACAAACGTTGGCGAATCACTTTGATCTTCTCGGTGGTTGCCTCTTGCGCGGCCTTAAGCCTCTTGCGAATCAAACTCATGCTCTCCGCGGTTTCGGTAACTAACTCGGGCCCCACAATGGTAGTTTCACCCAACTCGGACCAACATACCGACGATCTACAAGGCCTACCGTATAATGCCTCAAAAGGCGCCATCTCGATGCTCGATTGGTAACTATTGTTATACGCAAATTCGACCAACGGTAAATGATCCTCCCAACTACCCCGAAAATCCATCACGCATGCCCGTAGCATATCTTCTAAAATTTGAATCGTCCTCTCGGATTGCCCATCGGTTTGCGGATGATAAGCGGTGCTAAAGAGTAAATTTGTACCAAGTGCGGATTGCAAACTTTGCCAAAATCGAGCGGTAAAGCGCGGATCTCTATCGGACACAATGGAAACCGGAATCCCATGAAGTCGGATTATCTCCCGAATGTACAAACGACTAAGTGACTCGACCGTATCGGTAACTTGAATTGGTAAAAAGTGCGCGGTCTTAGTCAATCGATCCACAATAACCCATATGGCATCATGCCCCCTCGGCGACCGCGGCAAACCCGTCACGAAATCCATAGTCACGTTCTCCCACTTCCATTCGGCTACCGGTAATGGTTGTAATTCCCCCACGGGTCGTTGGTGTTCCGCTTTCACTTGTTGACACGTCAAACACTTAGAAACAAAGATGGCGACGTCCCTTTTTATCCCCGGCCACCAAAATTGCCGACGCAAATCGTGATACATTTTCGTCCCGCCCGGATGCACGGCCAACGGTGAATGGTGAAACTCTCGCAAGATTTCTTCCCGACACGAGATAGGTACGAAAAGTTTTCCTTGAAAACGAACACTTTGATCGGCGTGAATCATCCAACCCTCGCTTGCCTCTCCGCTAAGGAACTTAGCACGAAATACCCCCGCTTCCTCGTCGTTTTGTTGGGCTTCAATCACACGGCTAGATAAGGTAGAATGCACGGTAAGGTTACACAAGGTTACCCCTTCGCGGACTTCCTCGCAATGAAGCTCGTAAAACCCCAAGTCTTTCATCATCTTCCACTCATCGATAACTAGACTCGCCAAACTCGCCGGTTTCCTACTCAATGCGTCCGCTACCACGTTTGCTTTGCCCGGATGATATTGGAGATCGAAGTCATAGTCTTCTATGTGCTCCATCCAATGGCATTGCCTAAGGTTCAATTCTTTTTGGGAGAACAAATACTTCAAACTCTTGTGATCCGAAAATACCTCGAACTTCTCGCCATAAAGATAATGCCTCCAACTCTTCAATGCAAAAACAACGGCCGCCAACTCTAAGTCGTGAGTGGGATAGTTACGCTCATGTGTCTTAAGTTGTCGAGACCCATATGCCACAACTCGCCCATTTTGCATTAACACGCAACCAAGCCCTTCCCGTGACGCATCGCAATAAACGGAGTAGCCAACTCCACGCTCGGGCACAATCAAGATAGGTGCGCTAGTCAACTGTTTCTTCAACTCTTCGAAAGCCGACTCACACTTGTCGTCCCACACAAACCGTGTCCCCTTACGTGTTAACCGTGTCATTGGTGCCGCTAGTCGCGAGAAGTCAAGAACAAATCGTCGGTAATACCCGGCCAACCCCAAAAAGCTCCAAATCTCAAACACACTCGTCGGACGCTCCCAATTCAAAACCGATTCTATCTTGCCCGGATCTACGGAAACCCCATCCCTCGATACCACATGACCCAAGAATTTAACCTCGGACAACCAAAACTCGCACTTGCTCAACTTAGCATACAACCGGTGCTCTCTCAAGAGTTCAAGAACAATAGTGAGGTGAGATTGGTGGTCTTCCTCGGTAGGTGAATAAATGAGAATGTCGTCGACAAAAATTACGACAAACCGATCAAGATAAGCTCGAAAGATGCGATTCATCAAGTCCATGAAAGTAGCGGGAGCATTAGTGAGACCGAAAGGCATGACCACGAACTCATAATGGCCATATCGAGTACGAAAGGCGGTTTTCGGAATATCCTCTCGACGAACTTTAAGTTGGTGATAACCGGATCTCAAATCAATTTTAGAAAAGCAAGTTGCGCCCCTTAGTTGATCAAACAAGTCATCAATTCTAGGCAAGGGATACTTGTTCTTAATGGTGACCCGATTTAGCTTACGGTAGTCGATACATAAACAGAGAGACCCATCTTTCTTTTGCGCAAAAAGAGCCGGTGCGCCCCACGGCGAAGTACTAGGGCGAATGAAGCCTAAGTCTTGTAACTCTTGGAGTTGGGTTTTCAATTCTCTCAACTTGGCGGGTGCGAAGCGATAAGGTGGCATAGAAATAGGTGCGGTGCCCGGCAATAGATCTATAGTGAATTCAACCTCCCGCTCGGGTGGCAAACCCGGTAACTCTTCCGGAAAAACGTCCGGAAAGTCACAAACGACCATCGGTAATTCCCCACGAGTGGACAAATCCTCATCTAACGTCAAACTCGCTAGTAGGCACGCAATCGATTCCCTTTCCCGAGACCCACACAAATACGGTTCTAGCGGTTCCCGACGCTCCCCGGAAAACTCAAAACAACCCCCTTCCGGCGGACATATACGAACTCGGCGTTTGAAACAATCAATAGTCGCATGAAAAGTCGATAACCAATCCATCCCCAATATGAGATCAAACCCGGACATACCTAGCACGATGAAATCAAACAAGAACCGACGATCAAGGATTACCAACTCACAACCCCGGCATATACGGTCTAGTGGAGTTCTACCACCCAACGGTGTGTCAACAAACAATGGAGGACTAAGCTCCTCGGTTTCTAACTCTAATGCACGTACAAATGATGCGGCAATGAAAGAGTGTGATGCTCCCGAATCGAACAAAACCTTAGCAAAGGAATTGAAGAGATGAAATGTACCCCTCACAACAGAAGTCTCTGGCGTCTGAGTAGTAGTGAAAGGAGGTGGTGGTGGTGTGGCTGCAGTAACGGCGTAGGCTCTGCCCTGAACTGTCTGAACCGGTGTGGACGAACTCGCCCCCCTGTCACCCCGTGGCACCTGAACTGTGGTGGTCTGACGGTAGTGCGACTGACTCTGTGTGCCCCTCTGCTGCTGACTGAAACTCTGTCCACCCCTAGGCTGCTGGACCAAGCCCGACTCACTATGTGAAACCCCTCTCTGCGGACAGTGCCTGGCGACATGGCCAAACCCGCCACACTCAAAGCAAGCCCCCGAAGTCTGAGAACGTGGTGGTGGAGGAGGCCTAGATTGAGGCTGAGACCGAAGCTGAGGGCAATTAGTCCGAATGTGCCCCTCCTGTCGACAATAGAAACAAGTGGCCTGCGGTTTAGAAGAGTGAGAAGAAGGTCCCCCAAAACCCGAAGCAGTAGGTGTACGGGAGCCCGATCGGCTCGGTGGTGGTGGAAAAGTATCCCTCTGTCTCTTCCTACTCTGGCTCCCATAGCTCCCCGTAGTCACACTCACACTCCCGGTCGAGTGCCTATTATCCAAACCTCGTGAATTCCTCATTGCATCCCTCGGCAACTCTAAGTTCCTTGCTAGCTCAACAATCTCCGTAAATGAGTTCAACCGGCTACTTATAACAAGCCTTTTAACGGACGAATGCAACCCCTTTTCAAATCGGCGACATTTCAATGCCTCGGTGCTAACCAACTCCGGCACATATCGACTCAAGGATTGGAATTTGAGTGCGTACTCACTAACGGTCATGTTCCCTTGCTCGAGCCTCTCAAATTGCTCTCTCAAGTTATCGCGGTAAGATTGAGGAAAGTATTGGTTTTCAAACAAGTTCTCAAACTCCTCCCAAGTAATGTTCTCAACATCTGGTTCCACTACATGTCTAGCCGCCCTATCGGCTCTCCGTGCATCCCTACGTGCCGACAAGATAGATTCCCACCATACATTTGGCTCACCGAAGAGTTGGCAAGCCATCAAGCGGATCTTCGTGGTGTCACTAGTGACGTCCATAACGTCAAAACGTTTCCTCATCTCCGCAAGCCAATGGTTGGCATCAAGCGGATCCCCGGATTTCCCATCGAATTGTGGAGGGTGCAACTTGCCAAATTTCTCGGCAATCTCCATGGCGCTAGGTGTTTGGTTCACTCTTGGTTGGTTGATGGCGGTTGTCAAAGCGGTGACCAATTGGGCCAAAAGTTGCCCTTGAGGATTTTGCGCCCCCGTTTCGGGCCTTTCCTCACCCCCCGGATTTTCCCCATGTTGACTAACTTCATCCTCAACCCGTTGATTACGGCGACCGCCGCCCCTAGCTCTTTTATTCCTTCCCGCACCCCTAACCGGTGGTTCACGCCGAGGCGGCATAGTTCTATTATAAGATAAGAAAGAAAGATTCATTTAGTCCCACAATATCTCAATGAGGTCTAAGCCTCCAACGCCAAATCCCAACACGGGTACAACTCAACACTATGCATTCACATGTGATGCAATGCTACTACAATGACTTCATGCTCATGAATGTCACACAAGCACACTATGAATGAGAAAATAGTTTTCATAAAAAAAAAATGCAATGGTTTAAGCCCCGAGACTTTAAGTCTCCCCACGGTCTCAAAGTTTTCGAGCCTAAAGCTCTGATACCAAGTTGTCACGCCCTAATTTTTTTTGCAAAACACAAATAAAGGAATCTCAAACAATAAGCTAAAAGATAAAGATTTTCCCATAAATTATAAAGATTTCCATAATTAAAGTACATCCCTAGCCCAATGGCTATCAAATGTTTGGGCACCCTTGCCCCAAAGGTAAAATCAAAAGAACATCTCATAAGTTATTACAAATCCATAGTCAAAAGACAGAGAAAAGATTAGAGTTACAATATCATCTCCCCAAAAGCAAAGTTTAATGCATAAAAGATGAATAAAATAACTCCATGCCATGTATGCTCATCATCCAAGTCATGCACTCCAAACCATGCACGATCAAAGCTGGGTACCTGAAAATGATAGGGTGAGCACACTTGCTCGTAGGAGAACTATTCTACTAACGCTAGGCATATGAATATGATGCATGCACATGAGGGTAAGAGATGTTAAACGATTATTCACGTGCGAGTCCAAGTATCCAAGTCATGGAGGAAGAATTTAAAAAGTTTCAACGTATCCAAGTGATTTCCAAGTATCCACCCACAACTCATGTTTTCAAAAATTCTTTCTAAGTGTCCAAAACATAACCCAAATATCCATTTCATTACACCCAACCACTCAAGTTTATCACACAAGTCAAAATCAAGTTTGCATAACGGGTTTTGACGAAACTTTAAGGATAGTCCAAAACTTCATTTCTCATTTCTTTCATTGAAGAAAAACCATAAACCATCATGTTTATTTAGTACTAGGGATTTAATCCCTCTGCCGGGTTCCATAGGCCCCGCGTGCCTCTGCCGGGTTCCGTAGGCCCCGCGTGCCTTTATCAAAATTTTGCCAATGATGGTATTGGCTTAGAAACACTTCATTATCTCAAACATTTCATTAAAACTTTCACAACAAGTCCGTTTTCCAAATTTCATTTCGTTATTTCACATCTTTCAATAAAAACGGTTACGCACACACCCACACACGCTTTCTAAAAACCATCAAACTTTCATGTGACGTAAAATGACATATTTGTATATAAAACCAAAATTCTCGAGTCAAAACATGGTTGCAAGTGATGCCAAAAGTCAATTTTATGAAGGAATAAGCGATCGGGGACCAAACGGACATCAAAGGGTGACCGAAAACCACCCCAAAAACAGGGGCAGTGGCTGGAAATTACAGGGGCAGTAGCTATGAACAGTAAACTGTGCAGATTTTCACCCTTAGGGTGTGGAATTTCAACCCAATCACAATAGAGATAGTTTAGGCTCAAATTGGAAATGCTAGGCAACAATTAAACATGGAGGAATGTCAATTTCACTCCCAATTTCACCAATCAACAAGCAAATTCATAGATCAAGGAATCGAATTGGAAAAACCCACACAATTTGGGGAAAACATGAAATTCAAAGAGATTGAGGCTAAAAATAAAGTATATGCAACAAATCATAAACATATAACTAGAGAGAGTAGACATTGTTCCCCTACCTCAAGGATTTGCTTGAAAAATGAAGATGGATGAAACCCTAGGTGTAGAAAACCCCAAATCCCGAATTTTGTGCTCCTGGTGCGAATTCAAGGTGACCCAAGCTCCCCACGGTGCGTAGAACGTGAATATGGCCTTGGTTCTTGAAGAGGTTGAGTGGGGAGGGAGAGTTTTGAGCTTGAAGTGTGAAAAAATGGAGGAGAGGAGAGAGGGAGGGTGAGCCGATCGGTGGAGGAGAGAGGGAGAGTGAGATATTTTGTTTTTTTGCAAATTTGCCCCACACTACTTATTATAACCCCCTAATTGCACCTCACACCCAAATGTCACTTGTGTATATAATATGTGACCACAATACTTATTTTCATAAACCAAACTTAAATAAAGACTATAATTTTGAGTTTTCTTTACTTTAATTTATTTATGAAAATAAGAAAGTACCTGTAAAGACCCGCAAATTTGTGTTAAATAAAATAAAGATGTGGAATATGATTTTTTTTTTAGCTACGTGGATGATACTAGCTTACCTGTTGCGGTGGTGGAACTTAAACCTATCTAATGACGTCACTCAGGATCACATCGTAATGCGTGTTCAACTTTTAAAATTTTTCTAGATGATTCTGAGCACACGGTGACGTTGCCCACGATTTTCTAAGTTAGTACGAATATTTTGGGATTTTTCTGAAATCGAAACCCAGACAGTTAGAACACCGCGTAGAGTAAATTGTACTGCTTTTGTCTCCCTCGGTTTTTGGGAGAGCATGCCGACACTCTCTTTTCCCCATGTGACCCCTGCTCCCTCCTTTCCCTTTATTTTGACTGGGAATAATCAGAGAAGAGGAAAGAAGAAGAAGAAGAAGAAGAAGAAGAAGAAGAGAAAGAAGAGAGAGAGAGAGAGAGAGAGAGAGAGAGAGTTCGGCCGCCCAAGTCCGGTCATCTCCACCTCGTGGGATCATCACCTCCATCTCCCAAGTTTCATCTCTACACGTATGCCTCTTCTCTCCGTCGTTTTTTGTTGATTTTGATGTACAAATTCGTGTATATGTACCATTATGTACAGTAGTTTGTTGCAGCAGACTGGGTCTCGGTTTTTGGTCGATTTCTCCTTCGTAAACTGTTAATTAGGTTTTGGTTCCTTCATATGATTTAAAGTTAACTCTCAGAGATTTCGTTTGCCGCTGGAATCACTCAAATCCATTGAGAATACGATTTACTATGAATTTTTGAAATCGGGTTTGCAGATCTGGAAATTTTCTCTGAGACAGATTTGTATAGCCTCTGTAATTGCTTACTTTCGTGTCTTTGGAGTACGAATAAGACTTTGGTCCCTTCTGGGATTTTTAAGTACATTTCAATACGAAACTTTTGGCACAAGAATCACTCAAAAACATTAAGATCTCGATTTATGGTGATTTTTCAAAGTCAGGCTGTCAAGTTTTATCCGTTTTTCCTGCAAACCCTGTTTTGGCCGATCTATTTGATATTGTTCCAGAACTGGTAAATTTCCGAAAATTTTATAGAAGCTACCCATGGATGTTCTTTGTGTTGTGTAAAAATTTCAGAAGTTAATTTGAAATATAGAAAATATGAAAAATGTTTGATTGGGCTGTGGTACTGAAATTCGCTGGGTTAACAGCATTGCCACATGTTACGAGAACGGCTATATTTTTGTCTAGGAAGCTTGAAATTTTGATCCGCCTTTTGATTATGAAACTAGACTCGTATACCTTCGAAAGTATGTAAGGGTTGTATCTTAACTCTTTCTAGAAAATAGCAGTTTTTGATTTGAAGTTGATGTATAGGCTGAAATTACGCGTGGAATGCGTCACGGACACATGAAAGCTTGGAGCTTGAGTTTCGGAAGTTCGGGTTTTGCTCAAAACCCAGTCAAGTAGGGATTTCTCTCCTCTCTCTATATATCTATGTGTTTAGATAACAAACTCTTGGTTTCTACATACGATTTTCGTAGATGTTGTTGTGATGTGAAATTTCTAATTTATGGCTTAAACCAAAATTGGGGCTTTTGTGATATTCATGTGTATATGTTATATTGCTTTCCTAGTAATGAAATTGGGATATTTATGAATGTATTTGAGGCATGGATTGATGAAGATGCTTACGGTCTTGACCCGTGATGAAATTACTAAAATGCCCTGAATCGAACGAGTTTGGGAGGGTTAGACATGTTGAGTTCTTGGTAAGTGAAACTGTTGATGGGATGTTTTGAGTGTCTAATCTTTTAGTCTATTGCATTCCTTAATTGAGTTGTTGGCTTGTGGAGTCGGACATGTTGTGTTGTTTGTTGTGGTGTGTTGTTGGTTGCGTGTTATTGTTATATGTTGCTTGTTGTGTGTGGTTGTTTATGTGTTGTTTGTTGTGTATTATTCCTTACATTCCTTAGTTGATTTGATTGTGTTCGTGGAGTTGGGAATTGTGTGGTATTCGTTGTACATTTTATGAAAGGTGTCTCGATATTGAGGAAATATATATCGAAGAAATCAAAATACTTGGTTATGTTGAGAAACTAGAGTCTTTGGGTGTAAGAGGAGTTGATTGTTAGAGAAAAGACTGGGACAAAGTCGTGGTGATACTAAGGTGGTGTTGAAATGGAAACTAAGTGGTAAAGAGTACTTCCGATCGGTTTGAAACCTTCAAGCGTGGTTTTGTATATGTGGTGTTGTGTATGCGCGAGGGTGTATTTATGTGTGTGTACATGTATGTGTACATATGTGTGTGACGAGACATGCATTTAAAGAAAGAATGACTTTTAAAATTGGGCTTATGCATTGTAGGTTCACTCACAAGCATGGTGCACTGCATATATATATAGAGTTTGTGTTAGGGATTTTTCTACTGGGCTAGTGTAGCTCAACCTATCAATTTTCAGGTATTCGATGAGCAGCATGGCGTGAAGTGCATTGGGAGTGCATGAAATCTTTTGAAGGCATCATTGATCATTGTTTCTTATTGAAACTTAGTAGGTACTCATTAGTGAGATGGTCATGTATTTTATTAAAACTAAGATGGGTTTGTAACAAGGTTGTGAATCTCGTACCGTACCGGCCGGTACCGGCCGGTACGTACCGGATTTGCCTAAAACCGGTAACGTCACCCC
Source organism: Vaccinium darrowii (assembly GCA_020921065.1). Taxonomy (NCBI): domain Eukaryota; kingdom Viridiplantae; phylum Streptophyta; class Magnoliopsida; order Ericales; family Ericaceae; genus Vaccinium; species Vaccinium darrowii. Next base: position 22,698,911 of record CM037158.1, on the reverse strand, counting down.
CTAATACCGTCCCGCCGTCAATTCCGGTCAATACCGGTGGATTCCGGCCGTTCCGGGCAATACCGGACGGTATGAAGATACCGGAGGTACCGGCCGATATTTTGCAGAGCACAAATCTGCAGATTTTTGAGAGAGGGAGGGAGAGAGGGAGGGAGGGAGAGCCAGATCCAGAGAGGTAGAGAGAGAAACCTGATCGAGAGCCAGTGAATACTGCTCTGCTGTGGCAGTTTTCCGATGAAAACTTGCCGGTCAGAGAGGGAGACCTGATCGGTTCACTATTCACGCTGCTGCACTTTTTTCTTCCAGGAAGAAGAAGGGCATTTTGAGCCAGTGGTTCTGTTTTTTTCTTTTTGCTCTTTTCGTTATTTACAATGCAGTAGAGTGGAAAGCATTTAAAAGGTGTGCATGAGTCCAAGAAGAATAAAAACAATTAATTGACATACTTAATTGTTGACAATTAATTGTCTCTAGTTACCTACTAATTTCAAAAAAAACCGATTATATGCTTTGGACCATGCTATACAAAATATGTTTTTCATAAAATATGCTACAACAATATAAAAAAGTATGTTTTGTATGAAATGTGCTACAAAAAAATATAGTTTGTGTATAAAATATGCTATAAAAATATAGTTATAATTATATATAATGAAAATAGCGCTAAATCCGAAACGGTACCGGTACTAGCCCGGTACCGGTACCGTACCGTACCAGTAAGAAAACCGGTACCCTGTCCGGTACGAGATTCAGAACCTTGGTTTGTAACCTTATTTTTTTTAGAATTGTTTGGAAGAATGTAATCAATTTATTTATTTATTTATTTATTTTAAATTCATGTCTTTCCAAAGGGAGACGGGTATTTTTTTGAAGAAGCGTCGTGGTGAGATAAAAGAAGAGAATGTATGAAGTATGCACTTTTTATTTCTAAAAAAAAATGTTTACTTTTTATTGTTTAAAAATCAAGGGCGTGACAGTACCCCCCGTTTGGAAACAATGGCATTTCTAAAATTTTCAAATTCTAATCACATCAAAATCTCATCCCCCCACTTTTAGTACAAAACTGAAAAACGGCAGATTTTTCTCCGAATAAAATAGGCGAAAGATGACTTTGCCTTACTCAAAAATAACTTCCAATTATACCATTGTGATTAGAAAAATCCAAGGAACAATTACCGGCATTTTTTATCGGCCAAATCGAAACTTCTCTAAAAAGTGATTTTTCATACGGGTTCTTACAAAAACGATCACAAATGGTAATAGTGCATCCCTGAAGGATCACCCAAAGGCCATGATCTTTATCCGACATCACCTCCACGAGGACCTGAAGTCCGAGTATCTCACTGTCAAAGACCACTAGTTTTGTGGAACAACCTGAAAGAAAGATATGGGCACCAAAAGACAGTCATGTTGCCTAGAGCTCGTTATCATTGGATGCACCTACGATTTGAAGATTACAAATCGGTTAGCGAGTATAATTCTGCCCTATTAAGAATTGTTTCACTTTTGAGACTGTGTGGGGAGAAAATTACTGAAATGGATATGTTGGAAAAGACATATTCCATGATTCACCCCAAAGACATGAATCTATCACAAACATATAGACAGAGGGGCTATGAAAAATACTCGGATTTGATATCCTGTCTCCTGGTAGCTGAACAAAACAATGAATTATTAATGAAAAATCACGAGTCTCGCCCAACCGGATCTATGCCATTTCCAGAAGCAAACGGAGTCTCATTCCACAGTCAGGGAGGTGGCCGCGGCCGTGGCCGAGGTCATGGGCACGAACGCGGACGGGGGCGTGGTGGCCATAACTACCAAGTCCGTGGAGGACATATCAAGAAGCCCAGCCAGAAAACTGATTTTCCCCGGAAATGGAATAAGTGGGATAGGTCGGATGTATCCCAAGGAAAAGGAAAGGATTTTCAAGCTAAACCTTTTAAGAATACAGAAGATTCATGTTACAGATGTGGAGTGAAAGGTCATTGGTCGCGTACCTGTCGTACGCCAAAACATTTGGTTGATCTTTACCAGCCATCCATCAAGGGGAAAGGAAAAGAAGTTGAAACCAATTTTCTTGATCAAGTTAATCAAACTGACCCTTTTGAACCTTTTGATTTTTCATCTTTTGATATGTCTGATTTACTTGCTGGACCTAGTGGGACAAAAGATGATTTCTTTGATGATGGAGATGACTACCCTGATTGGTCCATGCATTTGGACAAAATAAGTATCTTTGCTTATGTTTGAAATAATAGTCTAAGGACTAATCTATCGTTCAATAATGTTGTAAGAGATATGTCATGTTGTATTTGATTTTGGAATAAAAGTTTCAAGATGTGTTTCAGTTACTTATTTGTGAAATCTTTAAATTTGTATTTTTTGCATTTAGGAGCATGGATACTAATGGGATATTATCAAATGCAAAGATAAATGGTGAAGATATCTGTCTGGTAGACAGTGGTACGACACATACTATTCTTCGAGATAACAGATATTTCAAACATTTGTCAAAGATAAAAGCTTATGTCAATACAATATCAGGTTCTGCAGACCTAATTGAAGGCTCTGGAAGAGCAAATATTGTTCTAGTAAACGGAACAAATTTAAATATTGACAATGCTTTGTATTCTACCAGATCCAAAAGAAATTTGTTAAAGTTTTATGGATATACGTCGTAATGATTATCATATTGAAACCACAAACAAAGGCAGAAAAGAATATTTGTATATCACTTCTAATGTGTCTAGCCAGAAGCTAGTATTAGAAAAAATTTCTGCATTATCTTCTGGGTTATATTATACGACGATTAGAACAATTGAATCATATACCGTGATGCACCAGAAGTGCTCCAACCCAAAACTTTTTATGCTATGGCATGATCGCCTTGGGCATCCAGGTTCAATAATGATGCGTCGTATTGTTGAAAATTCACAAGGGCATCCGTTAAAGAACCAGAAGATTCTATTACCCAAGAATTATCCATGTAATGCCTGTTCACAAGGGAAACTGATAATTAGACCATCAATCTCCAAAGTGATTGTTGAATCACCATCATTTTTACATAGAATACAAGGAGATATTTGTGGGCCGATATACCCACCATGTGGACCATTTTGATATTTCATGATTCTAGTTGATGCCTCAACTAGATGGTCACATACCTGTTTACTGTCTACACGAAATGTTGCATTTGCTAGATTCCTTGCTCAGATCATTAGATTAAGAGCACAGTTCTTAGACCATCAAATCAAAACAATTCCTCTTGACAATGTTGGAGAGTTCACATCTCAGACATTTAATGATTACTGCATGTCAATTGGTGTTGATGTTGACCATCCCGTTGCACACACTCATACCCAAAATGGTTTGGCTGAATCTTTTGTTAAAAGACTTCAGTTAATTGCTCGACCATTGCTTATGAAAACAAAATTGCCAGTTTCTGCTTGGGGACATGCCATTTGACATGCTGCATCTCTGATTCATGTTAGGCCAACTGCATATCATAAATATTCACCCACACAGCTTGCTCTTGGTCAACAGCCGAATATCTCTCACTTAAGAGTTTTTGGTTGTGCTGTGTATGTGCCTATTGCACCACCCCAACGTACTAAGATGGGTCCACAACGTAGGCTTGGGATTTATGTTGGTTTCGATTCTCCGTCTATCATTAGATACCGTGAACCCCTAACAGGCGATGTGTTTAAGGCACGTTTTGAGGATTGCCATTTTGATGAATCAGTTTTCCCACCATTAGGGGGAGATAGGTCGAAGCCAAAAGCTCGATGTGAAATTACTTGGAATGTTTCGGCATTATCTCATCTTGATCCTCATACTAATCAATGTGAACTGGAAGTTCAAAGGATCATTCATTTGCAAAGTATTGCAAATCAGTTACCGGATGCATTTACAGATGCAAATAAAGTAACCAAGTCTCATATACCAACTGCTAATATCCCAGCATGGATCGAAATTCCCACAAGACAAATTACTAGTACAACAGCTGATGAATCTAAAATATGCCAAAAGCGTGGGAGACCTGTTGGTGGCATAGATAAACTGCCTCGGAAGAGGAAAATCCAAGGCAAACAAATTGAAGTCCCAGAAATAGCTGATACTCCTGAGTGGGATCAGACCAATAAATGTAAAAGCTCATGAAGAGGTTAAACCCGCAAATGAAATAATGAATTTATCAATATTTCCTCCTACTGCTGAATCTCCCGAAGAGTTATTTCCTGAAATGGAACAGGTACCTGAGAATAATGAGATCTCAATACATTATATGAGTATGGGAGAAATGTTGGACAGAAATAAAACCATTGTCAACAACGCGTTTTCATTTAAGGCTGCTCTTGACATTACTAGAAGTGATGATGAAAGTGAACCACAAACTGTCGAAGAATATCGATGCAGAAATGATTGGCCAATGTGGAAAGGAGCAATTCAAGCAGAGTTAAATTCTCTTGCAAAGAGAGAAGCATTTGGACCTGTAGTTCAAACCCCTAAAGGAATACTCCCTCCGTCCCGCAAAGTTTGTCACTTTCACTATTCCAGCCCTATGAAAAAATTGATTATTTCTTTTAATCTGTAATGTTTTACATAAACAATATGGATCTCGTTTGATAGATTTCAATTAGATCTTTTGAACAAAGTTTTGAAAATCACATAAAACGTTATGAATTGAAAGATATAGGCAATTTAAAAATGGCACGCACTCCCGAAAGTGTCAAACTTTGCGGGACGGAGGGAGTACAACCTATGGGATACAAATGGGTGTTTGTGCGAAAGCGCAATGAGAAAAATGAAGTTGTGCGATATAAAGCACGACTTGTTGCACAAGGTTTCTCGCAGAGACCTAGAATTGATTATGAGGAGACATACTCTCCCGTAATGGATGCTATCACATTCAGATTTTTTATTAGCTTGGTAGTTACAGAATGTCTGGACATGCGTCTGATGGACGTTGTGACAGCATACTTGTATGGATCACTAGATGCTGACATATACATGAAGGTCCCCGAAGGATATACTATGCCTGAATCATGCAATTCAAAACCCCGAAGTGTTTATTCGCTTAAGCTACAAAAATCTTTATATGGGTTGAAACAATCTGGTCATATGTGGTACAAACGCCTTAGCGACTACTTGTTAAACGAAGGATATGAAAATGATCCTATTTGTCCATGTATTTTTACTGAGAAATCAAACTCTGGTTTTGCTATTATTGCGGTTTATGTCGATGATTTAAATCTCGTGGGAACTCCGGAAGAGCTCATAAAAACCGCCCAATATTTAAAGAAAGAGTTTGAGATGAAAGATCTTGGCAAAACAAAGTTTTGTCTCGGCCTGCAAATCGAGCATTTGCCAACTGGAGTTCTAGTACACCAGTCGACATATACGGAAAAGGTTCTTAAGCAATTCTACATGGATAAAGCACATCCATTGAGTACTCCTATGGTTCGATCACTTGATGTGAACAAAGATCCATTTCGTCCCCAAGAAGAGGGAGAGGAAATTCTTAGTCCGGAAGTACCATGTATGAGTGTCATCGGTGCACTTATGTGCTTGGAAAATTGTACACGACCAGATATTGCATTTTCAGTCAACTTATTGTCTCGTTATAGTTCAGCTCTAACTCAACGGCATTGGAAAGGAATTAAACACATATTTTGTTATCTCTGAGGAACGGTTGATTTTGGTTTATTCTATTCAAATGGATCGAAATCACAATTAATCGGATATGCAGATGCTGGTTATTTATCTGATCCACACAAAGCTCGATCACAAACAGGATATGTGTTCACTTGTGGTGGTACTGCTATTTCATGGCGTTCTGTGAAGCAGACGTTGACTGCTACTTCTTCTAATCATTCTGAAATTATTGCAATTCATGAAACAAGCTGTGAATGTGTTTGGTTGAGATTTATGCTACAACACATTCGGGAAAAGTGTGGATTATCCTCGATCAAAGATAGCCCGACCATATTACATGAAGACAATGCCGCATGTATCACATAGATTAAAGCTGGCTATATCAAAGGAGACAGAACTAAGCATATTTCACCAAAATTCTTCTACACACATGATCTCTAGAAAAATGGTGATATTGATGTTCAGTAGATATGTTCTAGCGACAATCTGGCAGATTTATTCACTAAGGCATTACCAACCGCAACATTCAAGAAGCTGGTTAACGGTATTGGAATGCGCAGACTCAAAGACATATCATGCAAAGTTGAGGGGGAGTAATTGATGCTAAGAGATAAACGATTGACTCTTTTTCCTTCGTCTAAGGTTTTGTCCCACTGGGTTTTCCTTAGCAAGGCTTTAACAAAGCAATCTATAGATAGTTTTTCACTATGTACTCTTTTTCCTTTACCTAAAGTTTTTCCCATTGTCCTTGGTAAGGTTTTAATGAGGCATGTTCTTAGTATTTGGTCATCCAAGGGGGAGTGTTATAAAAGCTCTGTATGGATGACCATATAGATATTGGGAAGTGTGATGCTATTGAATAGAAGATAGGAGCTTTATTGTGTTAGTTGTATCTATAGTCTTTTGGCTATATAAGGCCATCGGCCAGAAAGAAATGATACAAGCAAAAAGAGAAAGAAAAGACAGAGAGTAATATACCACTCTGAATAATATTTGAGTAGTCCAGAAGACTAACTTTTCTACATATTTGTGTCCAGCTCTTTACTTACTTTTTAGCTCTCATTATCTGCTTGGTTTTATAACAATATACATATACATATACATTTAGATTTATACACACATGACATATATATGTATATATAAGCATATAAACACATACACAATACATATATGCATATCTATGCACTCTACCAACTCCCTCTGTCTTCTCCCCACTCTCCACTCCTTCACCCACCAAAACCAACACCACACACCACCCCAAAGTCTGAAAATCAGACCTCTCCTCCCTCCTTTTTTTGCCATTACCCACTCCCATCACTCTCCCATCAATCCCTTACATCCCCATGTGGTTTACACCACCATTACACTTCACTCCATCCCATTCTTCTCTATAATACCACCGCCCATTCTCCTTCCCCATGAATTCTGTGTGAGAAAGAGAGAGAGAGAGAGAGAGAGACCAGGGGAGAGAGCCTAGGAAAAGAAGAAAAGAGAAAGGAAGAAGACACCCTCCCCATTTCCATTGTTGTCTATATCACGTACCCCTTTTTACATCCACTTTACTCATCGTTACATTCCTTTTTAGGATTATGTTTCTTCATGAAAGTTGTAGAGGACGTCGAGTACTTCGATTTCGATATAACAATCACCCAAAACGGTTTAGAAATGACCCCAATATCCTTGCCCGAAATTCTGTTGGAATACGTTGTTTCTATTTCCAGATAGCACTCTGCCCCTCTATAAATCTTCATTTTTCTCCTTGTTCCAATTGTTTTTAAGTTTACATTTATTCACCAACGTTGTAGAGGGTTTGAAGCTCTTGTATTTAGACACAAGAATCACCCAAATCGGTTGAGTTTTGAGTGAGATATAGCCATCCAAAGTTCAGTAAAAATCTCGGGTAAATTTCCAGACAGCTCACTGACCTTTCACAAATCGCCATCTTTCTTGCTGTTAAAGCGGATTTCGGGTTTAGGTTCCTTCACGAAGATTGTAGAGCACTTCGAGAGCTTCATTTTACACACAAGAATCACGTGAAACGGTTGAGGTTTGAACCCGGTAGCACAGCTCAAAGTTTCTATTTGAAATTGAAATTTTCTTCATCAACCAAAACTCTACCGGATTCCACCACCGAGCTTTTCGTCCGGATCAAAGGTAGAAACCTCCTACTCCCTAACCCTAAGTATATTTGGTATACTTCGATTTTATATTAGGGCTTGCGAGGAGCCTGAATGAAACGAAACCTTACGGATGCAATCTTTTACATTATGGGCCAAAGTCATGATAATGAACCGAAAATTTTGTTGTGTCCAGGAAGTTATGATGTGCATGATCGGAAAGTTTAGCAGTGAACACGTTGCTTTAAAGTTGACAAATTTTGAACACATGTATGCTTAATTTGTTAGCTAATGTAATGTTAATTTCATGAGCATGTTTAACTTGAACATGGGATTATTAGTTAGGTAGGAGATTTATCTCATAGACTTTATATATTAACTTGTCAGGTAATTTTATAAACCGATATCAAAATCTAGTTCAAAACTTGGCTAATTACTTTTATGTACTTCATAGCCCAGTAAGTATAAATGTTGGATTTGTGATTCTATTAAGTACTCTAACCATTTTTATTTATGTATGTTATATTAAAGAAAAAAAAAAGAAAAGAAAACTCATTTATATAATTTTTACGTACTAGATTGATAAAGTAAGTACTGGAAAGTTTTCTAGTAAGAAACTAAGACTTGTTTGTATACTCTACTGGTAGATAAAGAAAGAGTATAGACCAAAATACTTTTAAACCGCTTTTTCCTCAAATTCTGATTACTTATGAATTATGGTTTTATGGGTAAATGTCCGGTGAGTCATATGGACATTGTGGATTATTTTGTGAATAGGTGTACCCTCGAATATCGTTATCGCTTTGCTTTGCTTGTTGTATTACATTTCCATAAAATTATTGAATTGTTAGATTGGACAAATAGGTTCCCGGGTTGATACTTACATAGTAGATCACGTAGACGTTTCTAAGTTAAAGGAAATCGGAAAGTAAAGAGAATGTGTGGTCAGCGGAGCCAAAGCCTGGTCAGCCGAAAGGTCCCAATTATCAGGTCAGCGGAACCAGAGCCTCGCCAGCCGAAAAGTCCACCAGGAATTGTGTATTGAGTGTAGTCAGCGGAGCTAAAGCCTGGTCAGCCGAAAGGTCCCAATTATTGGATCAACGGAACCAGAGCCTCGCCTGCCGAAAAGTCCACCAAGAATTAAGTCGTGGTCAGCGGAGCCAAAACTTGGTCAACCGAAAAGTCCCAATTATCGGGTCAGTGGAACCAGAGCCTCGCCAGCCGAAAAGTCCACTAGGAATTGTGTATATCAGTTTTGAATTGGAGAGACATTCCTAAGGTTTAGAATCTATGAGAACACTTAAGTTAAAAAGAAGATAAGGAAATCAGATGCTTGTTACTTATTTATGCACTCCTTAATATGAACTGTTGATGAATTGTAATGTAAGGGTTAGTGGGTAGGAGTTAGCTACTGAGTGTCAAAACTCATGGTGCTGTGTGCCCTGGCGTTTCATGCTAGGTACTAGGGCTGAAACCGGTTCGGTTCGGTCCAGTTCTTGACCATATTTGAGTGAACCAAGTTTTTCCGGTTCGGGAGTAGCACTGAACCGAAACCGATTTTTAGAAGTTGGTTCGGTTTCTGTTCGGTTCGTACCGGTTCCTCAGACTTAGAGAGAGAGAGAGAGAGAGAGAGAGAGTAGATCAGATTTACACCAGATATGAGAAAAAAATAATACTCGGACATACATATGTTTCGTCGAAGAGAGAGAGATATAAAGCCCAAAAATGTATATATATATATATATATATATATATATATACATCAGAAACAAACAAAACTCGATTTACAAACAAAAATGAACAGATTTATACACGGATAGGAGTTCGATACACGAGTAGATCTTTGATTTACAAACAAAAACAAACAGATTTATACAAGTATGGGAGTTTGATACACGAACAAATTTATACACTAACAGATTTTACAGAGATAATACATACGGTGGCGATGACGATGATGGAAATACGATTCTACGACGACGATCACCATGATGCATTGAATCGACGACTGGATGGAGTCGACGTGAACGGATCCGGTGGCAGCGTGTCTGGGTTCTCTCTCTCTCTCTAAGTCTGAGGGAAGGAACGAAAAGTTAAAGTAAATGCTGGGTCACTCTCTTCTAAATCTAGGTGAAGTATATATAGTGCTGAAGTTTTTACGTAATAAATATATTTATTTTCCATTTGAAAAGCAAAGGTGCTTGTAGCACAGTGGTTAAGACTTGATACTCCGTGCGTGAGGTAGATCTCTTTTTCAAGTGTGAGAACTAATATTATAAATATTTTATGTAGAATATATAAAACCGGTTCGGTTAACCAGGTGTAAAATTTTAAGAATCGGGAACCGAACTGGTTTCAAAAAATTTTAATTCTGGGAACCGAACCGAACCGAAACATTTTAAAAACCGAAAAAATCAACCGGTTCGGTTTGGTCCGGTTCTTGAATTCGGTTCGGTTCTTCGGTTTTTTTGTTCAGCCCTACCAGGTACCGAAAAGGGAAGAGGAGGACATTGCAACAAGTATCAAGACCCTGTAGCCAATCGAGGAACTTATGGGGAGTGGGACCTCAACCTAGAACTATAGAAGGCTCTGTAATCATCTTACTTTTGTGTTGGACAAATGTAATTTAACTTTCTGACAAGTACTGTTTCTTATTGTATCAGACTAAAGTACTTTTCTATTTATGTTATTCCGCTGCTTATTAAGAAAACCCTATTATTAAATAAATCTTTTTAAATCTCTGTTTTAATTAACGTGTCTGAAAATCGGGATGTTACAATTACTGTAAGGTGTAGGATTATTGAAGTGTGTTAAAGAGAATAGAGATATGAAAATACGTGAAGAGCGGAAAGAAGAGAGAGAGGAGAAAGAAATGAAAGACTTAAAGTTAATGAATATACATATAGGTAGTCCACTAAAGTGCATTCTTCATTAGTTAGCTAACTAAGTTCTTAGCACACAAAATAGGATTCCACATGTGCTTAGGTGTACACTGTAGTAAATATTTTTTAGGTAGCCTACTAGAGATACTCTAATGGCATGTGGATTGGTACCGCCACCTCGCCTCACGCCTAGCATAGCAAGCTTAGGTATGTATTTTTGTGTTCAAGACGCGTGTGAGGACTGAGTGGGTTACGAACTTTTTGGGTTGGACTAATTACAGCTTACACCCCCATAATCTGTATTTTTAAGCAAGGCGCCCTGTATATATATCACAACTCACAAGCCGACCGTTAACCTCTCCCTCTTCAGATTCATATCAAGTCCCCCTTCCCCACCTGTCGAGGGAACTCCTCTCGACCTCCCTCTCTCATCCACAATGCCCAATGCCGAAACCCTAAAACGCTCCCCTTGCAAACCAGCACCAACCCCAACGTAGCCGCGGAAACCTACAATGGCTCGATCAAAAAACACACCTCGACCGTATGCGTGTACGAAAACAACGAAAAGGTCCGCAGATCCATAGTCTGAACAGTTGGTGCACCGCACCGCACCGCACCGGCCTCCAATGGTTCAGTCTCTCCTACTTTGCTTTGGTTTGGTTTGGTTCAGACTCTTCAGAACTTCGGCGTGGCGGTGCCCCAGAGTCAAAGATACAGACTTCGCCCTTCTCTTTCCCATCCGTGTGATCAATCATCTCTCTCTCATCAACTGTCTCCAAACTGGACAGCTTTCATTCACCACCCAGTTTTTCTAATTTTTCTTGGGGTTATAGCGAAGGCAAAGCCAGAGCCAGCCGCTTCTTCGGTCAGTTCGTGTACAGGTATTGCGTCCTTCAGTTACTGTTGTAGCGGCTATTCCATCTTTTTCTTCATTCGCTCTTTATTTTTCCTGATTCATGGTAAAACCAGCTCAACCAGAGAGAGAGAGAGAGAGATGAGCTGTTGATTTTGCAGGGAGAAATGATGGCCGATTTGCAGAGAGGGGCCAACTATGTGTATGGATCCGCTTCATCCGGGGTTCGTTAATAGACATACAAGTTGTTTTCTCATTTTGTTCTCTTGTCAACAAATATTGCAAATCAAATGTTGGTTTTACAATTTTTGCAAATCATGAGCTCTCTAATTGTTAAATGGAATTTGAGGTTAGAACCCTATTAATTATAGTTTGTTCTAGAATTGATGGGGATGTGCTTGTGTAAAAGCCTATCGGTTATTCGCTTGAATTCTGACTAATTAATAGGTGAAAATTACCGTTGGGTTCTGTTTTATTCTTTTACCTGATTAGGAATTGCGACTGAAATCTACTTTAGTTCAAAATAAAGATATATTTGTGGCCAAATTAACTGGTTTTGGTTTGGGTTTGAGTATTTGTTTACGTTTCAGTTCGGGCTTGTCTTCAGTCAGCTCATGGGACCAGACATCACAGCTACATCACCAGTTCACTGGTTCTTGGTTTGCAGTATCGGAGGTACGATCTATTAGCTCGATTGTTTCATACTACGATTGGTTTGAAAAAATTTCATTTAGTTTGAAATCATTGAGTGCAAATCAGATTGCATAGATGTATCCGTTATATGGTATTTTGGGGTTTGTTATATTTTGTTAAGAGCTAAGATTGTTTCATTTTCCTTGAAACCTGTTGATATCATGGATAAAACATATGTGCGTCTTTCCATTAGCTACAAAACGGTAGACCCAGAACAAAAAGGCAAAGATACTTGATGAAGCATTATGAAAATGAGATTCCAAGAACAACCAAGCTATATATATGAGGTCCACAACAATGCCCAGATAGATGGTTATGAAAGCTAGAATATTCACTAACAAGTAGTACTGATGTTCACCCAAAAAAAAAATTGTTCACCAAAAGAAAAAGAAATAGAACTCAACATCGAAGATCAGATATTTCCCCTAGCTTTACTAGACCTGGGCTTCCGCCAAGCTGCACTCCGTAGCCTTTTTGTTTGGACATCAAGTCGAGTCGTAGTTCTCTCATGCCGTTTTTTGCTCCATCTATTTTTCAAGTGTATGCGTGCGCGTGTTACAGGAGCCAGAGCCACTGTTACAAGGGAGAAGAAATCTGAGTGAGGGAGAGGAGAGAAGAACTATCTATTGTACAAAAATAGTATGAGTATCTATTTTTCAACTTTTTGGTGCATATAGAATATTAATTTGTTAAGAATCTCTATATTTAAACATGAAGTCAATGCCTTGGCAATTTCCACATGATGTTCAAGGGTTGCTGATAAGTTGAGTTTTTTATTTTATTTTATTTTATTTTTTCGATCACGTCTTTATATAGATGGGGGACCTTAAATGTTTAATTGTTGTTAGTGTTATAGTACGGACCGATTGCCCACATTGATTTGAAGTAAGACCTCCTGGTTATGCATTTGTTGAGGTGAGATTGCAGCTGCTTTCAGCTCACTGGATTTGGTATTCTCTGCGATTATATGCTGTTTTTGTAATATACAATTTGAAGAGGCTCGTGATGCCGATGATACTATTCGTGGTCACGATGGTTATGATTTTGAGGGGCATCGGCTGCTGGTTTGTCCTGCACTCATGCATTTCTTTTCTCCTTTTATTTGTCTATGTAGCTTGTGCTTAATTGGCATATTAGCTTAGGGACTTACAAAGTTCTCTTATTGGTCATAAAGGTAGAGCTTGCACATGGAGGGCACAGATCGTCAGCAATAGATCGTTATAGTTGTTATACGAAAGGAGGAGGAGGAGGATGTGGTGGAGTGTCTAGGCGCTCTGAATATCGAGGTTTGCATTTCTTTATTAATAATACGTGCATGGTTTTTTCCCTCTGTTCTCCATCAACAGACCAGTTTTGTCAAATTGCATCATGTATCATGTACCACTCTTTTTGTATGCCATTTTTTGTTGTTTATCGTAAGATAAATTGGTGGAGATGCATACATTACGGGTAATTAAAGTTACAATTATCAGTTCAATTACTTGCAGCGGTGGAGTGTTCAATTACTTGCAACAGTGGAGTACTAACCATATATCCAATGGCAGCGAACATTATCTCTAATAATAGTCTTAGAACACGTTCAAAGAATCTAAAGTGCATAGAAACCTAGGTCACACAATCAGTAGAAGAGCCGAGTTGGCACTTGGATTTGTGAATGGGGGAAGGGAATGCTTTTAATTTAGGCAGATTGTATTTCAGCCAACTGTGAGGCTCCATTGTTCTTTAGGAGCAGCTCACACCAGAGCACTCTGGCGTGCATGCCAAGAGTCGAAGTAAAGGATATGCGCCGCTGAGAGTCGAAGTAAATGTCGCAGCCAAGTTTCTAATGAACAAGAAACTAGGAAGAAACTAAATAATATACTGTATTGTTAATGCTATTAACCTCCACACAAATATTGAAAATTACAAAAAACAGGCCTAACAGGCCAAGTTCTTATGTCTATTTGGTCGATTTAGTGTTGCAGATGTAAGATAATCTACATGTCTTGAAGCTTAGTCTTCATATGTGATTTTTTCTCAAAACATGGTTAGTTTGAGAGTGTCCATTCGATGAGTTTCAACCATGGCGATTAACCATGAAGAAAGTTAGAGTTGATGTAAAGACCCGTAAATTTTTTCTTTTTGTGAATTTAACAAGAATACTCCGAAAATTTAAACTTGGGATTTGGTGTAAAATTGTGAAACGTATTTAAATAAGGAGTTAGCGTGCAATATAACTTGGATTGGGCTTGATGGTAGCATACGAGGAATTAGAGAGGGATAAGTGTAATTATCTTATTGTATGTATATGTGTGGTCTGGGAAGAGAGAGAGATTAGAAAATAAAAAAAAAAAACCCCTCACTCTCACCGACTCTCTCTCTCTCTCGTCTAACTCCAGAGTCGGCTTTGGGTTAAAGCTCGTAAAGCCACCGCTTTAAGCCCTCAAATTTTAAGGGCCCCTAATTATATAAGTCCATATAGTAATTAGGCATACATAAAAATTAAAGTTAATTTGTCTTTTAAGAGCCCAATTTAAAATAACGCCCAAGTGAAAGGGCCCAAACATGATGGCTGTGTTTGGTTAGATAGTTTAGTTTAGTTTTGATGATGTCATTAGGTGTAATGAGTGGAGAGAGATAGAGAGAGAAATGAGGGAAATGATGATGTCATCAAAACTAAAACTAAAACTAAACCGGGAAACGAACAGGGCCGATATAATTTGGCACCTATTTTGTTGTTATGAGAAACTAAAAGGGGGTTGTAAGTTTAAAAAAAGAAGCTAAAAGATCATCGCTACCGAGTAGTGATTTATTTTCGAGAATATCGTCGTCTACTAACTTCTTTCCTTCTTGCCCATCTACTTTCGTTTTTTTATCCTTGTTACAGTGCTCTTTTGTTTTTTATTTTCAAAAAATTATATAACTCTCTTAACCCACTCACAGCCCACCAATCAATACTTCGTTGAATCGGGAAAAAAAAAAAAAAAAAACTACGGTGCAGAAACTTGATTAGGCAAATTTTATTAATTATGGGTACTTATGCTCTTAAGTGATTGTAATTACTTTTGTATAAAAGTTTTTTTTTTAGGTATTTTTAATTATGCAAATTAGATTGAGGGTCCATTTAAAAAATTCGCTTTAAGCCTTATAAAACTCAAAGCTGGCCCTGTCTAACTCTCTCGGCTCTCTCTCTCTCTACTCCTCCCACCAAATTTCAGCCCTAAATCCTCAAACCCTCTAAAGATCCATCAACAACACCACGTACATACGCTATTGGGTCCGGGAAATCGTGTGGGGAAGCTTTGGTTCAATGGAACTCGAGATTTGGAGAGCTAGGATTTTCTTGGAGCCAAAATTTGGAGTCTTGCACGCGAGGTAGGGGTTTCTTCATCCTCTCCACATATTTCGTGTTCGGGAAAATCTGTCACAGAAAATGTTCGATTTCGTACTCTACATCCACGAATTTTTAGACAGAGTTAAACATCTTCAAATTTCACGAAAATTTTCTGGAATGTCCCTCTATGAGTTGTATACGTTGTGTAAAATTTTCAGATCCAAATTCCTTGAAACGAAGTGTAGAAAAATCACGCACCAAGCTATGCTCTGTTTTGCTGTCTTGCTGAATCTGTGTTTTTGGCCTTCGGTTTTTAGTGTGCTAGACCTGGTAAATCGCCTCCTTATTTTCTGAGATTTTTATATGATGTTTATATATGAGTATACTGGGTCGTATCCAAAAATTGAGCAAAATATAAAGGGGTTATTTTTAAACAATTCTCGCACCAAACAGCATTCTGAGAATCTGGAAATCTGGGCAGATTATGGGAGCTGAGTAATTCGTTGTAGTTAACAGGTCTATTGGGTATAGGCCCTCATGGATCTAAAACCCTGATAAGTTAGCATCGTTTTAGCATTGGAATCATTGAAAAATATTGAGTATGCAATTTTTAATGGATTTTGGAACAAGAGGCTGTTTTGTTGCTGTTTCGGCTTAAATCTGGATTTCACCAAACTTATTTGGGGTACCTAGACTGCTTGCAAATTTCTGAGATTTTTATAGTAGATACGTTCTTGAGTCTACTGTATTGTGTAAAATTTTAGGAGATAGATTTGAAGTACAAAAAATAGAAAAAAAGGTTTTACCAGACTCTGGTAATGAAACAACAGTGCTGACAGCATTGTCGCATCTTACGGGAATGACCATATTTTTGTCTAGGAAGCTTGAAACTTCAATCCGCCTTTTGATTTAGAAACTAGACTTGTATACCTTCAAAATTATGTAAGAAGTGTGTCTTAATTTCTTCTCGGTAATAGCAGTTTTAGATTCAAAGTTGGTGTTCTGCTGAAATTGCAACCTTGGGTTTCTTTTTGTGTAACTTCGAACAAACATATCTTGGTCACCTGGACTCCGAACATGGTAAATTTTATATCGTTATCGATGTACTGAAAGTCTTCTTTTTAATGGTGGTGGTTTCGATATCAAATTCTGAATCTATAGAAAGTTGTAGCCCTTTTACGATGGTCTGGTTGTTAAACTCCATTCCGATTTTTTTTTAAGTAATGATACATCTCAACTTGACTACTAATTGTGGGCACGGTTAGGCATTTTTGAACACACTCGTTGTATACGTGGGTACTTATGGGATATGGGGAGATACTTGTTGAGTATTGTATGACACGTGGATGCATGGAGGATACATAGACTTACGTATGATGTGCGAGTGTTTATAAGTTGTTTATGTATGTAAATGCTATGATATGAATAGTAGCTACACTTGTGATATTGACTAGTGAGAGTTGACGACTTGTTATCTGAACTTGAAAGAGGGAAACTTATCAAGCTTGAATCAATGGATGATACTGAAATTGTGATTACGAAGTTATTGAAACGAAAGGAAGAGAATTGGTGAATGTGTTAGTTTGACCTTGATGGTGTCTCAAAGATGGGTTTGTGATGGTTGTTAGACCTGGCTGTTGGGTCTTGAGAAAAATCTCGAAGTATCGTGGTAAAAAAATAAGATGAGTTGCGTGGAGTGATGGGAGTGCTTTAGCGGATAGACTAAAGTTCTTGTCGTGCGGGGTGATTAAAGAAACCTTTACTGGGCAAAGTGACTTCTCACCCCTTTGTCCTTGTTTTCAGGTACTAGCCGAGGACCATAATTTGGAGTGCTTGATGTGCTTGACCATTGATAGCATGACATACATCTTTTTTTGTAAAACTTTATCAATTTGCAAGAATGTAATATTCTAAGACCTTGATATGGGATGTGGGTACCTAAATTAGTGGTGTCCTTAATTATGACTATCGAGGTAGTGAGGTGATCTTAGACTAATAAGAGTTTTATTGAGCTATTCCACAGAGAAAATGTTTATTTATTTATGATGAAAATTCAGGGCGTGACAGTTGAAGGTAGACATTCATTGAACATGCCATGCATGTAGAATAGGCGCCATAGCTAAAATGCAAGGAGGTATTTGTTCAAGGATGATACAAGAAACTTCAGCTGGCTTGCGAAATCATGTAAAGCGACTATCGAATTCCAACCTTGGCCTCTCAAAAATCCACTAGCATACTGAATTTCCAAACTCCTCTATTTTGTCATCAAACGAAATCGATGCATGTCACAACCATTTTCCAAATCCTTGAGCGACTGACTTAACTCCTATATAAACGGAATATGTTTAAATCTGAACAATTCATGGAGCGTTCTCATAATCAGTGGCGGATTTACATTAGGACCAGTTCCCACACTCACTATGGTATGATTACATTTCTTAGCAGACAATGATTTTTTCCCTCAACAAACCCTTTCTGTGTATTCTTTCAATATTTATAATTTTAGGTAAATATCGGTTTGATATTCTTTCCCTTAACTTTATATGCTTGCTTATTGGTACATGGTTTTTATTTTATTTTATTTTATTATTATTATTATTTGTGTTTGCCATGCAAGACACATATTTACTCTAGCCTAATCTAGGGTAGGGAATGAGAGACTGTGCAAGACTCGAACCCAGCGGCTTACCAATTGAGCTACCCTTTATATTTGTAAGGTTCAAGTGTTTCTTTAAATATGGGTATGGCATGCCTATTGCAGTATATGCTTAAATCTAAACATTCATACATAGTCATCACTTATAATTAGATTGTCTTGTTTAGTTGAGTTATTTAGAATTGATTTTGGGGTCATAAAATTTTATTGTTTTTGTATGCATCCTAACCAAAGCAACACAAAATATGTCTGACGTGTCCAATTTCATCTTAAGAGTGCCCCCACTCGCTTTATATTCTGGCTAGGCTACGCCACAAAGTCGTGATGGATTAGTGCATCGAAGAAGCGATTACTTAGGAAAGAGTATGTCACGCCCTCGAATTTAATAAACCAAATACAATTAAAATCCACATAGGATAAGTCGAAAGTCATACATTTCACCATTGAAAGGTCAAAGTCAAAGTACATTGAATTTCTACAAGAGGTACCCGTACCCATGGAAGGTAATGAATAGTTAAGATTTATTACATAAACCAAGTTTTGTCAAAAGATTGAAGGAATTAAAGTTACAAGACCATCTCCCAAGGTATATTAACGATAGAGAGGATAAAATAACTTCATGTCAAATGAGCTTCATGATATGCATCCACACGCCAAGTATTCCAATCACGTGCATTGCCGAGTACCTGAAAATGATAGGTTGAGCTCACTAGCCCAGTAGGAAACTTTTCTACCAACGCTAAGGGTATAGAGGATGAAACATGCACATGGAGATGTGATACACATGAATGAATAAGCTAAAATAGACCAAAATAGATCAACTTGATGATAGAATGTCCAATAGATGCCCCAAGGATCGAATCAAACCCAGGTGTCCATAGGTTTCCTCATAAACGTTACATTTCATATAGTAGGTTCAATCCTTTCAAAACATTGTCATTTTCATAAAACATTTCATTGTTCACATCTTCTCAAATAACCACTTATTTAAATAGGGAATGAATCCCTCTGCCGGATTTCGTGGGCTCCGAACACCCATAGCTAGGGACGCACCAAATGATGGCCCTTAGAGTATGCAATCATCAATTTTCTAAAAGTTCACTGTCATTAAACTTATAAATGTTGAAATTCTCTTCCGAGTCTTTTGGGCCTCGTGGAACCCATGTCCGAGTCTTATGGGCCTCGTGGAACCCATGTCTGAGTCTTATGGGCCTCGTGGAACCCTCCCTAGCGACTCACCAAGTGGTGGTCCTAGTGTGCCAACTTACATTTCATTCAATTTCTCTTTATTCATATAAACCATCATGTGCCCCAATCATAAACAATTTCCTAGTCATCATGTCCTTTTTTAACAAACTTGAGTCCCTCACGTATGTCCAAAACATTCACATAATCCATTGTGTTCGAAAACTCGTAGTGTGTCGGTTGGGGCGAAGTTAACATGTGTCCATGAACGTGAGAGATCAAGACAAAACATAATTCACACCACGATAGACTACCAAAGCTTACAAGTCAATTCGAGAAGCTTAGGAGAGACCAATGAAGGCCCGGAGCAAAGGAACATGAAAATGGAGTTATGAACCTCGAGAAAATCCGACACCTTGATAGGAAAAAGAACATTTCTCTCAAAATACAAAGGCTATGAATATAAGACCAATTTGGTTTGAAAGTAGATTCATAGAGCTTTCCAACGGTTCAAGAATCACCTCAATCGGAGTTCGGACGAAGCCGGGGCGTGCCCGCGAAGTTGGGTCAAAATCTGCCTTACAAACAGTTGGGTATCGATACCGGGCAACTAAAATCTCAACAGAACGCTGGGTATCGATACCCATGAAAGGGGTATGGATACAAAGGCCATTACGAGCAAAATTTGCAGATTTTTCCAAAATGGAGGGGGTTTCAACCCAAGCCAAAAATGAGGTTTCAAACAACAAATAACCATAGAAGAGGGTTATATCAACAAGCAATTCATGGATTTATCAACCAAATACACAAAACCCAAACTCATTCATGATCCAAAGTCAATTCCATGGAGATAATCAAGTTTAACAAGAGTTTTGGGAACAAGAACACAAATAATGCAATCATTCAACCAATATACACTTAGAGGAGGTAGAAGATTGTTCCCTACCTCAAGGATTTGCTCCAAGTCAACCCAAAAACGAATTCCAAGATCCCCAATTTGAGTAATCCCGTCATTGACCCTCCCGGTGCGAAAAGATGGTACTTCAAGTTCCCAAACACGCGTAGATGATGAATCTTTGGTCAATTTGTGGAGAACTATGATGAGGAGGGAGTAATGTGAGCTCAAAGGAGCAAAAATGGAGGAGAGAGGAGGAGGGGCTGATTTTTGGGAGAAGAAGAGAATGATTTTTTTGGCTCAAAAATCAGCCACACACATATATATATACACACCACTTATTGCACTAGCACCCCTAACATTCCAATGTGTTCCAAAGACACCCCAAATGCAATCACCAACTCATATTGACCCCATATCACACTATTTTCATTTCCTCACATTTCCCCAATGATATTTCCGGAAAATTATTTAAAAACACGAGTCCTTACAGAGTATATCCCTAGCAATGCACAACGTCCTCTTTATGATAGTTTGCATCACTTTTTTTTTGTGTGTAAACAATGCTCTTCTCTCATCATATCATTGATTCCTATGCTAGGATGGAAGAACATTGTCCTTGGTAGTAGGACGTCAAGAAGAATGTACTGCTGTTCAAGCAAAGGAAAATAATAGGTGATAATGTATTTTTGTCCTCTTCTTAAATTCAAGTTTAAGACTGACTTTGAAAATAGTATGTATATTCTAACCTTAAGTTCAAGAGGTAGAGGCCATATTCCAATGGTTGCATGATAACACTAAAGTGTAGAGCAAGAGAAAAAATAAAACAAAATGCTCAATAACATGACATCACCATCTGCTATGCGAGGATTTTGCAACATACAATTCGTATGTGTAGGGCCTGACGCTCCTATACGTACCTGGTTGTAAATACAAAATGTTTGTATGAGATTGAGAAAAAAATTAGATCATCAAGACAATGAAACAAATGAATTCACACATAACAGAATTGATTGTAGATATGGCACCAGACAATTGCTGTCTGATTGACTGATAGTTCATTTCATGCTTTTCCCTCAAGATATTTATTTTAGTTATTGCAATGGCAGAATAGCTTTGTTGATCAAGTCAAGGAAATTATGGGGATTATGGAACACAATTCTTCTATGCTTCTTATCCTTAATTGTCTTTTTAGATCCCTAATGTGGATCAAAACATCGGAGAGAATTATCCGTGCAATGCTTGTGAGGGCACCACTACTGACAATGCAGGTTTACTCTTGTCATTTTCCACTGTTGAGCTTTGTCATTGTGTAATAATAAAAGAGTAAATTTGGTACTCCATGCATTAATGGCTCTTGACATAGTCTGGGAGATGTCCTTTAAAGTAATCTGTTTGTAGTTATTCATTATCCATCTTCAGCTAGGTTTATGGTTTGTGAATTTGTTGAAAAATTTATAAAAGTTTGGTGTTATAACTGGATATCGGCAAATTGCATTCGGGCCTTTAGACAACTAACAACAACTGAATTAGCCAGTGTGATAGAAGTATCCTTAAATTAGTTTAATCAAGTTTTTTTGTCTCCCGTACTTATAATTTGTCAATTTCAGTTGTATATATTTGCACTCGGTAGCTTTGATCAATGAAATTCTCTCTATTTACGAAAAAAAAGAAAAAAAAGGACAAGTTGTAAGCCTTTTTAGCCGTGAGAGCTTAGTGTTTACTTTTTATTTAAAGTTTAGTATTTGTCTACCTATTGATGCGTTCTAACTATCAACCAAAATTATTGTTCCTCACCTTACTACTTCGAAAATGATAACATCAACAACTAAGGCATACTTCAAACACAAGATCAGTGCATGTCACAAACAAATAGTACATATACTTAAGAACAAAACACGGATACAATGAGCACGTGGTGACATGCTTCACGTCGGCTCACACTAGTTATACACAAGTAGAGCTACTTGGAGGGGTTGAATAGTTTTATTTACATGAGTATTACTCTAGGGCTCCCTCATGATTTGTTGAATGGAGTATGTAATTTTTCTAGCAACTGGCTTGAACACTAATTTTGCTATCCATATATTGCAATGTTTTCGTAGTTTTATTTGATTTATTCTGTTTTCGCAGTTTTATTTGGTTTATTCAAGTTTTTGATCCCCCTATGTACCCCTTGCTTCTATCTGCTATAGTTTGCTCGGGAGAACTGCTTCATTGTTTGTTGCTTACATTGTATGTTATTAATGCTACTCAAACAAAACTAAACGGAGCAAAGCCACTAAAAAAACAAAACTAAACGGAGCAAAGCTACTAAAAATTCCCGTTTGAGTAGATTTTTTCCTTGTATGACTTATGTGAAGCTTAACACGAGCTTAAAGTAGAAGGGTGAAACTTCCTAGAACGCTTTACCCCTACTTTCTAGCATATAGCTGCTATTTTCCCTTAATGCGTAAAATTGTTGAGAATGCTGCCAAACCAACAAACACACAACAACGCAAAGATAATCAAGAAGAGAAAACAAAAATGCGAGACGCGAATATTTTTACGTGGTTCTCCAACTGTATAACTGTGTACATCCATGCCTCACACATGTTTCCAATATGTATTGAATAAAGAAAGAGTACAAGTCACATCAGCTGCTGCATATAGCAAGTATTTATAACGTAGATCAAACCCTCAACTGCCGGAGGAGCGCCATCGAAATCGAATCAGGCTTCACAAGCCCAACAATAGTCACTAAAACCTCTAGCATAGGAATGTGCTCTTCAACTTAAAAGTATGATTCTAATATATGGGTCTCTATTCTGTGGGTGTCACTAAAACCTCAAGCAAAGGAATGTGCTCCTCAACTTAAAAGTATGATTACTAATGTGGCTGAAGTGTTTGATAGTTATATGCTTCAATGAGTACAACTGACTGATTGTCTGGTTACGTAATTAGTCCTAGGGATGCTCTAAGTTGTAACCATCAACACATATAGAGAATACACTTCAACAAATCATTTTTTGGTGACAAGTATCCCCTCCAATGTGGGGGCCCTTAGAAGGGTTTTGTTGTATAAGAAAAAGAAAACACAGACAATGGAAATGGACTTAACTAGAAATTATTCATAGAGGCCCTTTTTGTCCGTAGAGGATTGTCTAAATTACTCTTATACTTATTTCAGTAGATTAGAGCTCACGTCAGGAATGAAACTGCAAGAAGCCATACAACCCAGATCATTGGCTAATGGATATGGTCGTCGGAAGGTTGAAAAGGAGAGTGTGAATAGGACGGGGCATAAGTCACAATCTGGAAAAACAGACTTGAGCAGACAGACAAGTGCAGGTGAGGATAGTTGAGCTAGGTTGGTTATTGTTGTGTTACGTCCTTTGTTCTAACTTCAGTTGGAGCAGGTGTACTGGCTGGAAGTAACAGTGGAGACTATGGAAGTCCTTCACGTGAGCGACTAGTGTATTTAACAACATGTCTTATTGGTCATCGTGTGGAAGTTCAAGTGACAGATGGATCTTTATGCTCTGGAATATATATCATACGACAAATGCTGAAAAAGATTTTGGTATGTTCTGAAAGTTCATGTTTTTCCTCAAAAGAATGCATCTTCATGTGTTGGAGAAATTTTCTTGCATGCAGTTTGGTATATACCCATTTGCATGTCCATACTAGCTTCGTTGACTTTTGTAGGTATGATTTTGAAGATGGCACACCCAATAAGTACTGGTTCTTCCCAAGGGCAGAAGTCTATTGTGAAGTTTGTCAGCCAAGCTCCTTCAAAGACTTTGATTATACCCACTAAAGAACTTGTATAGATAACTGCAAAGGTTCTACTGAGCTTCCTTCTCATTTTTCAACTGTGTTTGCTACTTTGTGGATTTCACCTGTATGTGTGAATGGTAGTAGAAAACTATTAAAAAAATGTAATGATAGCAAAGTTGGTATTATGGTATTTGTAGCAAGTTGGACTTCTAGCATGTATTTATTGGATGAAGCAGCTATATGAATGGTATTTACGATGTTGATCTAATGTTGTTATTCGCTTTGACCAGGGTGTAGCTGTAACCAGGGATGGTTTCACAAGTGATGTTCAGCATGTAAAAAAGGAAATTATGATAGACTCCTCTATATCACAATCTCGTCATGTTGAGGTGGGTCCCTGATGAAGATGATCCTCAATGTCCCGAGTTGGAGAAATAGGGTTCCTTCTACACATAAATAACTCATTAATACATAGATTATCATTGCTGCAGTTTATTGGTCATTCTCTCTACGATACTATTCTATGTTGCATTGACAGATTGAATTCATATTTTTTACATTTAGGGGCTGGGATCAATTTGAAGCAAATGCAGCATTATTTGGAGTAAAAAGCACTTTTGATGAGGAACTTTATACAACGAAACTTGAGAGGGGCCCTCAGATGAGAGATTT
Organism: Vaccinium darrowii; assembly: GCA_020921065.1. Taxonomy (NCBI): domain Eukaryota; kingdom Viridiplantae; phylum Streptophyta; class Magnoliopsida; order Ericales; family Ericaceae; genus Vaccinium; species Vaccinium darrowii. The sequence goes on along the minus strand of CM037158.1, from coordinate 22,674,234 downwards.
GGAAAGGGAAGCTTTGAAAATAGCAAGAGAAATCGAGGGTGAGGAAACCCATGATCTACACTTAGCAGAGGTGATGAGTAACTCAGTATATTTCTGTCTGCTGAAACCTCTTTCCTTCAATTTCTGAATTCTTACAATACAAGTTATTTAAATATTATAGGAACGAGGCATTCACCCTCATGAGAACTTTGATATTGATGAGGAAACCCGATTCTCGTCGGTCTTTAGAGGGGTTGATGACAGTGGATATGATGAAGATGAGGAAGTACTGTTTAAGTCACATAATGATGAAACCTTCTGTTGTTAGCAAGTCTTTTTGTAACTTGTCCAGTGGAGAAACTGATGATGGAGCTCAAGTGTCATCTTGTTCTTCTTCTAAGGTAACTATTGGAACTCTTCTAACAGCCAAGTACGTGGTTTCGCTATTGACAGGGCTGTGAATGTTTTTAAAATTCACCCAACGATAAAAGGGTCACAGCCTTCGTAAAATGCACAAGGGAAAGTCAATATATAAGAAAATCTACAAAGGAAAATGAAAATTCACACGGCTTTACTTTGAGCCATAAGCGTGAGGGTGTTGACTTTATATTAAAATTAGAGAGCCACTCTCCAAGAGTATGGTGTGGGAAGCCTGAGATTTTCTCCAAGATTATCACTATGTGAAGTCAATGGTCTCGGCTTCCCACCCACGTTACACATAGGAAGCTACTCTCCAAGATTTTTTTACCCTCTCAGTGCACCCACCTGTGAATGCATATAACAGTATAGCGAACATCGGCACAAGCCACTGAACTATAAAGATAGAAAAATGCTGACTCACAAAAACGTCAAAATCAAGCTCCCAGCGCCAAAGTAAATTTTCTACCAACTCCTCTACCTTTCTACACATCCAGTGTCAACTAGGAGTTTGTAGTCCGTTTAGCCTTGTCTTTGATAGCAAGAATAGCATCCAGGCTGCCAAAGGAGGGCATCCTTATGCACGACCCTTATTTGTAAGGTTTTGATAGTAAATTTGTTTGCTTGGTAGGTTGACAGTTATTAGGACATTTGAAGTGAATTAATGGTTGTGAATAATGCTTAGGCCCCCTTTGGCCTAACTTTTTTGGGACCTTTTGGCATGGTCGTTTTGGTTGTTTTCTCTTAATTTTTGTTAGACTCGGCTAGAATTTTTACATCATATGGATCGTCTCAACGAGAGGAATTGGAAAAGTATAAAAATATCGACCAAAAATGAAAAAGTTCACATAAGACAGCAAAAAGACCCCAAAAGTTGTCTTTTTAAGACTCTTTGTCGTCTTATATAAACTTTCTTCAACTTTGGTATACTTTCATAGTTTTCCTATTTGTCTTGTTGAGCTTAACATATGATGTCAAAATCATACCCAATTCTACTAAAAATTATGAGAAAACAACCAAAAAGACCATGCCAGAATGTTAGGCCATAGGGGGCCTGGTTGCACGTGCTTAAGGAAAAACGCTAAGAGCCTATTCTACTAGAGTTTTCATAGGCTTGCACAAGGTTTTTTTCTGACCGAGATACTATTGGGTATTGGCTTGCTGCCTGTTTTCTTCAGAAGGAAATAAATGGGTAACTTCTAATTTTTATCAATATGCTATTCTTTGTATTTTTGGCATGCAGGATGAAATACAATCTTCTCTGTCAAGCACCTTGGAGGATTTAGACAGTGCAGATTCTAGTGATCATTCGAAACGGCCTTCGTCTGAACTTCTCTCTGAACGTCCATCGTCGCATTGTGAAAGCGGGTTCCTTGTTATTTTTTCTGATTAAATTTTAATTTCTTGTAATTTTCTATTTGGATTGCAATGTCATTATTACTACTGTTCTGTTATGTTCAATGGGGGTACTATGTCATCCTTAATTTTAGGATTCAAGAGAATCAGTCCAGTCATCAGCTTGTAGGAAATAATATCTTAAAGGAGATTGTAGAAAAGGAAACGGTGAGTCAAGCATTGATTGCTATTATGGTTTCTCGTTTAAATGTAAAGGCATTTCCAAATTGCTTTTGTTTTTGTTGCTGACGAAACTTTCTAACAATATTTTTCTATAATTTCAACAAAGTTGGCCAAGGCGTCACAAAAATCAAAATCTGAGGGTGAGTGGGCCTTTACTCTGAGGGTTCTGTTGAGATACCTTTTTTATTCTAGCGGGTGTTGGTGACCTAAATCCTTTGGCGATTTGGGGACTTCATGAGATGGATCCATATACTTAGCCATGCTAGCAAGATTTCCAATTTCTGAGATCAAAAAGCAGTTGTCCACCCAGGTAGACGGGCGGCAACACTTAGGTTAGGTCCAGCAGGGATGAGTGGAACATGATAGTTGATGTTCCGTAAGTGCTTTCTCTGTGATTAATTATGAAATGCAAATGTGACCTCGCTTATATCATCATCCCTCCATACATCAGCTCTGCATTTTATTAGTGTTTGCGCTCCGCATTTTCAACATGAGCTGCAGTGGGTTATTACCCGTCTAACTCATTATTGCTGATTTTATACAGCCATTGGAATTGATGATGGGTGGACTAGATCCTTGTTACTGTTTTGCCCTCAATGGGGCGCTCAAATGCTAAGGCGGTGAGGCTTTATACTTATGTATCTGGATTTTGGGAATGACTCCGGTGTCCCGGGGACACCGTGTCCCCCAATCGGACGATCCAGAACGTGCCCACATAGACTTTACTGCAGGTCATTTTTGTAGGTCAAAAACCATGGGTATAACTGTTATACCATTTATGCCCCAAACGGTATAACAGTTATACCATAAAAGGGGGACACCGTAAAAAATGGTATGAATATGATGCATTACGGTATAACTGTTATACCACTTACGGTGTCCCCTTTTTTTTTGGTATAACCATTATACCAAATTGCATTAAAAGGGTATAACAGTTATACCAAACTGAAAATCCTTTTATTTATTTATTTATTTTTAATTCTTAACCATGGTTAACATTTGGGCAACAATTAGATGTTATACATTGTTTCGATTAGTAGAGTGTAACGGACCTCGTTAAATGGATAATTTTAATAATCGAGGACCTTGATTTGGCTGGTATTATTGACGTAGTTAATGTCATAAAATTTGGGCTCTCATCAGGCTTTAGAAATACAGTTACCGATCAAAAAACTCTTTATTTAAATGAAAATCTGCATTGTTGCAATGCGATCAAGTACGTAACCATAACCGATTCACGTGAACTTTTAGTGGAATGAATAAATCTCTCTTTTGTACGAGATGGACGGTTTTGATTTGCTGAAAATTTCCTGAGCAGCGCATTGTCACCTTTTAAAGTCTGTGGAAGCACCGAATGTGTTCTGCTGAAATGGTTTTCGACATCCGATTGTTTCCTATTTTTGCGACAATTATATAATCGATAGGATGTGCAATCTGAACGGTTGGATCGATCATTGGAATTTTTTTTCCGATAACTCCCTTTAAACTCTAAATGTTCAATTTCACTGTATATGAACTAAGGTGTTGTGCATTAGTCTAATGCACTGTAGTCATACAATCACAACATAATAATAGCGATTGAGACCGTCTGCATTGTTTTGCTTGATGTTTTAATAATTGTGACCAATTTTTGGGTGTATTGGGTTTAGGGAGCCCCTTTATCGAAACATGCAAATAAATGTTAAAAAGTTATTTATTATCCAATCAACTGTTTATCGAAATGTGATAGACTTCGTTATTGGTAGTTCTGAACTAATCTATCATATGTAAAAGATAGAAGGTCCCGATAGCCGAAAAAAATGTCATGTAGGGCTCGGATTGTACATTTTAACACTTCATTCCTTCATCGTAGCTGGACACACAGAATAATCTCTTAAATAGAAAACAAAACAAAACAAAAAAAAAACAAAACAAAAACGTGGAGGTTGCCGCTAGAAATTCCCCCAAAAATTTTCACTTCTCCTGCGGTTCACTAGTAAGCCAAAACCTCTCTCTCTCTCTCTCTCTCTCTCTCTCTCTCCTCTAACACTGTGAAAAATCCCACAGTAAATATTCAATCCGATCAAACCCAATCTTTTAAAAAATATCCTCTCCATATCAACATCAACATCCTTCAATCCAGGCCTCCAATTTTGCTACCGACAAGAAAACCCTAACTCCATTTTTTGGAACAGAGCTAATCACAACCTTTCGTTCCACCATTTGCAACCCTGGCACGTCATCTACCCTCGTTGATCACCAACATCAGGTAACTAATTTTTTCAATGATCTTTTAATTTTTTTAATCTTTTTGGCCGAGAAGAATCATTAATCGATTTGTCGCTCAACTGGCCTTAAAATTTGTTGACTGAGGCATCCGCCTTACACGTCTGGAAAGCTGAAATTGTTTAAGGCCCTAATCAGTGGCAACATATTCAGCGTCATACTCGCTCTGATAGGAAAATCTGATGATGATATGTGATGTGAGATTTTTTCATCATTTTGATATGATAGTATGTGAAAAAGTGTATTTTAAGGTGGTAGGTTTGGATAATGAATTTCACTTTTAATGGTGCTATTTACATCGAAAATTGACTATTTCTATCATGTCTCTCTTATCATTTAGAATCGCTGTTACACCAATATAGTTGGTGTTTTCAGGATATTCAAGTTCTGGGTTGGCACTGAATAGTAGTATAAGTAAGGAATTACTATATGGGAAGCTATGTATATGTTTGATTGTATTGGTGATGTCCTTTTCCACTGAAAACCATTTCATTGTATATAGTTTCTGTATCTAAATCGTGATTGAATTATATGAGAAGGTTTTGAAATATGTGCAAGATTACTTTTTGAAAAGTTGTTCTGTTATGTTTGCCAGACTTGGTTGTGCATGCTTGGCGTGTTTATATGTACGTTAAAAATGATTCCTATTGATTCGTCGTCTACAACAGTAATTGGACTCCTTAACAGGTAATTTCCGTCATTCCATAAGGGGACTCGTACCAAAAGGCAAGAATCAAGATAATAGCCAAGTGGAATCTAAGCGAAAAGTTAATAAAGAATCATCTTTGTACTTGAGAAGTTGGCCATATACAGCTGGTGGCAGCAGGGTATATACAGCTGGTGGCAGCGGGGTATATCAAATGGTACTTTTGGTTTTCTAGCTATATAGATATGGGAATCAAACAGAAATGGGTTTTTACTATTCTTTTGTGCCAATATTCTTGGTTTTAATTATTTCATAACACATTTCTGTGATGGATTTTACTTATCATTTCCTTATTATTTGGCCATGAAAACTTTCCTTATGCTGTTAAAAAAAAATTATTCCGGTGAGAGACCAAAAACACATTAGGGAGAAAAGAGAAGGGACTGAAAGAGTTTTTGGGCCCCTCAACTTATGTACTAATCATCTTGATAATTTACTGCAATAAAATCTCAATGATATCAACACAAAGGGGGAAAACATTGGAGTTCCTGGACTAGGCTAGACCTGTCAATCTTTAACATACAACTGAAAGCAAACTAACCACGACAAGTGCTATCAGAGTATCAGTACATGTAGAATCAAACAACATTGGATATTCTAAGCCTGTAAGTTTTTCCTAAGAATGGCATAAAAACACCATCACCATATTGTTTTACTGAAACGATTTGGAAACATCGACAACTAGCAGTTACTAAAATTTTAATCCTGTAGTTACCTGGTTCAACTGTAAAAAAATGCACCATTGGATCCGCGGCCATTGATCAGGATGCCATCAGGGTAAGGAAGCCTTTTGCCACGGTCCAAAATGGCCTTCACCATCTGCAGTATTAGTACAGGTAGAATCAGACAGCAAACTTTACCTTCTCTTGGCTGTTACGCATTTTGACTTGGTTGGTGGATTTAATTTACCTTGTGATCTTTTTTGTACCAATCTCCGATGAGTAGAGTCCAATCAGCCACTGGTTCTGGAAATGGGACCGGAATGAGTGGCCTGCTGAGAATTCTTATACCTCCAAATCCACCAGCAGCCTTGTGGAATGCAAGAGATGGGAAATAAAAGAAGCTGCCAATCTGATCTTTCATTTGCAAAGTGTAAGTGAAGCTCTTGCCTGGAGGAATGGGGCATGTGCTTCCATAAACTCCATCTTGGTATGAGTTCTTCCTTTGTTGTATTCCATTCCTGTGTTATATATGCAACAAAAAATATGAAAAAGAAATTCTTGGTTCCTTAGGCCAACTGGCGAAGATTCGTCAAGAAACTCATCTTAGACACTAGTGTTTTTTTCAAGTGGTGAAATTTAAGTAACCGCGTAAATACATGAGAGTTGTCGATAGCTATCTAGCTGACATGCACCTTCTCGCAGCTTACTAGGGGGTAGTTAGCATCGCACATTTCTGTTTGACTCCAGCAGGTAGGGAAGAGAAGGCCAATTTTGCATTTCAAGGTACGTTTCTCATTTGAAAAAATATACGGAGAAAAAGAAGCCAAGAAAAAATGACTACAATATCTCGTGTTCTTTTCCTTCACCAAAAAAGTGTAAAGAAAAAGGAGGAAAACAAAATTCCCATGCTCTTGCATTCACATCTACGAGCTGCAAGTAATTATGGGAAAAGGGATAAAAGATCATGACAGTTTTTAACATTTGAAGGGCATTTGTGATCGATTCAATAGTGAGGAGATAAGTAGTATTACCTCTACGAAGGTGTTGAATGTCTTATGTTATATTCAAATGAATTTTTTTTTATAAGATCAAGATATACTTTTTATTTTATATATAATTCGGTCAATCAAAAGGGGCCAAAATGTTCTAAGAAGATCATGAGGCATGTGTGAATGTCGTAAATGTAGTTACTAAATGTTGAAATTCTTTCCATCTCCTATTTTCTTTGACAACTGAAAGCACATGTGGAGATAGTTTTATTTCCGTATGAAGTCACAACCTAGTCAGTCTTCCAAGCAAGGCCAAAGCCAATTGCGAGGGTTTCCCACCTTCACATGTTTCTACACGTAAAAGCCCATGTCGAAAAGACATTCGCAAGTCACGACAACTCAATTCCTTATTGCTACAGAAATACGTATCTATCAATGAAATTCTATATGTTGTGTATGACACGGCCTTTTCTTCCTTTTCTGTTGATAAACTTATGTACGGACCCACTTCTATATCTTGGACCAACGTAACACCAAATCCTAATTCCGACATTCCTCAAGATCATGATTGCCAAATGCATATGCATAAATAAGTGCATGTACATCTACTTACGTACATATAGTGGAGGGAGGATTGGCCTACATGGATGTCGAGGGAGGATCGAAGGACAAGGTTTGGTTGTAATAAAAAAAGCAGTGAGAAGCATATTGGTTGTCATTACCAAAAATTACATACATACTGGTTGTAATTGAGAAAATGAGAAGCATCAATAACCTAGCTTTTTTGAATAAAGCTTGTCGGATTCTATAATTTGAAACACATGCCACTTGTCATATTACATAATCCGAAATAAATGTAATATGTTGGATTCTAAAATATGATGTATTTATCAGTTCTCATATTGTAGAATCCGATAGGAATGTTTCACCGATATGCTATTGGTACAAAGGGTAATATGCCGTAATTAGTCTATGGCAAGAACTTAGATATACTTGTGATTTCTCTGTGGAGTAGTTTTAACTTCTATTATGAATTGTAGTTTCTCGAATTATGCACTTTGTGGACAGCAATTGGGCTTATGCTATTTAAACTGCATGTGTCCCCCACTATATCTTTTTTTAAATTATAATTTGTTTCGTTTTTCTCGGCCATGCAGAGATATAGGACTTTCTTAGCTTGAAGAAGTTAGCTTTAGCCTTTAAGTTCCTGTGCAGGATTCCAAAGCTTTGAAGTGCGCCTAGGTAATTCAAAAAACTTATGAATTGCTCTCCATTTCTCTTTTTTGTGAGAGTTTTTTTATTATTGTACCCCATCATATGCTTTTACATTTCAATCTATTTATTGAACTCCCTTTTCGTCGTTGTGCCGATTGTTTCTGTATGAAAGAGTTACCCTGTATAATTCCTGAACCGCATGGAGAAATAGGAGACAACAAACAAAATAGGCTCATCGGTTGAGTATTACTAAAGGGGAATGAATTACGAAGTTGTTATCAAGCCGGATGCTTTCTCTTAGACAACTAAGTACGAGTTTTACCATGATCTTCTTAGGTGATTCCCAACAATCAATTATCTTTCATTGTTGTATTATAGACAATTGCACCTTTCTTTTCACTCTGTATGAAAATAAAGGAAAAGCGGAGAGAAGAGAATTAAGAAGGAAAGAATGAGAAAAATGTACGGTAAGTAAATTGTGCTCGATATTTTGTTGTCCTTTATTCCCTTCACTTTCTTTTCAAACAAAGCAATGGAAGAGAAGCCTTTATTTTTGCCCCATGTACTATCATGTTTCGTTTTGAAGACTACACACGACGTCACCCGCATGCTATACATGGCTCATGATTCTTGGTGGTTGCTTGTTACTATTTTATTGGCCTTAATCTTATCATGGAACTATGCGAGTGCAATCTATTTATCAGCTTGCATTTTATTTTATTTGGTCTGCAATTTGCAAATTATCCACTTAAAAGATTATCGAAAGTCCTTGGAAAGAGAATCTGACGTTATGGTAGTCATAGGGGAGCACATTCATCTGCGTTATCACCTCTCTAAAATAAGCCATAGGTATGATATGCTCCGTTGTTTCACTTGTTTAACCTTGAGGGTGTCCTTTTCATTGCACTCTTGTACTTGATCGTTTGTTGGCCGAGCTTGATTAGCACCAAGTTCCAATATTTATAAGCTTTGATCGTTTTTATTTATTTATTTTTTTTGAACTGATGAAAATTGCTTTGATCGTCTGTTGGATATGCTATCGGCTGCACACAATTTTGAAATTTGCAAGCCCTTATTTTTTAATATGGTCTTTGTTCAGTGAAAGGAAATTTTGGATACACTTTATCTTAAATGCTGGCTCGATACCCTGATTTTATGGGCCAATCTTGGTTTTAACGATTCAATCACACACTAAACTTTCTCATGAGGCTCAATCTCGGTGAAGATGATCGTGGATTTATTTTGTAATGGTCTTTTTTGGTCTTTAAACAATTTTTGTATTCTACAGTATGCCCCTTAACTCTTTGTTGACCTAACATGAGCACAATTGGTTATGTAGATGGCTCGTAGCAAACATAAGGCAACGGTTGCTTGATAATGATATATCAACTGTTACAGGGGAATTTTATATATATTTTTTTAAGTATTACGGGTCTTTAAACAATTTTTTTTTCTTGGTAATGATATATCATGGATTTTTTTTTTTTTTTTTGCTTGATAATGATATATCAACGGTGACCTTTCTAGAATTCATAGGTGATGTTGGCATCATTTGCAGGTTACTACACTGCCAGATGAGTTCCTGGATGCCCATTCTGTAATAAATGATCTGAGGCTCGAGTATGTGATTGTTGTTGAAGGTGTTGTTTGGTCTAGGCCGAGCGAGTCAGTCAACAAGAAAAGGAAGACTGGGATGATAGAGGTAAGTGTTGTATCGTTCCATAAACACACTCAATGTCAGGATCCTAAATTGGGTTATTGTTTGTTGACCCAAAAAAAATGAAGGATTAATCTGGGCTTAGCAGTTTTGGGTGGGCAAAGTAAACGGGAAAAATAATGAGAAGGCACCTCATAATTGCGAGGTAAAAGTGAGGAGCATCATATCACAAGGCTTTATCTATTTTTTGATTGGATTGTGCTTTAGTGCTTTAACCGTTATGTAGTTTTTCACCCGAATATGTTGGTATGCATGTTAGGTTGCTGCAGAGCATGTACAAGTATTGAATGCCGTGAGATCCAACTTGCCGTTCTTGGTTACTCCCTCCTTCCCTTTTTAACTGATCTATACGGGAATACGTGCAATTTCAAACCATTAAAAAACATATTTCTCTATATAAATTTTTAATTTGTTTTATCCCAAATTAAAGTACTCATTGAGTACTTTAATTTGGTGCAAAAAAAATTTTAAAACGATATGCGAAAGTACATTTTTAAACGTCCGCAAAAATACATGTTTCCCAAGTGAATCACTTAAAAAGGGACGGAGGGAGTACTATCTTAGACATGGAACTAATGAAGAACAAGTTTGTCATGCTACCTAGAGAGGATGCTTTGCTTGATGGATCGTCTGTGGCCGGATGGAGGATGCATCATGAGCTTTTGTATTGATTTTTCCTCTACTATTTGATGTAGATTCTTTGAATCATCCTAACTTGGTGCCAAATGGGAGGGATGTTTATATGAATTTTTTTTGTTTGTTTATAATACCTGTTTATATGAATCATCCTTAGGCAACAACGGCACACTTTCAAATTTACACGAAAAAGAAATGGTAGCTATTTTGGGACAATCATTACCGGTGCGAGTTGAAACCTGGACAGAGTTAGAATATAACTGGTTGTAATTGAGAAATTAAGAGGCATCAATAACCTAGTTTTTTGCATAAAGCTTTATGGATTCTATGATCTAAAATAAATATAACGCGTCAGATTCTAAAATACGATGTATTTATCAGTTCTCATGTTGTAGAATCCGAAAGGCTTGTTTCACTGGTACGCTACTGGTACAAAGGGTACTCAAGAGTTAAAGGAGCTACTATTCTAAAATACAATGTATTTATCAGTTCTCATGTTGTAGAATCCGAAAGGCGTGTTTCACTGGTATGCTACTGGTACAAAGGGTACTCAAGAGTTAGAAGAGCTATTGCTTTGACGTTGTACTGGTATGGTACTGGTACAATTGAAATCAAAGTGGCATTTCACAACGATTTAGCTTATCAGATTGCATAAGCCGAAAGCAATGTAACTTGTCAGATTAAATGATCTAAAACGAATGTATTTTTCGGATATTAAAATATGTTGTATCAAGTTTCAGATTTTAGAATCCAATAATGGTATTGAGACTTTAAATTCATACCAATTTTTACCATCTGAATGCTGCATAGGGAACTTGCGGCAGAGAGTTCTGCTTAAGTGGCATTCTACATTGCATTGTAGAATCCGACATATTACATTTATTTCAGATTATGTAATCCAACAAGTAGCATTTGTTTCAGATTAGAGAATCTGACGTAGCGGAATTCACGAGAGACTAGTTAGCGTACTAGTCCAAACGAGATAAGTTCTCGAATCCACGAGATGTTCTTGAATCCACAAGAAAAAGAGACAATTCTCAAAGTTTGTTTATTAATTGAAAGATGATTCATGCCATAGGCTTACGTCCTTATTTATACTAGTAATAGGCCTAGCTAATAAGGTAATGCTTGGCTATCAAGAATATAACTTGGAGTAGTGATCAAGCAAAACAAAATAAGGAAATAAAAACAAGGAAATAAAAGTCTAGAAAACTAGAAAATAGGAAACTAGAATTGTGCTAAACAGGCAGCACTAAATAAGATTTGCTACTAATATTATTCCCTAAAATTTGCCAAAACAAGTGGCAGAAAATTAAAATATCCTAAATTAATATTTTACTAAAATAACGTTTTCAAACATTAAAACCCTTGGTATATTGTCCTACATCAGTCTCATTTTCTTCAAAAGAACTCGACCTCGAGTTCTCATTAGGAATCTGCCATCTTCCACGCCAAATAAATAGATACTTGGAATACTTCAACCCCTTTGTTTCCTTCGAAACCAACATAGAAAACAATATTTGCGATAACTTCTCTGCGTGCTTCAATTGATTGATGAAATCCACTAAATGAATATTCAAAATCCAATCATTTTGCTCCACACTAAGAAAATCAGCAACTTCAACTTTATGCTGAAATTGCAGGTTTTCCTGATTTTGATCCATTAGAGGATTGATTGGTACATCGCGTACAGATGTTGTAATATTAAGAGTATTTGTACCAAATTCACCATCAAGACCAATCATACCTCCAAGGGGTTCACAAGGCTCAACACTGGGGAATACATCGTAGTGTTGAGAAATTATGAGTCCCGATTCAAGACTTTCCTCGATCTTTGGTTCTTGTACCTTATCAATTCTTGTAATATTTTCATCTTCACCTTCAATTACCCCATTGGTTGCTCCTACATCTGAATCAAATTGTTTTCCAAGTATCGGGACACTAAAAAATTCCTCTTCGTTATCAACTTCTTCTTTGTCATCAAGTTTAACTCGATCTCCTTCCTCTTCTACAATCTCATACCCATCATAATACCCAAGACATGAGAGATTTGAAATCGAACAAACTTGATTGGTTTCTTGATCTTCGAAAAGGCTTGATTGATTCATATTAAATAGCCTCAAAGATGTATCCCTTGAGCTTTCTATACCCGCAAACACATAATAATTATTACTTGGGATGGAACAATGCAAGTCAAGATTATCTCGGGACAATCGCTTGGACTCGAGCTTTCTTTGGTACTTTGGATACAACACCTGACCATGATTTGTCTGAAGAAATTTGATGCTCATCAATTGTCTCATCTTGTGCCATGTCCTGATAGGTTGTTTAAATTCTCGTCTTCGGTTGGCCTGCAATTGCTCCCACCATCTGGAAGCATAACCATTTAATTTACGTGCCACATATTTGACCTCCTTCTCTTGCGGAATGCCCGTGTAGAGTGCAAAGAATTTGTCGACTTTACAAAACCAATAAATAAAATTCTCAGGATGACAATACACATTAAAACTGGAAATTATTGGTGATTCTTTTACTTCGGCTTCTAATTCTTCTTCGATATCCACATGATTAGCTGGGAGCCTCCCAACTACAATCTGGTTACTGGGCTGGCATTGGGCAAATCCCACTGCGCGTTCCCGAACCTAGTTAAGAGGATGGCGTTGAGCAACTCCCTCCGCGCGATTCTCTACAACCTCTGCTGGTCCCTGGTTTTGGCGAAGAGTCAACTGCAGCTGTCGCAGCTTTTCTTGAATTTCCGTCAAATGAGTTCGTGTTTCGTCACAAAATTCACGAATCCCTGTCAACTGGGTTCGTTGTTCTTCTACCGTCGCCCTTAGATCAGCAAGCCCTTGAGCAACGTCGAGGGGTGTGTTTTCAACTTTGTTAGGTGCCATCGAGCCAGAAACGATCTTGCTCTGATACCACTTGACGCAGCGGAATTCACGAGAGAATAGTTAGTGTACTATTCCAAACGAGATAGGTTCTCAAATCCACGAGAGTTCTTGAATCCATAAGAAAAAGAGAGAAAATCTCAGAAATAATATTGATTGATTAAAAGTTGAATAACGATAGAGGTTACATGCCCTTGTATAGGAAAAACTAGCAAATCCTAACAAAACTTACCTAAAAAATAAAGTATCCCGGAAATTGGGGAAACTCCCAAAATTGAAAACTAGAAAGAAAAATAAGAAATTCTCAATTGGAAACAACGTAAATGGAATAACACGCTAAGAGTAATTCGTAATATAATTATTACCTAAAATAACAAAATTACTAAATTGAAGGCCTAAACGAATAGATTTGGCCGAAATCCACCATCAGTCACGATTAGGGTGGTAAGCATTGATCGCAGCGCGATTCTGCTTCAACCCACCAAGTTTGGGCCTATTCCGGGCTCGTCGATAAATTGCCGAAATTGACAATTTTCAATTAGAAGTTGTTTGGGCCTCTTAGGCTTTGACCGGTCCAATTGATCATAAAATTGGACCGCTACTTGTTCTGCATCAGAATCCGACAAGCTTTAGGCAATCCAGTTTTATTCTAACCCAATCCAGATTTCAACTCGCACCAATAATGATTGTCCCAAAATAGCTGTCATTTTTTTTTTCGCGTAAATTTGAAAGTGTCGGGATTGCCCAAGGATCTGGGTATAGCTCAAAGCATCGACTCTTTAGTGAGGTGAAAAAATTAAAGGCAACGTCGGTGTTTGGCCCGTTTTTCACCAACATTAAATGGCCTATAATCTGTCATTTTATATATCTTCTACCTCCAAAAAAAAAAAATACAATTGTATTTCCAGCAAAAAATCATTAAACACAATTGGAAAAAAATAAAATCATCCACTAAAGGGAAAAAAGATACTCTGTTATTGATAACTAAAAAATTAGAAACATTCTCTGATACATAACAATTCCCAAGCTAACAAAAATGAATCCTCAGAAGCTTCATTAACTTCGTAATTGTTAACAGTTTGTTAGGACTAAAAGTGGTTAGTCCATTGTTGCGCACACGAATTTGTTAGCTTGGTAACAAGGAAACACACCAGCATAGATGCAGTCTCCAAAAGCTGTGTCAAAAATGTGCTTTGGCCAGCCATAATATGATCTTTTACACCCATCCTAACAAAGATCTGGTCAACAGGTGACATTTCAAAGTTTTCAGCTGGGACATCCGCTCCTAGCTGTGAGAATTAGAACTGAAGGCAGCGAAACAGAAGAGAATAAGCCAAACGACAGAGGTAACAGAATGAGAATCTTACCTGGGCCAAAATTACAGCCAAGCAAACTTGGCGTAGAAGAGTGGACTTGCCATCCATATTAGGACCAGTAAGCTGGATGAAGTTTGCATGACTAGAACCTCCAATAGTAACATCATTAGAGACAAATGTGCTCGTGCCTAGAGAATCACTTCTTATAATCGGATGACCTAGACTCTTAGCAGAGAGGCAAGGCACTTCATCTGGACATGGTGACCTAGAGACAACGGGCTGACACATGGGTCCTTCGTAATAGTCACAGGCAATTGCTAAGCTTATCAAAACATCGAGTTCTGCAACACATGCACCACTCCCACCATGTTAAGACAAACATAAAGAGGTCATATACTTCTAAAAACAGCTAGCACATATTATTGTGTACAGGGTAAAGAATGTTCTAGAAAGGAGAGAGAGAACAAAGGTGCACCAAAGCCTGTATATGAGAGAAAGAGATGCCAAGTATATAAAATCAAGCACCAAAAAGCAGTTACACAAAACTGTGATAAACATATTCTGACCAAAGAACAGAACTGATAGACTTAAAACAAGGGGCATTGCACTTGCGCTTCGTTACAGTGCAGCTGGTGCTTCAAAGGAAGTATAATGCAATTTGTAGGACACTAATATTTCCCTAATGGACTTATTACTATAGGAAGAGAAGTCGGCAAAGGAATGAGGGTGGTCTCTTCGATGACTCCAGGTCAAACATAATGCTTTGCTAAATAAGTGTCTACAACTGTAATAGTGTGCAAAAGTGATCTAGGGCAATAAAGGGTGGAGGTGCTAGAAGCTATGGGAGGTGGTGGCCGCCGGTAGTGTTGTGGGGAGAGAGAGAGAGAGAGAGGGAGAGAGAGAGAGAGAGAGGGGGAGAGAGAGGGAGAGAGAGGTTGCTTTGTGGAAGAAAGGGATGGGAGTAGCAGAGAGAAAGAAAGTTACAACAGTGACAAAATTTTCACCAGCTTGGTCACAGGATCAGCATGTCACCATTTTCCGACTGTCACTGAGGTCAGTTGACTAATTTCGAACACAACTGAAAGACTTCCTTTTTGCAAACCAATAAATAATGAAGATATGTGGCAAGTTGGAAACTAGAAATAAGACAAATGTAAAAGGAGAGGAAGAAGAGAGGGCTTCCATCAAGCTTACCCTTAAAGTTCCCATAAACACAAGTCATATATCTAGGTATATTAATTGCACTTACCCAATTTTCCTAGAAATACCTATTAGCAGAACCGTTATTTTATATCGAGAAAAGTGTTATGTCCACATTGATACAGATGATCTTCTATCGCATGTTGACGTGATCGACAAAGTTGATGAACCAAACAAACTGAACAATTCGAATCACACCCATAATAAGCTCGATAGAGAGTCCATTGAAAAGCATAGCACCTTATTATGTCCTTTAACTCACAAATCACAACACAGACCTAGAGTCCCTGTGTTTTAGGGTACTGGTTTGAAGAATTGCACAACAAAGAAGTTGTGGGGAAATATCAAACTTCCATACAAGGCAGGGTATGCACATGTATATCCCAGTTATTCATGGATAGAGCCAAACTAAACTATCTTATTGCTTATAAAGCACGGTCATTTAGGTAAAAATTATAAGTTTAACAATGCTAGCAAGGGCACTCCGTTAAAGCGGCTAGTCACAGAATCCCTAGCTATAGCTCCTGATCCTGATTACATTGGGTGTTGTGGAGGGAATGCACACAGCCAGTCGGTTCATCATACCGGTAAAGATCTCAATAAACTCCATCACCAAACACCACATATTCCTGGATCCCATCTCGATGGACCATACTAAATAAATACAAGTTATAGAGCATGAAAAGAGTAGCAATGTGAAACGTAGGAACTAAGAATACATAGTCATTCACTCCGAGTACATAGCAAGCAACTTACCAACTGAGAAGGATATTAATTGTCGTAAAGCCTCAATGAATGGCATTGATTCAATGTCACCTTAAAAACAGAATAATTTTAAGTATTCACCCCCAAAAGAGAAAGGATTACTCAAATTCAAAGATAAAGTAAACACATACATATACAGAGATATGGAGAGAGATGAGAATTCGAGTAACATATGTTTCTTTGTCCCAAAAAGCTCTTACCAACAGTCCCACCCAATTCTATCACGCAAACATCAGCAGGCTCCTCTTTCCCATCCACAGGAATGGCAGCCACCCGTACGATCCAATCCTTGATGGCATCTGTTATGTGTGGGACGACCTAGAAAACAGGTGGCAGCAGGGTCAGCGTTGTTCTTTTAGTGTGAAAAGAGAAGCGTAAATAAGTAAAACACATAGATACCTGGACTGTCTTTTCGAGATAATCACCTTTGCGTTCCTTTTCGAGAATAGAGCAACTAGTCATCTTCAGCAAATTCTAGGTCTCATATATTGATAGATTGGAACAAAGAATAATTAATTTACACACCTGATAAATCTTTCCAGTAGTAATGTTGTTATCTCTTGTAAGAGTCACATCCAAGAATCGCTCATAGTTACCCAGATCCAAGTCAACCTTTTAAGTGCATAACACGTTAAAAATTAGAAATGGTACTTTAAAACTCGAATGAAAACGGTATTCGAGATTCAACAAAACAAGGTAAGTTTGGCAATTAAAATACAAACATGGAACTGAAAAAGAAACCCTCAAAGCTAGTAAATTATACCGCAAAACTTCAAGGCGTATTTTCATGCAACTTAAATGAGAATCCTAAATAACTCAAGTTCCATTGAGCAATATACTATACAAAGACAAGATGAAGCATTCAAGAATCAGCACCATAGGAACATCGTTATACAGTTTCAACTCAAGAACCACTAAAGAAAAGGACTAACAGCTTAAAGGATTTCAACCTCTGAAAATAGTGCTGCTCAAATCCATCACTACTGCCAATGGCTGATGGAACAAAAAATGTTGAACCTCCATTGGGGGTTACTGCTGAATAATTTAAAGAGATTTTATAACAAATTAGTGAGTACTACGTAACAAAGGATGAATAAAACAAGCATATCCATGACAATATGAACGAAAACAATCCTCGAGACCTCACGTGGTGAAGACTGGTATAAAACTTTAAAAGTACGCGATAATGATATACAAGATTAATGACGAGGTTATCTCAGTTTAAATTCTATGAAATACTGAAGCACCCTCAACTCTTTATTTTTTATAATCGCAGTTGTAGCCTCAACCCAAAGACTCCTACAACTGTAAATTTCTCAATTGTTGGGTTGTTTCCATAAGTTCTGTCGATGGACAAGCAGAAAAACTCAGATACTTAAGTGAAGATACCTATTGGTCAACAAGGGCTGTTCCTGTTGGTTGAGCTTCTCATTTCTTCACCAATATGATATGGTTTCTTGCGATGAGGTTGTGGTTGATTGTCCCAATTGATGTAACCCATGGCATATGTAATAGTCTCCTCTCAATTTAAGTAAACAAAAATTAGAATTCTTATTGAGATGTTAACAAGCTAGGCATTTCAGCCAAAGCTTGCACCATAGTCTTAGCTCCCAACCATAGCTTCTTATACTCAGTTCTAATGATATACAAGATTAATGACAAGGTTATATCAGTTTAAAATGAGAAGCACCAATAACCTAATCTTTTTTGCATAAAGCTTGTTGGTCTCTATAATTTGAAACAATGTCACTTGTCGGATTCTAAACTACGATGTATTTGATCTGTTCTCAGATTGTAGAATTTGATACACATGTTTTACCAGTATGCTATAGGTACAAAGGGCACTCTTCAAACCTTTTTAATATGTCACTCAATCTTTGATATATTAACTTAAACAAAATTCTAGGCTACTTGGTCATTATGGAATTTTCCGAGCAAGATTTTTTAACTTTAAACTGCAGTGTAAGTGTGTAACTATTAAGATATTCATGCAGAGATCTAGGGAGGAACAATTTATGAAACCTCATAGCTGATGCAATTCCAAATTGTTCCTTGTTCCCCTTTTTTATTCTAGTTTAGTGACCTCCCATGCATAATTTTGCACTTTTATCACTCCCTGCTAATGGAATACCAACATCCACCACTAAAGATAAATTCTACCAACCCACTTCCAACTAATACACGGTAAGTACAGAGTGATGATCATATAAGGCAAAAGTACCAAGAATCATTTTGGATGGAGAAGGCGAAAGAAAACACGTTAACCAGTTGTGTACCTTAGGATAATAAGCTGGCCCAAATGGAAGTTTTGATAGTATCCAGTCCTTGACATCGTCCACCCCGTGACCATATTTGGCACTCACTGGTATGACCTCATCAACATTAGTGGATTTCTCATACCACTGCAAGGAAAATGGCCATTGCTCAGTACACAGGAAGAAACATAGTATGTGAACACAAAGAGAGGTCTATCCAGTTCGGAAAACTGGCTATAGGATCAACTATTTTCTTGATTCATTCAATTCGCTACTTACAGAAACACCACCAAAAGTTATAACTCTAGAACATAATTAACTGTATTTCCATTTCCTAGTCATATCAATCATAAGCCTGGTTCCAAATCCATGAGATGAAAAAACTACTTCAACCTAAGGAAAAGTGTTTCCAAAATATCCCAGCCTGACATACAATGGACAGGCACACCTATTGTTGTTGTTAAATTACAGAACCCACCAGATGGTTACCATGGAAAGCCAAAACAGACCGAGGGCAACGGTGAAAACGGGAACCCAGGATATTGAGTACAAGAAAAAGGAAGTATTGCTTGTGTAAATATCTTCTTACCACTTGCATCGCAATCAGACTAGAAAATGAGTATGCTTATTTATGCTTATTCATGCCACAGACTAGTCCATATTAATGAAGACCGTACCTCGAGCTTCTTTGCAATTTCACCAGGTTTGATGAGGTCCTTCTTGTTCAAAACCAGCAAAGTAGGTGGTCTGTCTGCGAAGGTTCCCATGCCCTCTTCCAAAATATCATCTATCTAGAAAATATCAAACAGATAATTAAAAACAATATTTAAAAAAAAAAACCATTTCTCGAATCAAATTACCCAAGTTGAACAAGAAACCTTTTGTAATGCCTTAGAAGCATCAACAACAACCAGGACACAGTCGCCATCGATGGCAGCATTTCGGACATTCTTCATCATCATAGAGTACAATTTGTGCATTTGCTTCTCAATTTATTTCTCTCATATTAGTTTTACTATGATGTCCCAGGTCAGTTTAGATCTTCTCACCCAACATACTTCCAAATTTAAGCGAAAAAGAATCGGTTGTAATTGAGAAAATGAGAAACATTAATAACCTAATATTTTTTGCATAAAACTTGTTGGATTCTATCATTTGAAATAAATGCAACTTGTCGGATTATACAATTGGAAACAAATGTAACATGTCGGATCCTAAACTACAATGTACTTATCAGTTCTTAGATTGTAGAATCCATAGACATGTTTTACCAATACACTACTGGTAAAGGTGACGCAACATGAACACAAAAGTAAGAAAGGCAAAAACAACATACCTTAGTACGCAATGTGAAATGACCAAAATCTAGAAGAAAATGGCTCTCACATTTGGCAGAAACACATCTTATGGGCACTCTAACTTTTGGAGCATCAAGATCAATGTCAATGGCAAATCTGAGATAGAAAACAAAAAATGGCATAGCTAAGAGTTAGTAAGCAAATTATTAACTTTTCAATGTCAAACACAATATCAGACATATTACACATAGTTATTCTTATTCACAGAACAAATAGAGTCATTCACCAAGTTATCGAGTCATGGGTTACTATATATATACGGGTGCAAGCTGGAAAGGAAACCTTTCTAATCAACTTAACCAAGCAAAACCCTATGTTTATTCACTCCCAATCTGAAAATCCTAACATTGCAAAAAGAGAAGCAGAAACAAATAAAGCCATCAAAATCACCCCTTACCTATTTCCAGAGCAACTAAAGACAAACTAATCAATCTATTCCAACAAAAAATGAAGTAGTAGGGCAAAATACCTCTCTTGGCAAATCCAATTTTTATAACTCAACCCATGAAAAACCCACATTTCCAATTTTTTTGAGCAATTAAGTATCAACCAATTAATAAACCCCAACTTCTACCACTCCCAATCCAAATACCCTAACATCTACAGTGAGAAACAAACAAAAGTAAATTGCACGTCATATTTCCAAAGCAATCAACAGAAACTTGTTGGGCTTGTGAAGTGTCCTTCGATTTTGGGTTAAACCCTAGACAAGGGTGTTATGGTAACATTTCAGTTATTACTTAATGTGATGACATGAATAGTGGGATAGACAGCCTATATTTGCCACCTTGAGGACCTCTGCTAGCAATGAATGCTTGCGAGAGGAAATTTCTTCTTAGTGATAAATGAAACCATCTATTGCTCTTGTACCAAGGGCCGCCAGCAATAAGAGAGCAATCAAGCAATAAAGGTTAGAAAGAAAAAAACACAAAATGCATGTATGATGGTGATGATGATAGCCTGGATGACTGGGTGACAGAATAGAGCCAATTTCTAAGTTCTACAATTGTTTCTTAAATCCCCAGCAGCTTCACTGCCTGTAGGGACAGACAAGAACCCCCATTTTCAAGCTGGGTGAACCAACCAATGCAAACATTCATTGGTTATAATTGATAGATTCATTCATAGTTCAAAAGTCAAAATATTGGGTATATCTTCAGTAATTTACAGGCGACAAAGCAATGAGGACAAAATGTCATGATCTAAGAAATACATCCAAAAGAAATAGAGGCTCAAAAACTTGACAATTACCTGACCCCACCCAATATCAAGTCCTGAGACTTCCACATTTGAACAAGTTTTGCATTCCCATGTCAAAGTGACAAGCTTCCTTTTGAGGCCTGTAAGCTTTAAACAAAAAGATACATCAGATACGAAGATTTGCATAACTCAGTTAATTGTTTATGCCAATACAATAATGAGTCCTTTTACACAAAAGAAAAAATGATAATCCAATGGAAGAGCAAACTCACAATATCAGCAGTGGCACTTTTTATGGCATCCAGCTTTGGGAAACATGAGCGCTTGCTCTACAAGGAAAAAGAAAAACATTGAGTTACTTCATGGAAGGCTGATTACATTCCCTTCTTTCTTGTAACTCATTGTAATAATGACTAGTTTAGAAACAATTGCCCCCACAAATGTGGCATAAGAACAAACGCTGATATAGATTTAACAACTTTGACCACGCAAACAAACTATGGAATTTGCATGAAGGTTACATTCAAAAGAACCACTGATCACGCTATAATGAAGTGGAATAATTCTCTAGGGTTTCGGATCATATCTATTCTTCTATAATTAATCAAAGCCCTACAACTGAGACCCACGAAGACTTCTAATTTTAATTTTGTCATGTAAAAAGATGAGTATTCCTTATTTTACTTTTAGTCCTTCCAAGGCCTAGCTCCCTTTAGTTTTGTCCTCTTTTTGTATTGTCTGGTTAAATAGCACAAATTGACCAACAAAGGGATAACGAGCAAACCTCTTCATATGGTAATGCCACAGCAGTCAGATCCTTCAAAGAAATACCTAAATCTAGCCGTGTTGATAAGAAAAGTCCCACTGCTGCAAGTGTTGAGACCAAAGCTATCTGTTTGTTTTGCTTGGATACTCGGGAGAACGAGCATCAATGGAGGAGCTTGGAGCTTGACTAGTGTCAACATTAGCTAAACCAGGCTCTTCGATCAGCTTTTCCTGCACTAAGCTGCAATGCATAAGATAATAAACAAACTTTCGGCCAATACAATACACAATTCAATCAATTTCAACTGCAATAACGAATAAAAAGAAAAACTACTAGGGTTTAGTTTCCAAAGAAATTAACGTAATTGGGGCTGATAAACAAAACGGAGGAGCTGTGTGCTAATAACCAGAAAAAGTTTTGCACTTACTACAAGAGGACACCTTATTTTATGCCCTCGAGTTCTATGGAACTCTGCAACTTTTCATGAACTTAATAGGCATGGAAGAAAAGAGTAGAACTTATAAAACATCAACACACTCGAGAGTTGAGCCAAAAGCCAGTGTCAAAGTCCAGTCAACTTTACTGTTATGAAAATGGCATACCTTCAAAAATTCTAAAACTTTTGCAGCTAGTTGCTGCTGCTCAAAGGTACTTTGATTTCCATGCCAAGAGAATATTGAAGAGCCAGATTGAAGAAGGAAACATTCATTGGAGTTCAATGATGTTGCAACCTGACACAAAAGGAAATATATTTATTGAAACCGTAAATTCTGTTAGATAACTCATGTCATATGCAAGGGAAAAAAGGGACTACTGAAAAATGATATTGTCTGAGGGAGTATGCAAGGATAACCAATTACTACCTTATACATTTGCAACCAAATAGCCAAGAGAAAATAGATTAAGGTGGTTTGGACATGTCAAATAACCAATCACATATTGCAGCCAAATAACCAATCACATATTTGAAGGGATAGTGTAATAGAAAGGCGTTACCATCACTTTGGAAATTTGGCAAATACACCCAGAAGAACTTCCAAATCATCTCCACACATGTCAAAACTAACATTCAGCCGTAAGAGAGAAATCCAATACCAGCTTAACCCACTTTCTGGTATCTAATGCTTAATTGGTTGCCTTTCTCGCTATAATCCAAGTCTCTAATTCAACCTTTGCTTTCATTGACATTCAATTTTCTTTTGTTAATTAGATCAAGATTTCATCACGTGCAAAGGAATTGTACAAGGGACCAAGGATTTTCTCTCTACGCCCCATTTAAGCGGTAAAGCCACAGTTCAAGGTACAAAAATTCAGTAGCTTCCCTAGAGACCTCCAAAATGACATAGTTCACTGATAGAGCAATACAATATACAACAATACAGGCATAAAGAGATATACAAGAGTCACGAAACAAAACTTCACAAAGTGTTATTAGGTAAAAGGGCTAAATGATCAATAGGCACATATGGCATCAATTTGCACCGCTTTATTGTTGGGTCACACACATGTGCTCGCACGCACACACACACACACAGAACAATAGATAAAGCTAAAAGACTGAAACATGACATTATTGACTTCAAAGGTATCAAAGCAAATCCTAATGATAGTAATTCACTAACTATATACACGTCACATAAAAGGATGAATTCAAACAAGCAATTTCATGAGCCATCAACAATAAACCAACCAACCAATCGAGAACGCATGCAAAGGGATCAATAAAAAAATCCAGCTTCAAAACACCATTATGGTCTATGAATCCGTGATGCAGTTTTTGATACTTCTTCAAAACACCATTATGGTCTATGCATCAACACGGCCTAGGTCATTGAGGTGTCTTTGTCTGATACTTCTTCTCTAAGGGTTGACTTGGTCTCATAAACAATATAACAATCTGACATTTTAAAAATAAGGGAAAACAAAGAACCAAATATGAGCTCAGAAAGTTCATGTCCGAAGGGCTCATACCTGCTTCAATCTGACAACTCGTTTCCCTTTACAGAAATACAACCACGTTTCAAATACTTCCTCCTCAGGTTTCTTAAATCCTGATGCAACGCCGCCCCCCAATGGAACAATAATACGTGGCTTGAAGTAAGATAGAAACTTGTCAGACTCGTGACCTTGGAGTTCTCTGTGCTGTACAGCGCACCCACCAAGAATTGCATCTAGTTCCAACAGTTTTAATGGCTGCTGTTCCAGCTTCATCCTGTTACATCGATAACAAAAAAATGATAAATAATCTGAGAAAAAGCATAAACAAGGGAACAACAAGCATAAAGCATACCAGGCTTGTATCTTTCCCAAGCCAGAAGTGTATGTCATACAGATACGCGCTTCCTCTTCCAGGGCTTGTCTGCAGAATTATGACAAACATAATAAGCGTAACTGCAGAACATCTGTATATTCTGGGAGCTAATATGTTATTTTATATTCAAAAGACTAAAGTGCATGGGAAATAAGTTAATTTGGTAAGCACCTGTAAGACAATGTATAAATCACCTGAGTAGAATTTACCATGATCAGATTTTGGCAAAGGAACTGGCTGGAAGTTCTCAATTCTCCAAATTTCAGTCCCTCTATGAATTTTTAAGTATGAATTCCAAAGTGAAAGTGAAAGTGAAATTGATGCACCCTTAGCATATACCAATTAGATGCATGCAGTAAAAACTGTAATCCTTTCATTCTTGTACACAGTGAAAGTAAAAACTATGCATCAATGAAATCAATTAGAATTTACACCACACACGTGGAGAAACAAAAGCAAAATTATACACCATTCATTGTTTCTTATTAGTAGTGCAAGGGAAACTCTTTATTTATCATTCGCAGTACTTAAAAAGTAGGATACAATCTCTGGCCAGCTCCCTGAAACGCAGGTTCCAAAGCTTTTGCCAAGCTAGACATTGCGTGAAAGGCAAGAACACCTTAAGTGAAGATATATTGGTCAACAAGGGTTGTTCCTGTTGGTTGAGCTTCTCATTTCTTCACCAATATGATATGGTTTCTTGCGTTGAGGTTGTGGTTGATTGTCCCAATTGATGTAACTCATGGCATATGTAATAGTCTCCTCTCAATTTAAGTAAACAAAAATTAGAATTCTTATTGAGATGTTAACAAGCTAGGCATTTCAGCCAAAGTTTGCACCATAGTCATAGCTCCCAAACATAGCTTCTTATACTCAGACAAATTGACAAAAGTAAAATTCAAAATCAGATCACTAACACTTATAAATTCTCAGTAGTACAGTTCTAATATCATACAGATTTACTGATGCACAACTCCTTGGCCTGTTCTATAACCCTAGCAGCAATCTTCTTGAGATCTGCATCAACGTACAGCAGAGCTTGGCCACTACCTGCAATTGATACTACAGGAGATAATCAAATACTCTTACAATCGCAATCAATACTATTATTAGTTCTGATAAAGGAAACAAAAAGCTCAATTTCGAACTCGTGTTCGCTCGATTAAAAACTTGTTTGATATCGGTTTGTTACATAAAAATCAAGCTTGAACAAATTTTTGAAGTTAATTAACCTAGCAGTTACTACTGCTCGGTTCGTTAGACGACGTTAAATTTTTGATAAATTTCGTGATCGGCTTGATTAAACTCATTGCCTAGCTTGAACATATTTTTAAAGCTCCTTAATTCTTCAAACCAAGCTCGAACAATCAAAAGAATGGTTCGTTTGCTTCGCGAATTAGCTCTAAATACTATCGGAAAACAGATAATCAACTAGCTATTGGGGAGTACCAGAATGAATATGTACCGGGGCCACCGATTCCGACAACGGAAATGGGAGAAGGTTTGGCGATGACGAGATCGAAGTGGAAATTGGGAGCGTGGGGAGCGAAGAAATGATCGAGATTCGAGAGCCCATTCTAGGACATATATGCTTTGCTCGCTCTCGTCTACTCCGACCACCATGACTGCTTTCTCTGACCTCGCCATTTTCGTAGCTGTGCAGAAGTTTGGCTCTCAGAACTTAAGTGCATGAGATAGAGTGGGAGAGAGAGATGAAACCCTGGAGTAGGGAGAGAGAACGGAGAAGAAGAAGGCTTAACCACGCTGGTTCGTCCGTTTTTCCCAACTGGAGAGAGATGAAACCCTAGTTTTCAGGTGGGAGAGAGGGAGGAGAAACGGAGAGGAAGAAGGCTTAACCAGGGTGGTTAAGCTTCTTCGTTTTGCTTCGCTTTTGAACGTGCAACCGGCTCCCACACGGTTTTTTGTTTTTTTTTAATTTTAATATGGGACAGATGGAGGGCTGAGGGATACCATGTCCCCGGGACACAGGAGCACCTTCCATTTTGGATTTTATCTGTTTTCACAATTACATTGCTATGGGCACAGATGTCTGGATACTTTAATTAATAAATATGTGTTCAGAATTGTTGAACTGATACTCACACTAGACATATGGAACCCACACGCATCAAAAAGTTCTGAACACCTGTGCCAACCATGTTATTTCTCTTGCATTGATCAAAGAGATTTGAAATCAATTGGGTGCAAGAACCCTAAGATAAAAAAAGAATTAGAACTGGAAAAGTGTAATCTGGTTGTGTACATTGGGAAATGCAGTTTTGATGCTCTAAATAACTTCTGTAACTACTGTAATGAAGTGCTGAGTGGTGATAAGTTTTTGAGGTATAATAGTTTCGAGACAAGTATGTTATGCTTGTGTTCACTTTCCTTGCAAATTATATCCTTGATTTATTCGTTCTCTATGACTTTCCAAAGAGTACTCCAAAACTTTTTTTTTTTTTTTTGTCAATAGATATTACCATTAGCCTATTAGACATTTAGACGTTCTTGGCAATACTTACTAGAGCATTGTTACTTTGAAAGGTCAGTATATTAGTATCTCAGTATATTAGTATCTTTCATGGAGAACGTGAGTGGTAATGATCAATGACAAATCTCGTTCATGAGATACTTGACCAAGAATATTTGAATTTAGCTCAGACCTTTGGGAACTGTTTAATTGCTTCTTTTGTATATGTATATGCTTTGGAGAATAATCCTACATTGATGGGAAGAGGAAAAAAAACGTGACGCACATAAGATGCAGAGTGACCGTGTCGTCCCGAGTCAAAATTATATTTATAAAACTTAGAACTAACTACTGTCTACTACTCAGAAGAATAGTGGTTAAGTCCGAGTGTCGATCCGTGGAGACAATTTGGCTGAGTTACGTTAGCTTCGATTAATTTCTAATTTAATTCAAAAAAGTAATTGATTGATTGGTGTTGATTTTAAGAACAACTAAATTAAGTAAAGTAGTAATGAAATTAAAGAAAATTGTGGAGAGAAGATCTAGGGTTTCGAATCCACCTCGACCACGTAACTAGGCTATGTATAGGCTAGGATTATTATTCGAATCGCAATTGTCAAGAGGATAATTGAGTTGTCAATAGGCATGGACTATCCCATAGCACGGACCGTCTCGCTGGCACAACTTGTCTCTTTCACGGGCTGTCCAGTGGCACGATCCACCTTACGAGCAAAGTCCATCTCAGTTGCCCAAGCACAAAAATAGAAACTATTGATTAACTAGGTATTTGAGATCGCGCACACAAATACACAATAGATTGAAAGCATTAATAATTATTCCATTCGATCGTAATGAAACAAGTTCTTAGTTAAGCAACTAATTCGAATAAATAAACCTAAATCCTATACATAAACAAAATTACTTGGAGTGAGGCTTCATCTTCCCCTAGATGAGAATTTAGCAGGACATCACTGCAAGCCGCAGCCTATTCTGAATCTGTCTGTGATGCTCCTCTACTTTGGCTGCTCGCGGCTGTGTCATATGATACCCTCCGTAATCTCCTGCTGCCTTATATTTACCAATTGATGCTTGTAATCCGTGCACGAGAAGAATTTCACTTGGACCAAAACGTAATACTGGTACTTTGTGGGCCCACCTACAGTAGTTTCCTTGGTAATTTGTTCCCTTATTCCTTTGATTTCCAAACCCAGCTCTTTGTATCCAGAATAATGATACATACACAAACTTTGTGCCACAACCTCACTCACATGGGGTGTGGGGCCCTCATGTGTTGAGGGCCCCACACCCCATGTGAGTGGGGTTGTGGTTGGCTGTTGGTTGTCGTTGGGTGTTTACTGTCAAACACAATCCTGATGGTTCTCTTGATAGTCTGAAAGCTCGTTTTGTGGCCAAAGGTTTCACCCAAACCTATGGGCTGGACTACATTGAGACTTTTTCTCCTATTGCCAAACTCAATTTTGTTCGCATTGTTATATCTCTTGCAGCCAACCTTTCGCATTGTTATATCTCTTGCAGCGAACCTTGATTGGCCTCTCCATCAGCTTGATGTCAAGAATGCTTTTCTTCATGGAGATCTCTCTGAAACAATCTATATGGCTCAACCACCCGGTTTTGAGTCCAAGGGGGAGTCAGTGTGTCATTTTCGCAAATCTATCTATGGCCTCAAACAATCTCCCTGGGCTTGGTTCGATAAATTCAGTAGTACCGTCATATCTCATGGTATGATGCGAAGTCAAGCTGATCACTTTGTCTTTTTCAAAAGGACCATCAGTGGTATTGTGATTTTCTTAGTCTATGCGGATGATATTGTCATTATAGGGAGTGACAATGATGGGATTCAGGTATTGATTCGTCACATTTGTTCCAGTTTTCTCACCAAGAATCTAGGCAAGCTTCGGTATTTTCTTGGTATTGAAGTTGCTCATTCTAAAGCAGGCATCAGTTTATCACAACAAAAATACACTATCGATCTCTTGAAAGAAACATGTTATCTTGGTTCTAAACCTGTAGCTACTCCTATGGAGACTAATCATAAACTTATGCCTGACGATGGTGAGTTGGTTGACGATCTTGAGTTGTATCGGAGACTTGTGGGTAAACTTATATATCTCACTATCACTCGACCCAATATCTCCTATGTAGTCAGTGTTGTTAGTCAATTTATGACTTGTCCTCATGTTTCTCATATGGAGGCTGTGGTTCGTATCTTGAAGAATCTTAAAAATGCTCCTAGACGTGGACTTCTCTGTAAAGCGTCTGGAAATCTTCGTATCGAAGGGTATACGGATGCTGACTGGGCAGGATCTCTTGCTGATTGTCGTTCTACTACTGGTTATTGCACATTCATAGGTGGCAATCTTGTGGCATGGAAAAGCAAGAAACGGTCAGTTGTAGCACGTTCTAGTGCTGAAGCAGAGTATAAAGCAATGGCTCATACCACTTGTGAATTGACTTGGTTGCGTACACTTCTACATGAGTTTGGGATTCCAGTACATGGTCCAACTCCCTTATATTGTGATAATCAGGCTGCTATCCACATCGCTAATAATCCCAGTATTCCACGAGAGGACCAAACACATTGAAGTTGATTGTCATTTCATTCGGTCAAAAGTGGAGTCTAAAGAGATCAACAAGTCTTTTGTTCCTTCAGGCTCTCAACTTGCTGATATCTTCACGAAGGCTCTTCCCAGGGCTTCCATTGATTCTATTTGTCGCAAGCTTGGAGTATACGATGTATACGCTCCACCTTGAGGGGGAGTATTGAAAAGGAAAGAAATATTGTAACACATGTTGTAAATCAATAAGGCAATTAGGCAATTAGATAGATTGTAATTTGTCTAATTAGGTAGGTAGCAATTTCCTTATTAATTCCTTTCCTAAATTATCTTGTACACAGTCTATATATTGCGCCTCCTAGTGAGAAGAATATATCATCGATTATAATCTTTCAACACTATGTTTGGTTGTATGATTGCAGATTCAGGCTGCTCTTTTAACTCTTCGCAATGCACAAGAGGAGGATATTCTAGACTGGCTACAAGCCATGTTTGGTTTTCAGGTGACATATAACATTTGCTTTTATTGCTGTTCATGTTCATGAGTGTCGATCGGTAATTGACTTGCAGAAGGGTAATGTGGCAAATCAAAGGGAGCACCTCATTTTATTACTTGCAAACGTACACATTCAGCAGTTCTTGATGCTTTGAGCAACACATTTTTTGCATCCTTCAACCGTTGCTGAAATCTCAATTGCTGTAGTAAATGTTAGGGCTGCTTGAGCAACTCCAAAGGTTATTATTTTTCACTTCATTTTTCTCCCTTCGTGTAATGGTCTGAGTATTAGTGTGACATAGATTGCCAACATGTTTAGGTTACGGCATGCGGTTCATTGAAGTGGTTTTGCTGGAACCAGAGAAAGATGTGGTGGCCTTAGCAGATGCACACTTCTTCCCTCCTTTCCAGCTTGCCTTACTACTAATAACAAAAGTTGGACCCATAATTCCCCCTAAGCTTCTTCGAAGGCAAGGTAGACTTGTTTACAGTAAAAAGTCAAATGAGACGAGCATATGGGTTGTTGAACTAGCCGAAGTTCACGCTGTGACTCAAGGGGACATCATAGGGGCAAAGTTGTTTCATCAATTGTTGTTCCCCAACGTTCAGCCCTCCTATGGTCTGTAAATTGTTGATTGACTTTCTTTCCCTACACTCAACTTGTGTATTAAAATGGATTGATGACGTATAAAACTTCGTGCGGATAAAAAAAAATGTTATCAATTTTGTTCTGGAAAGTGCAACTGCTGGATTACCTGATTGATTTTACTGGGGTTTGTTCCTAGGTTTCTAAAAGCGGGGCAGAGCTGACGCGTCAAAGAGGAAAACTAATGGGATGTGCTTTGGCGTACTTGTATTATAGTTGGGAGTAACCTCATAAAAACATGTAAATGCAGGCACGCAGACATATATGCACTCCTAAAACTCTTTGCCCATTACTAGAAAGTAAAACACCTTCCTGTTAGTCTTATTGCAAGACCTGTTTAGAACGAAGGAGCGTTAATACTTAATACTTCAGTATTTCTCAACTCTATTGGGTAATATTTATATAACAAGTAACAAGTCTCTTGCTCCTTGATTTAAAACCACAGGATGCTATGGAGTATGCTGAATGTGAAGCCATTATCAATGAATTTCCTCCATTTGGAGAGGCAATGAAAGAGGAGGGGTATTGAGGATATGGATCTTTTGATGGTAGATCCCTGGTTAGTTGCAGCATTCTGTATCTTCTTTACAGTTTGACTATATTTGTGCTTGCTTTTTATGATAGACATGTAACTTCTTTTGGAAAGGTGTGTTGGGAATTGCAGTGAAGATGATTCACCGAACCACAGGCTTACTGAGCCACTAATCTTTTGTAGAATTGAAAGGGACTGCCATATGGAAAATGGTTATGCTCGACCAGTTGAAGGAATATATGTGCTTGTTGATTTGCAAAATATGGTTGTGGTTGAATTTGAAGACCGTAAACTTGTTCCCTTACTGCCTGCAGATCCTTTGAGGAATTATACTCCTGTTGGAACACATGGAGGTGTTGATCGAAGTGACGTGAAACCCAAATTATTCAGCCCAAAGGCCCAAGCTTCCGTGTTGATGGGCACTTTGTTCAGTGGCATAAGGTAATTAATTGTTAGTCAAATTAGGAATTTTATGACAACTATTAATTGTTACATACATGTATGATGTATGGGTTTTTGCGATTTGAAGTCATTCTGTTTCTATGGTTGACACCTCATTACTTTCACAAGTGCAATGTATGGCTGTTGTAACGATGCAGATCTAAGTTATACCACTTGTACAAGAGTGAGTTTGGTCTATTTTGATGCCTACACTTTGAGTTCCCTTAACCTGATAGGGCCACACACTGGCAGAGCTAGAATTTACATTTGGGAGGAGCCCAATTTAATAGGAAAAAAAAATTCAAGCTCAAATTAGTGGAAAGCTTTAGTAGCAATGTTTAGAAGTTCCAAAAAATAAAATCTTCATTTCCTAGTTTTGTATGTCAGAATATGTAATGCTCATCAAAATAAACAAATTCATAGATTAGAAAGATTTTTTTTTTCTTTCAAAAGAGCACAAATTTGTAGTTTGGATCAACTTTGGAAGATGAATCTTGGATGGAGATGACTCACGTAATGGAACCTCGCTTGCATATCCCGGAATTCCATTATCATTATTAGTTTCCCTTATCTTTTGTAGTATAATAAGTAGTATATTTACTTTATTTGACGTTGAACACCGCATGTTGGTGTGAGAGAGGGTGAGTGTCCAAGAACAAAAATTCCATGGTGGTACTTGGAAGTCTTACATTAATTGGAGAGCGTGTATTTTCCTCCTTTTACCCTCACAATGTGTTCTTGAATGAAGGTTCAACACTTCAACTGCTTGGTTATTGTTCTTTAAAAATAAAAAAAAGGGTACTGTTTTTTAAACTACCATTTATTGGACAGAATGCGGTTTGCAACCCCCTTTAGTTAACATTTTGAAATGACTACATGTCCTTCCAAGAAATTGACAAATTAGCGCTAAAGATTTCTTCCTTTTCCTCTGGAAATATATTCTTCTCATTGTCTCACACGGAAGCACTTGCAAGTAATGCACACTAATGTACTTGGTTTGCATGGATTGAATTTGATTGCAGGGATAGTGAGAACTGAAGGTGTATAATCCCTTGGTTCCACTATCTAATTTTTTGTCTCATCAAGCTTTAATGAGCTATTTGTGTCTCAAAATTTTTGATTCACGTATTAGGCTCTACACACCTTATGCCGTGGGTATTTGTATTTTTATTGTCGTGAAGTAGAAATTTGGTAGTATTGAAAGCTATGTTGCAGCGAGGGCTAAGCGTAGGCTCTATGGATGTCTATGCGTCCACTTGCATTTTAGGTATGTAAATTTGGATAAGTTTTAGCATTCCATATAAATATGTGGATGTTTGATGCAGATGATGTATTTGGGCTGACACACCAGAGGTAATCAGTTATGATGGAAGTGCTTGTCAACACCTTTCTTTTGCAAGAATAGCTCATGGCTTACTCGAGTTTGATATGTAAGTATAAAAGAGCTTTAGTTTTATTTGATGGTCTCTTCCTTATGGTTATTTCCTCAAATCTGGTATAAATACTGTTAATTAGAATAATTTATGCCACAAAGTTATTGGACCACATGGATCACAAGGATAAAAGGATGGATACTAGCTTTGATATAAAAATAAAGTATAAATTGGGGGGAGGGGGGGACAACCTAACCTAGAAAAGATCGAAAGATTACATATCCCGGTGCTAGTGCCATTATTTTGAAGAATGACAACAAGGCAGAGGTAAAAGTTGTGCCTAGATGGATGACACGTTATATGTATGGAATGCAAATATTATTCCATTATTTGGGTAAAGTGCCAAAGACATGGGGTCAGTTTGTGCGTTTACAAAGGAATGAGAGAAACTGAAAAGATTGTTTGTCACCTGTTTTAAGCAATGTGATTTTTCCCGGGCTAAATGTTGAATTGAGTTCGAAGAGGTTGGAGTATTGCTCGAATAGTAAATGAATAGCTCAATGAATACGAGAGCTACCACCATCTGTATCCCTGCAATTAGGGTTGCAAACAACCCGAGCCAATCTGAGCTTCGCCGTGTTCAAGCTTGGCTTGGAAACATAGAAACTTGCTTGAGCTCAAGACGAACTATTGAGCATTGGCTCAAAAAATATTTCTTAGGCTCGATCTCGGCTCAGTAATAATTGAGGTTAGCCAGGACGAAATGTGAAGTGGTTGGCCCTCTATTTATAAGTTATTCTCCATTCCTCAGTAGTGTAAGAATGCGATGTAGGACTAGAAGAGAAGGAAAGAGGTGCTTGGTATTCATTTGTCCCACATCGAAAAACCACAAGTTTGACCATTCCTCCTATCAATAAAGCTGCCTTGTGGAGCTCACCTTCCACATGTTTCCATTCCCCATGTGTGGCTGACCAACACACTGAGGTGGTAGTCAAAACCAATGATGCTTGAATATTTTTCATTTTGTACTTTTGTATGTGTATATTATAAATATAAATCATATAATACTACAATTATATATATATATTTCACTTTAAAAATTGTTTTTGGGAAATCCAAACCGTCCAATGTGTTTAAAAGGTATTTTCAAAGGTCCACACGGGAAATCTTCAAAAAAAAAAAATACCAGGAAGGGCTTGATCCAAGCAGTTTTTCGCAAAAACTGTATCAAAACACCTTTTGAACACATTGGACGGTTCGGATAGTCAAAAAAATGCTCGGATCATATATATACACACAAACACTCACACACACACTCACACACATATACAGTCAGGTTCTCGTAAGGGATCCCTTACTTTCCTATGGTGCAGACCTCATAGCTCCAGATCGAATTTTAATGCGTTTAAAACATGTTTCGATGTTGAAACTATGTTTGCCTTCTTCAGGAGTTATAGTTGATGAAGAAGCTTTTCAAGAACTACAAAAAATGGTGAGGCCTTCTAAGCTTAGTTTGTTAATTCAAATGTAGGCTTTATATTCGGTTATACTTTTTTTTTATATTTATTTCAAGCCGATTAACCAAAAAGGAAAAAAAAGAAAAGAAATTTCTCCACATACTATCTGGGCCCTTTTATGTGCTGTTGAGGAGTGCTGAATCAATATTGCTAGAAAAGTTGATGTTGTGGGATGTAGACTGGAGCTGTTTTATTTGGAATCTATTTGGAACTGAGAGAGAATTATTTAGGATAAAACATTATAAGATAGAAAGCTCACGTGGTAGCTGACATGATGTGTCTTAACATGCTAGCATTGATAAAACAAAGAATACTTCTATTGTATCTCTTTTGAGATAGTTCTTGTATGCTTGTTTATAGAAGAGATTTCAAGCATGTTATATCTTTCATCCCGAGTTTTATCATTTTAATTCTTGTGTTGTCAACTGTAGGTTACCCACCATTCAACAGGAAGTGCAACAACGTGAATTATTATATATGGGTCTATATCTTCTATGGGGTAAAGCGACAAATCAAATATTCATGCCAGAATGCCTTTGCTATATTTATCATCACATATGATTTAAAATGTTTCTTTCTTTGTTAGATAGATATTCATTGCTTTATTTGCGGCTTTACAACTTATAGTTAGGCTTTATTTTGTTATTATTAAAGCATCCAATGGATGGAGAGAGATTGTAGTGATAGTTTTGCAGCTACCAAGCAATTTTAGTACTTTTTCCTACCCTACCTCTGACTGCTATCTCTGTCCTCAATCCTCGTTGCCCTCGATTCATCTCTGTCTCCTCACCATCGAAATGGTAGATAGCGGCATATCCTTGCTATTACAAACCCTAATCTTTACGTTGATCTTCCTTCACCCTCACACCCCCGATCTCTCTCTCGTAGATCAACATTTAAATCTTGAGAAACTCTTAAACTCTCTAAATTTGGTAGTTTTGCCCAAGCACCGATTGAAAGGTAGAGCAGTTTTGAGTTATCTCTCAGGTTTCCAGAATTCAATGTTTCTATACCTATTCTATGAGAAATAGTTCTTAATTGAAGCTAGAATAAGAATGACTTTCGACCAGGGTAGAGCTTGATTCATTCCAATCATGTGGTTTCCTTTCTCGAAATCAATGGATCGTTTCTCTTTTGATGAATTTAGGTACTCTTTTTTTGGGTAAATAATTTAGGTACTCTTTGTTTTCTTCTTAATCAATTTGGCATCTTTTCTTGGGTTCTAATTTGGTGTTAATAGATGCTACTAGTTTCTATTACTTGTGTTAAAAAAGAGCACAAAATTGAATTAGGGTTCTATTGGTTGCACATATCTAACTCATCGGTTGCTGAAGGTTCAAGTGGCTAATGAAGTTAACAAGGTACATAACCATAAATGAATTGTTCAGGGGATATGTTTATCTACCATGATAGATGACTTTACAAAGGAAAACGGCTCCTTAATCTCTTATCTTCTTGACAACCTAATGTATAAGGGAAGAGAAAGGGAATTCAAGTCACAAAAAGCCATCGACTAAAAAAAATATGCATATTCTTTTTAAGAATTCGCCACTAGCTTAGTTGGTTTTAAGTTATGCTTTTGCGACAGTGAAAAATTGAAAGGTTTTATTTGTCTTGGAAAGGAATTGTCAATGAAAGGTCTTGATTTGGTAAGTGATTGTCGTTACTGAGAGGTTAGTAGGTAGATGAGCGAAGAAGAAGGAGAATGATCGTTATAGTTGATTCTGCTGTTTGTTATCCACGTATGAATGAAGTTTAATACTTGTTTGATAAATGTGAAACTTGAAATCTGAACTAAAGTTATTAAATACAAAAAAATGTAAAGACCGTAACAACACCAATAGTAACAAAATGTAAAGGAATCTTAGATTAGTGATATATATGTCATTGTGGCACCGACGTCTTGGTGGTCTGAGTAGCAGTTGGAGATGTGGTGGTTGTTTTGGAGGGGTTGTGGTGGCTATCGTGTTGGTGGAGGCGTCGTGGTTGTTTGTGGTGAAATGGTGGTGGAGAGGGGAAGGCAAGAGGAGTTCTAGTGGTGTAGGAGTCGTTAATAGTAGTAATTATATTTGTGGACGAATGGTGCTGGTAATGGAGGAAATGGCAGAAGTGGTGGAGGAAGTGTGGTGGTGACAACGAAGAGGAAGTGTGGTGGTGCTGGCAACAACAATTGCAGTGGGGATGTCATAGAAGTGCTAAATGATGCTTATGATAAGCACTTGCAAGTTTATCAATATCGAGTAAGAAATCTACAACAAGAATAATCATAATTTTCATCTACAGAACGAAAGCCATCCAGAATGTTGAATGGAATAGGATTGATTCACAGATGAACGTAATTTACTTCCGCTTATTTTTTTTTGGAAGAGCATAATGTACATTGAAGGTTGAATTTAAACTACCCGTTAATCCAAGTCTCTATCTTAGATTCATCTTAACTAATCAGGAAAATGGACTTTTTTTTCTACTTTCTCTGTGTTAATGTAGCTTAAAGTAATATTTATTTTTGTCTTTACTAGTTTCAGACTGAATTTGTTCCTTTTTAGTGCGAGCATCGACTTTAGTTCTTGATTGTTGAATATTTGAATAGCTTTGGTGTATGTCAGGTCTTGACTATTTTTTTTTTAATATTGGGCTCTAACAGGGCTCCCGGCTATGTTATGGGCACAAAGCCCCACCCTTTGGATCCTTTAACTGCTGTTGAAATCTCAGTTGTTGTAGCAACTGTTAGGGCTACTTGAGCAACTCCAAAGGTTGTTATTTTTCACTTCGTTTTCTCCCTTCTTGTAATGGTCTGAGTATTAGTGTAACACAGATTGCTAACATGTTTAGGTTAGGGCATGCGGTTCATTGAAGTGGTTTTACTGGAGCCAGAGAAACATGTGGTGGCCTTAGCAAATACGTACTTCTTCCCTCCTTTCCAGCCTGCCTTACTATTAATAACAAGAGTTGGACCCATAATTCCCCCTAAGCTTTCCTCCAAGGCAAGCTAGAATTGTTTACAATAAAAAGTCAAATGAGATGAGCATATGGGTCGTTGAACTATCTGAAGTTCATGCCGTGACTTGAGGGGGCACCATAGGGGCAAAGTTATTTCATCAATTGTTGTTCCCAACGTTCAGCCCTCCTATGGTCTGTAGTACTTTTTTTTTCTCAGTAAAATGTTGAATGACATTTGTTCCTCATGCTCAAGTCGTGTATTAAAATGGATTGATGACGTTATCAACTTCGTGCAGATCAAAAAAAAAAAAAAAAGTTATCAACTTCGTTCTGGTAAGTGCAACTGCTAGATTACCTGATTGATTTTGCTGGGGTTTGTTCCCAAGTTTCTGAAAATGGTGTAGAGTTAACGCATTAAAGAGGAAAACGAATGGGATGTGCTTTGACATACTTGTATTATAGTTAGCAGTAACCTCATAAAAACATGTAAATGCAGGCACACAAACATATATGCACTCCTAAAACACTTTGCCTAACCATTACCGGAAAGTAAAACACCTTCCTGTTAGTCTTATTGCAGGACCTGTTTAGAACGAAGGAGCGTTAATACTTAATACTTCAGTATTTCTGAACTCTATTAGGTAATATTTATATAACACGTAACAAGTCTCTTGCTCCTTGATTTTAAAACCATAGGATGCCATGGAGTATGCTGAATGTGAAGCCATTATCAAGGAATTCCCTCCATTTGGAGAGGCAATGAAGAGGAGGTGTGTTGAGGATATGGATCTTTTGATGGTAGATCCCTGGTTAGTTGCAGCATTCTGTATCTCCTTTACAGTTTGACTATATTTGTGTTGGCTTTTTATGCTAGGCATGTAACTTCTTTTGGAAAGGTGTGTTGGGAATTGCAGCGAAGCTGATCCACCGAACCACAGGCTTCCTGGGCCACTAATCTTTTGTAGAACTGAAAGGGACTGCCTTATGGAAAATGGTTATCTCGACCAGTTGAAGGAATATATGTGCTTGTTGATTTGCAAAATATGGTTGTGGTTGAATTTGAAGACCGTAAACTTGTTCCCTTACTGCCTGCAGATCCTTTGAGGAATTATACTCCTGCTGAAACACATGGAAGTGTTGATTGAAGGGACGTGAAACCCTGCCAAATTATTCAGCCCAAAGGCCCAAGCTTCCGTGTTGATGGACACTTTGTTCAGTGGCAGAAGGTAATTAATTGTTTGTCAAATTAGGAATTTCATGTTGTTTCTGTAGTTGACCCCTCATTACTTTTGCATATGCAATGAATGGTTGTAATGATGCAGATCTAAGTTATACCACTTGCACAAGAGTGAGTTTGGTCTATTTTGATGCCTACATTTTGAGTTCCCTTAACCTTATAGGGCCACACACTGGCGGAGCTAGAATTTACATTTGGGAGGAGCCCAATTTAATAGAAAAAAAAATTCAAGCTCAAATTAGTGGAAAGCCTTAGTAGCAAGGTTCAAAAGTTCCAAAAAATACAATCTTCAATTCCTAATTTTGTATGTCAGAATATGCAATGCTCATCAAAATAAACAAATTCATAGATTCGAAAGATTTTATTTTATTTTTTCAAAAGAGCACAGATTTTTAGTTTGGCATCAACTTTGGAAGATGAATTTTGGATGGAGATGACTCACGTAATGGAAACTCACTTGCGAGGAATGGGGCGTAAGAGAATGGGTTAGACTTTCTCTCTCTAGCGATTCGTGCGATCTCTGGAGGAAACCCTAAATATGGAGGCTATAGCTGCTTCTACTATGGCGGATCATGGCATCAAGGCGTACGGTGTTCTCGTAGAATGTAACTTTCAGCAATCTAATGTATACCCTCTAAAGGCACGACCTAATTTGGAGGTAAGCAGTGCCTCAACTGAGTTAGATCTTGGTTCTAAGGTGATAGATTCTAACCTGGTTAACAAGAAACGGATGGGTTCTTCCCATACCACAACCAACAAACTCAACCAAGGGAGATCGATGTCCTCCACACCTCAACGCTACTCGGATTTGGGCTCCGATGTTCGTGATACGCCTTCTAACGCTGTAACCTCAGACGACCCGATCCATTGTGCTGAAACCACACCAAAACCTAGTCATTCTAAGCTTTCTCAACCCCTTCGTGGTGCTCAACTCCCTATTCAGGTAGGAAATTCTACTCATACGCAGCTTCTCACCAACGATCAACAACCAATTTCTACACAATCTTGTTCGTTAGGGGAAAACCCTAAATCACCTTCTGAGGCAACTGAATATCAAATTGCTACATCATCTAAACTCCGGTATGGACCCCACAGCCCTACAGTAGCTGGGTCGAGCCCTTCACGCAAGTTACAACAGGTTTTTCCGGAGGCAGAGACCCGAATGGCTAGCTCAGATCGTCTCGGCTCATTGGTAAAGTCCATTGAAGAAGAAATGCACAACTCCAGGGTGAATGTTAGTTTTTCTAAGTTCAAGGACCACCTCCTCCAACTACAAGAAACAGGTTCATTGATACCCACAAACGTTGACCTAGAAGGAGAGTGCATCACAGTGCCAGGTGAAAAAATCCCTAACCATTCTACAGTACCCAAAGCAACAGGGAGCTTAGGTGGTCAAACCAGGAGATGGACTTCCCTCTTTCAAGCACAAGCCCCAGCCAAGTCTATGAGGTTAGTTCACTACCCTGAATTCCAAAAAGGGAAATCAGCACATGTTAATTTTGAAGAGTCACTTCTAGATGATGGTGTGGGTAAAAACTGTCTGGTTGGGCATTTTTTAGACGGGAAAATGCCATTGCCTCTTCTCAGCGCAACAGCCCATGCCGTGTGGAAAGATCATGGCAAGTTTTCCATCAAACAATTGGGATCGTGCTACCTGTTTGAATTTGAAGATGAGGCAGCCAAACTAGCAGTCCTTGAAGGTGGACCATACTTTTTCTCGCGGAGATACCTGTTGTTAAAAGAATGGACCAGGCTGTTGGTCCCGGGGAAAATTCATCCCTCCACTATTCCTGTGTGGATTAAGTTACACAGACTTCCTTTGGAATTCTGGACTCATGTTGGCTTTAGTATGATTGCGAGCGCTATTGGGAAGCCTATTTGTGTGGTATGAGGCCACAGCTAACAAGAAGCGTCTGGATTATGCTCGCATTTGCGTTGAGATAGATGCGGGGGACGAGCTTCCTAATGACATCACCATATCAGTTAATGCCGAATCTGTCATGGTGGGGGTGGAATACCAATGGGTTCCTCCAAGATGTGAAAGTTGCAAAGTATTTGGCCATT
This sequence comes from Vaccinium darrowii, assembly GCA_020921065.1. Lineage (NCBI taxonomy): Eukaryota > Viridiplantae > Streptophyta > Magnoliopsida > Ericales > Ericaceae > Vaccinium > Vaccinium darrowii. The sequence goes on along the minus strand of CM037158.1, from coordinate 22,633,716 downwards.
CGTGCAGCCCGAAAGCAGTTCCTAAACCAACAAACGCCGAAGAAGATTGGCTAGTTGTGGGCAAAGGTAAACTCACTTCAAACTTCCCACCAAGGCCTGATGAACAGGAGATACCAGAAGATCATGTTCAAATGACTTTGGATTCTCTTTCTAATACCTTGCGGATACAACCAGCGGCGGAAGGCTGTTCTCACTCTGTTGAGGAAGTCGTTCATAAACCCCCGGTGGTCACTTCTCCTCTAAATCCTCCCCCACACTTATCCCTCCCCAACCCTATTCCTCCTGATTCTCATTCCGGAGATGCTCTCAGTGAGGAGTTGGATGAGGAATTTCTCATTAAGGATGATGAGGTGGTCTCTGCCAAGGCTAGTGAGCTCCAACATACTATTGTCTATAAGAGCCCAAACATACTATTGTCTATAAGAGCCCAACACCCAATAAGTCAAGGGGGCAGACACCTGAGTCCAATAGCTCCCGGAAAAGAAGGCTGAAGAAGGAGCGCAAGCTCCGTAGTCAAAACTCTTGAGACAGCAGCATATCCTTTTTGGGGCAGTATTCTACTACTTCCTATTTCCTGCCATTTTGTGTTTATATGTCTTTCCTTCCAATAATCTCCATGTCTAGTCCACAATCACTCTTGAATTTTGGTTTTTGGAACTTGAGAGGTTTGAATGGCCCTCTCAAGCAAAAAGCTACCAAGCATTTTTTGAAAAACAACGATCTGTCTCTGATTGGTTTGCTTGAACATAAGATTAAACAGCCCAACATTAAAAAGGTTGTGAACTTCATTTGCCCCCTCTGGCAATATGCACATAATTCTGTCCATGCTCCTATTGGTAGAATTCTCATTTGTTGGAACCCTCACATGGTTAATGTGAAGGTTCTAAGCATGACCAATCAGCTTGTGCATTGTGAAGTTCACGCTTTGCAAGAGGATCACACCTTCTTGGTTACATTTGTTTATGGAGTCAATGAATGGAGTGACAGAGGTCGTCTTTGGAATGACCTCCAAAAGTTAAAGAACTCTGAGCCCTGGGTTATTCTTGGGGATTTTAATTCAATTAGGTATCCTAAGGAGAAATCTGGTGGCTCTAGTCTTTGGCCACCGCATATGGATGATCTCAATATCTGCCTTTATAATTGTGAGGTGGATGACTTGAGGTACGCAGGTTGCCTCTTCACTTGGTCTAACAGACAGGACCCTCCCCATCATATCTCTACCAAACTTGATAGAGTTCTGGTGAATGATACTTGGCTAAGGACACATGTTTCCTCTTCAGCCTTCTTCCCTACTCCAGGGATCTCTGATCATTCACCAGCTATTGTCCATATTACCCCAGCCCCCAAATCTGGCAGCAGACCATTCAAGTTCTTCGACTTTCTTGCTGATCATCCCAAGTTCTTACCAATTGTTCAGCAAGTCTGGAGACAAATAGTACTTGGTAATCCTATGTTTTGTGTCTTTGAGAAACTCATAAGGCTTCAAGTTGATCTTAAGAAACTTAATCACAAAGAATTCAGCTCTATCTCTGATAGAGTCTCTAATACTAAGTCTCAACTTGAACTTCTGCAGTTGAAACTTAGGGCTGACCCTACTGATCCCTTTGTTCAAATGGATGAAAAACTGGTCTACAAGCAATTCCTCACTCTCTCTAGAGCGGAGGAAAGCTTAGCTAGGCAGAGATCCAGGGTTCAATGGCTAAAACTTGGTGACCAGTGCACCTCGTTCTTTTTCAAATCAGTAAGCAACAATAGAAATAGAAGGAAAATTACTTGTCTTGTCTTGGGGGATTCCACCATCACTCAAGACATGAATGTGATCAAAGACACCTTTGTTAACTTCTATACTAATTTACTGGGGAAACCACACAGTTCAACATATGCTGGTTATGAAAGAGTCAATCAGCTCATCACTAAGAGACTCTCTCAAGCCCAAAGTGTGACCATGGTCCAAGAAGTGACCAACTCTGAGATTAAAGACATGTTCATGAGCCTCAATCCTCACAAGGCCCCTGGGCCCGATGGGTACAATGCTGGGTTCTTTCATAAAACTTGGACTATTGTTGGGCATGAGATTAGAGCAGCTATTAGGAATTTCTTTAGGTCTGGCAAGCTCTTAAGTAGAGCCAATGCCACCATTGTTGCACTTGTCCCCAAAATCCCTAATCCGACTAAGGTTGGAGACTTTAGACCAATTTCTTGCTGCAATACTATATATAAATGCATTGCCAAGATCCTAGCCAAAAGAATCCAAGATATCCTTCCCTACCTTATCGATCCAGTTCAATCTGGCTTTGTCAAAGGTAGGAGGATTGCGGATAATATCTTTCTTACCCAGGAAATTATGCAAGGATATCATAGATCATCATCTACTCCTAGATGTGCTATGAAAGTAGACATTATGAAAGCTTATGATAATGTTAGATGGGAGTTTCTTTGGGACATTCTTACCGCTATGAACTTCCATCCCAAGATGATCATGTGGCTTAAAGCTTGTGTTACCACAACTAATTACTCCTTAAGTATCAATGGTGAACGTATTGGTTTCATCAAAGGAGAAAGAGGTCTTAGGCAAGGTGATCCACTGTCATCTTATCTATTTGTCATAGTCATGGAGGTCCTCACTTGCCTCCTTAAGGAAAAATCCTGCCACCATGATTTCAAATTTCATTGGAGGTGCAGTCAAACCCAAATAATTAATTTGTGTTTTGCAGATGATCTTATGATCTTCTGCAATGGTGATGTACTTTCAGTCAGGCACATTCAAAGCTCCCTCCTTGAGTTTGAATCCCTTTCTGGCTTGTCCCCTAGTCCGGGGAAGAGTAATGTCTTCTTCTCTGGTGTTCAACATTCTACCAGGGAGAGATTTTAAGTCTGTTGGGGTTCAAAGAAGGGACCTTACCTGTTCGGTATCTCGGTGTTCCCTTGTTGTCCACCAAATTAAAGCATATTGATTGCAAAGTTTTTTTTTTTTTTTGGGTAAATTAGCTTGAAATTAAAAGCGGTTAAGCGAATGTACAGCCTACAAGGGGCATACCCCAGGAAGGACAAAATGAAAAAAAAGAAAAAGAAAAGAAACGTGCGTGGTCCCCGGCACAACCCGCCGGGGTGGGAAAATAAGGAGTACCGGCACATCCCGCGCGGCATAAGAATAACTAAGCAAAGGTATGGTAATAATAAGCATAAAGCAGTAGACATAAATCTGTTAAACTGGGCATTTCAACCCACAAAATCCGAAATATGAAGTTTACAAATTGAGTCCCATTTTGATGTGATAAGAGGGCCCCACGAAGGGCCTTATGTCGTCAGCAACCATCATTCACCAGACTATGCATGAATTTAGATATAGACTGGAAAATGAACAAGCATGAGAGACTCAAAGCACTCCATGACTTGCTGTGTGAAAGAGGAAATCGGGACTATGCCTCTGGGATTTTTGCTCCTTGCTATTCACATCCCAAATGCCACAACCCAGAATTTCTTTTGGGGTTATCATACCCCATTGTTAGATTGGGAACAAAATAAAATCACAGCTCACAACTCAAACAACTGAAAATCAAGATTTACCTTTGCTCATATCCCTTGTTTCTGTCGAATAACTCCTTTGATGGAGTTTCAGTTACACCCACTCCATTGATGAACTCTCAACCCCCTCCCTTTTTGCAACTCAGGCTCAGGTTTCAGGTATACAGATTTCTGAATTGCATGCATCTTTGAATCAGTACAAGGGCTGTTGTACTGATCATCACTTGGGCTGTTGTACAAGGGCTGTTGTACAATGTGCTTGAGTGATGTAAGAGGTTCTGGGTAATGAATCTGCAGGAACCCAACCTGCGCAATGAACACCTCTGATAGCTCGACCGGAAGAAACATCCACCCCACAATTTTCATCAAACCAGACCAAACGGAGATTGCCCCCACCGCCGGACTCTTAGTCACTTAGCGAGAATGACTGGATTGAATATTTATGGGGGGGGGGGGGGGGGGGTGAACACCTTCGAATCGAATAGGAGGCACATCATTTGCAAGATGAGAGGGCTGCTGTAGAACATCTCTGGTGTGGCGTGTATGTTGTAGATCTGCATCTCAACGGTGTTGTAGGAGATATTCACACATCATCTTCCCCACATGTGGTAAGCAATTAGTAAATCACAGCTCCCTAAATGAATCAGCCAACTCACGATCCGCATACTCTCAATAAAAGTGTACACGGATGCAAACATAGCTATGCTCATCCAGAGAGGACAGAGACGAGACTACCCAAACTGGCTTTTGTAATTGAACCCCAAGAAATTCCCAGATTGCAATTTCTGGGTTTTGAACTAAATAACAGACGATTGAAGATGAGTGTAGAGCTCATACCGACACTTCATCAGTGTTTATTTCTCTCTCTGTTGTTGAAGCCAGACCCTGTACGACCAGATCTGGGTTTCGTCAAGCACCATATGGAACTGGTGGTCTCCATGGACTGGACGAGCTCAGAACCCGTGATTTGTGAGTTGAGAACCCCAGATTATGACCCCTTTGTGGACTAGATCCCATCCACAAGGGGTGTGGGGAATGGAGCTTGAAGAAGACCTCGTTGGTCCAGATCCCCCTTTGTTGTAGCCATCTGGTGCTCGATAACTTGAAGAACTGGGCCGTACCTTCATATAACTGAGCCGTATCGAAAGTTAGGATCTCTGTGGTCGATTTTGCTAGGCCGATGATAATGGAGTGGAGTTGGTGTACAATAACACCCAGTTGGATGATAACACCCAATCGAAAAAGGCTGGGTTCCTGAGTCTCTGACCTCAGATCCCCCTTTTGAATTGTGTGCTAGAGTGAATACGAGATACAGATCCCCTTTTGGATGGGTTCCTGACCTCTTGATTGTCAATCCGCACAGATCCCTTTTGGAGTTGGAGTGAATCTCAAACAGAGACCATTTTGTAGATGATAAGAACCGTGAACCTCAATCGGTAGATTAAGGCATGATGTAAAAATTTTGAGTCAGAAGATTTGAGGAAGGGGAGTGCATTCTCTCTCTATTCCTAGAGAGAGAAGCTCTCAACCCTAAATTAAGATGATAATGTTAAATTAGCTTGCAACTGATTGCAAAGTTATGATTGATAAAATCACTGCGAGGACCAAATCTTGGACCAATAGAGACTTGACCTATGTTGGTAGGATTCAACTGATTAAAAATGTCCTCTTTTCTATGCAGACTTATTGGTCCTCTCTCTTTATACTTCCTAAGAAAGTGATCAAAGAGGTTGAGGCTATCCTTAGGTCATTTCTTTGGTCTGGTCCCGACCTCAAGAAGACTGGAGCTAAGGTATCTTGGGAACATCTATGTTGTCCTAAAGATGAAGGTGGCCTTGGCTTCAAGTCCATCCTTGTATGGAACAAAGCTGCCATAACAAAACACATATGGTTCCTCATTTCTGGTGGGGAACAATCCATGTGGTGTCAGTGGGTTAAATCATACTTACTCAAAGGGAAGAGTTTCTGGGAGGTCAAGGTTCCTAGCTCACCCTCCTGGGTGTGGAGGAAACTTCTCAATCTTAGACCTCTTGTACTTCCTCACATCAGAATCGTTATTGGAAATGGCAAATCCACTTCTCTTTGGTATGATAACTGGCACCCCATTGGGCCCATTGTAAACAAGTTTGGGCCCAGAGTTATCTATGACTCTGGCCTCTCAAAGGAGGCTACAGTGGCTGCCATAATTAGGAACTCTGAATGGGCACCTCCCATAACCCAAACTTTTGAACTAAATGATATTAGAAATGGGCTTTCATCACTCTCTAAACCCAGTGAAGATATGGAGGACCAATACAAATGGACTCTAAATGCTAATGGTGAGTTCACCATTTCTTCTATGTGGGATCTCCTTAGAACTCACTTCCCTAAAGTATCTTGGCACAAATCTATTTGGTTCTCTGGCCATATCCCCAAGTGTAGTATGATCTCATGGATTGCCATTCACAACAGACTCTATACTGGAGATAGATTGGTGTTATTTGGCACTATCTCTAATTCCTGTTGTAGTTTCTGTTTGGGGACTGAGGATCATAACCACTTGTTTTTTAACTGCCCATTTACTTCCCAGATCTGGTCCCAGGTTCTTGCCCACATCAATATCTACTGGCCCTCTAAAACTTGGGCTGATTGGATTAATCTAATGTCAACTTTCAGAGAGAAAACACTTAGGAATTTAATCATAAAACTTGCTTTCACCACTTCAATATACCAGATTTGGCTTGAAAGAAATGCTCGCAAATTTCAGACCACCTCTTGTCCCATATCTGTGGTGGTTAGCAAAACTTTTTCAATGATTAAAAACAGGCTTTTATCCTTGGACAAACTACCACAAGGAATTCAGTCTCAGTGGTTGTTAACTAGATGGGGATTAAAGGATTGATCTATATTGTTTTACATTCCATGTTGCTAACATCCTTGTTTAGTTGGTTGTGTGTGCAGGTCTCAACAATCCAAATGTCCTACAATTGGAAGCCATCTAACCTACCCAATTGGGTACTTTGTGTTGCAGGAATGTTCCTAAATTTTTGAGAGAATCTGCTACTACTGCTACTACACAGACCCCATACTCTTATATGTGTGTATCCCAGAGAGAGAGTGTTTGGGCCCCTACATCCTTTGAGAGGGGTAATATTTTGAGCTATGGTGAATGTGAGCTGAGGGAGGTTGGTCCTGGGCTCCAGGGTAGTGAGAAAAGTAGAGTGGGAGAGTGAGGTTCTCGAGGTTGAAAGTAGTGTAAGTACATATTCCCTGGAGCCTTCTCTTTCCCTTGCATTAACTTTTGCTTTAAATGGCTTGGTCCTATGGATACATAGTGTTTCTTCTGTTGTACTAGCATTATGTGAATTAACAGTTAGGCCCTGCTTTTAGCCGTGTGCCCTCTGTGTTTGCACTTGCTCTCAGTTGGGCCCTCCTATAAGTTGTGTGCTTCTCTGTTTCTACATTTATTGCTGCTGTGTCATCGTATTACTGTTGTGGGCCATTGTTTTCTATACTACCAGTTCCCTTTCATGAGGGACCACTGTTTTTCTATGCTGTTGTGTTGCCCCATAACTTGGGCAGTCACGGTTTCTGGGCACACATGAGGGACCACTGTTTTTCTATGCTGTTGTTTTTTGGGCTACCAAATTTGGGCAGACAGCTGATTTACTGGGTTTGTCAAAAAACAGCCGAAATGCTGTCCAATTTTCTCCAGATTTTGACCTATCCTTGGGGGGTTGTCCCTTGGAGTTTATGGTCATATAACCTCTAGCAGTCTACGGTTCTAGGGGTGTACAAGAAAACCGAAAAAACCGCGAAACCAGACCAACCGAACCGAACCGATCTATTTGGATTGGTTCTATGGTTTAATGGATTGGTTTTGGTTTCAAAAAAATGAGAACCGTACGTTATGGTTCGGACCTTGGTTTTATAATTGCAAACCGTGGTTCGATCCGAACCGGACCGTTAATACATACCATAGATACATATATTTATTTATTTGTTTGTTTATTTTGCCCTTGCATCTACCATCGCCATCAATAAAACTTTTCAACTACTCATCAAACTCTTCTACTCCCCCAAATGACTAAAATCCTTCCAGTCCCCAAAACTATTTCTTTTTTTTTTTTTGGGTAATTTAGCGTGAAATTAAAAGGGGTTAAGCGAATGTACAGCATACAAGGGGCATACCCCAGAGAGGACAAAACAAAAAAGAAAAAAGGAAAAGAAAATTGCGTACTCCCCGGCGCAACCCGCCGGGGTGAAAAAATAAGAGGACCAGCACAAACCGCTGGGATAGGTACAAATCTGCCCACAAAATTCGAAATATTATAATTGCATACAAAATTGAGTTATATTTTGGTTTGATAAAAGGGACCCACGTAGGGCCCTATGTCGGCTGCAGTGCATCTAGAACCCAACCCTTTCAAACTTTAACAATGAACCAAGAATTAAGAATGTGGTCCCCACTTTGTACTCGAATTGGGTGGAAGCAAAACACACCCATTGTGATTTGATGCGTGCAAAGCTTTGCACTTCACCCAAAGTTGTTCCCACCGATAATTCCTGCACTTCACGTGCTTGCTGCCACATCTCAATTACGTGTAATCTGTTGCACATCAATACTTGTGCCCCAACTTTGAGCCAAAAATGCCCACTTGTATAGGGGAGAGTGGATCTCACTCTCCTCTTCCTCAAATTGATTTCCAGAGCTACCATGGAGAAAAGAAATTTGCGGACCACCCTTACGGATCCAAGACGAGCTCTATACAGACGCAAAGAAGAGAATGGGGACCAACCTCACGAAGCCCTCTTAGCAGCCAGAGACCAGTTGTGGTATTACCCCACCGCCGTGACATCGACGACACTTAACGGCAGGAACTAAGCCGCATACGAAGAGCTAGATGAAAGATGGACCCGCAGGACCTCAAAGCCTCTGTGCAAGGAGCCTATCTTGGCGCTGGTAATTGATTGTTGATAATGAGAACTGGGTAAGACCCAGAACCCAAAACCCCTGCTGTTTGTAACTGGAACCAAGAACTGGAAGCAACAAACCAAGTCCTTGTTGGATGGAATTCTTCACACCGAGTATGAAGCAGTTGTGTTTGGTCCGACCCCATTTGAGAACCAAACAGATTGTTCTGAACTTTAGAAGACCCAATCCATGATTGAACTGGTGGTAACCAAAACCTCTTGCCTCCGAAAGATAGACCAGCAAACACCATTAGTACAAGGGCTGTTGTACTGATCATCACTTGGGCTGTTGTACAAGGGCTGCTGTACAATGTGCTTGAGTGATGTTAGAGGTTCTTGATCATCTGTAAAAGAGACACTGGTTGAGTTATCACCATCGTATTGATGGGTGGTCTTCTACTTTTGCAGGGGATGAAGATGAACCCCATCTTTTGATCCATTTTTGATAGGAAGAGGACGAGTCCACTTCGGGTGGATATAGAAACCAACAGATTGTTGGTGGATTGGTAAAAAATTTGATAGAGAATAAGAGGAGTGCATTCTCTCTCTAGAATCTAGAGAGAGAAGCTCTCAACTCCTGTTGCAAGGGTTTATTCTCCAAAACTATTTCTTGTTTCCCATAAATTTGAAATCCTACAATGATAGCTATATTAGAACTCTTTTTAAGGGATTCAAAGTTATTTCATTCTCACGTGTCTAAATCTCTCCCAAATTGATGGCTCTCTCTCTCTCTCTCTCTCTCTCTCTCTCTCAAAGTTCATCAAATTGTGAGCAATTTTAATAAATTAGTGGTATTTTTATTCTTTTTTTTTTGGCAATTTGTAGATGATAAATGGTTTAGAACCGTAAACCGAACCAAACCGGACCGATCAAATGGTCTGGTTCCGGTTTGGTTCCATATGTATGATGGTCTGGTTCCGGTTTCAATTTTTTTTGAACCGTTAAATATGGTTCGGTTCTTGGATTTCTACAAAACCGGTCCAATCCGGACCATGTACACCCCTATACGGTTCTATGGTTCTTAATTCAAGCTAGCTGCGCTCAAGCACATGCTCAAGTTAGATGGATACGGTTTTATGGTTCTAAGTTCAAGCGGGCTGTGATCATTACATGTCCAAGTTCATGGAGAAGGCCCATCAAGCACATGCCCAAGTTAGTTGGGAATGTCCAACGAGCACATGCTCACTCACTCAGAAGCTTCTTCATTTTATAATGTTCTAACATGTTATCAAGCACATGCTCATTTTGTTGCGGGTTTGTACGTTTCCATCATTTCCCTACCTAATGTAGCCTCTCGGCCTTCCCCATAATTTTAGTTCTTTTAATTTTAGTTCTTCTTTCTTTTCTTTTGTTTTGTCCTCCCTGGGGTATGCCCCTTGTAGGCTGTATATTCGCTTAGCTCCTTTTATTTTCAAGCTTGATTTACCAAAAAAAAACTCACTTGCCTAGCCTGGCATTTCAATATCATCCTTAGTTTCCCTTATCTTTTGTAGTAGAATAAGTAGTTAGGTATACTTATTGTATTTGAAGTTTCGAACACTGCATGTGTGTGAAAGAGGGTGAGAGTCCAAGAGCAAGACTTCCATGGTGGTACCATGGTGTGTATGTTCCTCTTTTTACCCTCACACTGTTATCGCAGTCCTCTGAAGTATACTCATCTACTTAGTTATGGCTTTGTTATGACTTATGTGTTCTTCAATGAAGGTTCAGTTGCTTGCTTGCTTGTTCTTTAAAAAAAAAAAAAAAAAAGCGTATTGTTTTTTTAAACTACCATCTATTGGACATAATGCGGTTTGGATCCCCTTTTAATTAACATGTCCTTCCATGAAATTGACTACATATCGTTACAAGAAATTGACAAATTAGCTCTAAAGATTTCTTTCTTTTCCTCTAGAAATATATTCCTCTCATTGTCCACACGCAAACACTCGCACACAATGCACACTAATGTACTTAGTTTGCATGGATTGAATTTGATTGTTGGGATAGTGAGAACTAAAGGTGTATAATCCCTTGGTTCCACCATCTAATTTTTTTGTCTCATTAAGCTTTAATGAGTTATGTGTGTCCAAATTTTTTATTCACGTATTAGGCTCTACACACCTTATGCCTTGGATTATTGTTTTTTTTATTTATTTATTGATGTTAAATAGAAGATTTGGTAGTATTGAAAGCTATGTTCTAGCGAGGGCTATGTGTAGGCTCTATGGATGTCTATATGTCCACTTGCATTTTAGGTTTGTAAATTTGGGTAAGGTTTAGCATTCCGTATAAATATGTGGATGTTTGATGCAGATGATGTATTTGGGCAAGACACACCGGAGTTAATCAGTTACGATGGAAGTGCTTGTCACTTTTTCTTCGCAAATCCGAAGTACTACAAATGAAACACCTTTCTTTTGCAAGAATAGCTCATGGGCTACTCAATTTTTGATATGTAAGTATAACAGAGCTTAAGTTATATTTGATGGTCTCTTCCTTCGAGCATATCGAGGGGAGATTTTGCAATTTTACTCCTCTTTTCTTCAACTTTTTGTACTTTATAGAGGGACCCATTGTCCTTTGTAGAGATTTGGAGATCTGAATGGATGTGTAGGTTTCTATATTTGGAGACCCAGAAGTAAATTTGGAGACTAAATCTCTACAAAGGACAGTGGGTCCTTCCATAAAGTACAAAAAGTTGAAGAAAAGAGTTCAATCACAAAATCTTCCCTCTATATGTCATCCGGCCCCTAAAATAGAGTTTTAGAGCTCGGTTGAAGATGCTCTTATGGTTATTTCCTCAAATCTGGTACTAATACTGTTACTTGGAATAATTTATGCCACAAAGTTACTGGACCACATGCATCACAAGGATAGAAGGATGGATATTAACTTTGATATATACATTTGTGAAGTTTCAGAAAGTGTCGAACGTATTTTCCCATTAGGTGTAAAACTTCTCTTTACACCAATATGTATATAGACAAAGGTACTAGGACTAAACTACCCCTAGGAACTAAATACATGACAAATAAACCCCTATAACTTAACACTCCCCCTCAAGTTGGTGCAAAGATATCTATCAAGCCCAACTTGAACACAATGGAGTGAAAACTTTTACTACTAAAGGAGAACACTCCCTCCACCGGCAAGGCATAATCCTCCTATTCCTGACAGCTGTATGTGGTCTCTCGTTGGCAATGGGCAAAGATATCTATTGCTGCAATCATGAAAGGTGTGAACACTCTTGTGATCTGTCATCATGCTTCATGAAATCTGTCCGGTACGGGAGTGCTAGTAGTGAACCTGTTGCTTGCTGTAATGAAATCATTTGGAGGCCATGTAGCTGTAATTCTCTTGTCTGAAGCTTCTAGTTCTACTAGATACAATGGTAATTAACTTTAATCTCTCTGTATTGATTATGGCTGATTGTGAGTCCCTATTGGAGGAAAAGTGGCTGTTTGTGACTGTTCTGATGTGTGCTTTAAGAGGTTGTTTTGCTAAGTACATTCAGTGGCTACATTAATGTGTGAACTACTTATAAAGTGTGTTATCCCAGTGAGCTGAGTGTTTGTGCCCCTACATTTTTGGGAGGGGAGGTAATAATTAGTGGGCATATGATCAGCATTTGTTGCTTACTTAGACATGTTACCATTTTGTCATTTGTTTTTCTTCCCTCTAGTTAGATGGTTTGAAAACAATTGTTAAATTTCTGGATACTTAGTGTGATAACGTGACGTCAGCATGGAGCTCCTCTCACAGGCGATTCTGGCGATCGGGAATCCCTCATCTTCTTCTTGGTGAAACCCTAGATGGCAGACGATTCCAATTCCATGGCTAGCGGTCTGGGGATCAAAGCAGTTGATTCAAATGAGATTCGAAGGAAATCTAGAAGTGGATCTCAATTCCAAACCAACGTACGCTCTGATCAATCTCCAAGGGTGGGTCTCTCATCGTCCTCCCTCGTTGTAGATCTGGGTCAGGATGATCGAGATACACCAACCGACTCAGGTACTCTCCTATATACACCAAAACACACGCCTCTCAGTACAGGATCTGGCTCACCCATCAAATCCAACACTTTCAAACCCCATGATAACTACCCCTTTGGTCTCAAAACCTCTGATTTTTCAGAAATCTCTAACCTACCCACACCACCCCCAAAGTTTGGGACATCTACCTTTCCTCAATCGAATGTATACCCGCAACGAGCCAATCCGCGATCTGTTCTTCGTACAAATCCAGATCCACCTGATCTAAGTCCTAGTACCTCACGGAAGTTACATGAAGTTTTTCAAGATGCTGGAGAGCGACTGGACAAGGAGGAGAGGGTCTTAGCTCTGGTTCAGTCCATGGAGGCCGTATTGAAGAAATCAGGGGTGGCTGTTGATTTTTCTCAGCTCTCAAACCAGATAAAGTATCTCCAGGAGAATCAGGTTTCCCCTAAATCTCAGACTTGTTACCTTGATGGGGAATTCGTTGTGGTTGAGGACCCTCCTGAGCCACCCCACTCTAGGAATAACCCTTCTGATCTTGCGGATTCTAATACCAAGGAGCAAGCTAAAGGATTCCCTTTTGGTGGTTCAGTACCTGCTCCTGTACCTGGTAAACCTAAAATCTGGACATCTTTGTTCATTGCACAAGCCCCTTCCAAAGTCATGAAGTTGGAGCATTTCCCTGATATGCAACGAGGTTCAGAAGCTGTTGCCGAATTGGATGAATCTGATGTCGACACAAATTCATGGAATCATTGCTTGGTTGGTTACTTCCTAGATGGGAAGATGCCCTATAAGCTCCTGTGTGCCACTGCTAGGGCAGTTTGGAAGGAAAATGCACCTAACTCTATTAAGCAAATAGGCTCGTGTTTCTTCTTCGAGTTTAAGGACAAGGCCACTAAACTGGCAGTCTTGGAAGGTGGTCCTTATTTTTTCTCCAAGCGATATTTAGTACTCACTGAATGGAAAAGAATGCTGGTTCCCACTAAAACTCATCCTTCTTCCATTCCTGCTTGGGTCAAGCTCCACAAATTGCCTTTGGAGTGCTGGACGGCGTCCGGTTTCAGCCGTATTGCGAGTACTATAGGCAGGCCTATTCATGTTGACCAAGCTACAGCAACTAAAAGAAGGTTAGACTTTGCCAGAATTTGTATTGAAATCTCGGCTGGAGATGAACTTCCTGATGAAGTGCTAGTGAAAGTTAATGGGGAAGCTGTATTGATTCGAGTGGAATATCAGTGGATTCCTACTAAGTGCTCAAGTTGCAAGGTTTTTGGCCACAAATGCACACCAAAACAAACCCCTAATCCTGCCAAGAACATGGAGGAACAGAACGCAGGGGCTGATCCTGAAATGGCAGATGTGGTTGCGGGGAAACAGCCTTTTGTGGCTCAGATTTCAGATCAAGACCCATTGGTGCAGAGAAGGGTAATGGAGGCTTTGATGCAAGGTGGCAGTGCGGCTTTAGATGCTGTTACTGCAGTTGTTCCTTCCATAGACATCCCTGACCCAAAAGCTACTTTAGTTGGTATCACAGCAGCCAAGTTAGAGACATTTGAGGGTGATCCTTTAAAGTTGGAGGATAAACATTCGACGGGTGGGAAAGGGACTGAACCTGATCCTAAACCACCACATGCACCTGTCCTTTCTCTAAACTTTCAAACTCCCAGCACTTCTTGCAGTGGCAGTGGAGGGATGGAAATTGGGGTAGAGCATGGAGGGGACTTCAAATTGGTCTCAAACAAGAAGAAAAAGAAAGGAAGGAGCAATCAGAAGGCTCCTCATCACATTAAAGGGCAGTAATTCTTTCCCCTCTCATTTTGATAGCAGCAAATACTTTCTATATCATGCTATGTAATTTGGTTTCCTTATTAAATCTTCATGTCTAGCTCCACAATTTTGCATGTTGGGTTTTGGAACTTGCGTGGTCTTAATGACCCTCTTAAACAAAGAGAAGCCAAATCTTTTATTAAGAATAATAAACTGTCTTTGATTGGGTTGCTAGAACACAAAGTTAAAGAGGCCAATGCTAAAAGGATTCTTAACTTTATTTGTCCTCACTGGAGTTTTGCTCACAATTATGATTTTGCTCCCATTGGGAGAATCTTTGTATGTTGGGACCCTCACAATTTTGCGGTTAATGTCTTGAGTAAGTCCAGCCAATACATTCATTGTGAGGTTATCTCTATTCAATCTGGACTGGTATGTTTTGCCACTTTTGTTTATGGGGCTAATGAGCATATTAGTAGGCAAGACCTGTGGAGGAGTCTCCTTAATGTTAGAACCACTTCTCCCTGGGTGACTCTTGGTGATTTCAATGCCATAAGATCCCCCAGAGAAAAAGTTGGTGGTACAACACATTGGCCCCCATATATGGATGAGTTTAACAACTGCCTGTACTCCAGTGAGCTTGAGGATCTCAGATTCTCTGGTTGCTTCTATACCTGGAATAACAATCAAGCTCATCCTAATCATATCTCCACTAAGATTGACAGGGTGCTTGTGAATGAAAGTTGGATGAGAGCGTTTCCATACTCCAATGCTTACTTTCCTACTCCAGGATTGTCTGACCACTCTCCTTCTATTGTGAGTCTTACCCCACCCCCTAAACCCACATCTAAACCTTTCAGGTTTTTTGATTTCCTTGCTGACCATCCTCTGTTCCTCCTCACAGTTCAAAGGGTTTGGAGAACCATCATTCTTGGTAACCCTATGTTCTGTCTATGTAAGAAGCTGAGTTCTCTCCAAGTTGAATTCAAAAAACTAAACACAAAAGAGTATAGTGCAATCTCTGACAGGGTTAAAACTGCCAAATCTCAGCTTGACACCTTGCAAAGTGAATTGGGGGCTAATCCTTCCAATCCCACTACACAGTCTGCTGAGAGATCTGCATTTAGACAATATTTGTTGTTGTCGAGGGCTGAGGAGAGTTTAGCCAAACAAAAATCTAGGATACAGTGGCTTAAGTTGGGTGATCAGTGCTCATCCTTCTTTTTTAAATCTGTTAGCAACAACAGGAATAGAAGCATGATAACCAGTCTTACACTTAGTGATTCTACGGTTACTCAAGACATTACAGAGATTAAAGCTTCTTTTGTCAATTACTACACTGATCTTTTAGGTACTGCTCATTACTCTTACTATGATGGTGCTAGTAGAGTTGATAGCCTTATTCAAAGAAGGTTAACCAATGATCAGAGTCGGGCTATGGTCCAAAACGTAACAAATGCTGAAATTAAAGAAACTATTTGGAGCCTTAACCCTCACAATGCTCCTGGCCCTGATGGTTATAATGCTGGGTTTTTCCAAAAAGCCTGGCCTATTATTGGCCATGAGGTTACTGTTGCTGTTAAGAATTTCTTTAGGTCTAGCCAACTTTTGAGGAAAGCTAATGCTACAGTGATTGCATTTGTCCCTAAAATTCCTAACCCCTCTAAGGTTAGTGATTTTAGACCTATCTCTTGTTGCAACACCATTTACAAGTGCATAGCTAAGATTCTTGCCAAAAGACTACAAAGTGCTCTTCCTTCCCTCATTGATCCTGTCCAATCTGGGTTCGTGAAGGGTAGAAGGATTGCTGACAATATTTTCCTTACACAGGAGCTTATGCATGGCTATCATAAATCCTCTTCTACTCCCAAGTGTGCTATGAAGGTGGATATTATGAAAGCATATGACAATGTGAGATGGGACTTCTTATGGGATGTCCTTCTTAGCATGAATATTCACCCCATCATGATCAAATGGTTACAAGCATGTGTTACCACTGCAAATTACACATTAAGTATAAATGGGGAAAATACTGGGTTCATCAATGGGAAAAAGGGCCTAAGGCAAGGAGACCCTTTATCCTCCTATCTTTTTGTTATCGTAATGGAAGTCCTCACATGCATCTTGAGGGAAAAATCGTTGCTTCCTGATTTCCACTTCCATTGGAGATGTAGTAATAATAAGATTATCAATCTTTGCTTTGCAGATGATTTGATGATTTTCTGTAAAGGGGATCTTGGGTCAGTGCAGCTCATCCAATCTTCCCTTGCTGAATTTGAGTCTTTGTCTGGATTGAAACCTAGCCCAAGCAAAAGTCATATCTTTTTCTCTGGGGTTCCTGCCTCCACAAGAAAAGATATCCTGGATGTTCTGGGTTTTAAAGAAGGCTCCCTGCCTGTCAAGTACCTTGGGGTACCATTGCTTTCCACCAGATTGACCCTTAGGGATTGCAAGCCTTTGGTGGATAAAATTACCTCTAAGACCAAGAGTTGGACCAATAGAGATTTAACATATGCAGGGAGAGTTCAGTTGATAAAAAATGTTTTGTTTTCTATGCAAACTTACTGGTCCTCTTTATTTATCCTGCCAAAGAAAGTCATAAAAGAAGTTGAGGCTGTCTTGAGGGCATTCCTTTGGTCTGGCCCTGATCTCAAGAAATCTGGAGCTAAAGTGTCCTGGGAACATCTTTGTGCTCCTAAACAAGAGGGTGGCCTTGGTTTCAAATCACTCCAAGTTTGGAATAAGGCTGCCATCTGTAAGCACATTTGGTTCCTTATCTCTGGTGGTGAGCAATCAATGTGGTGCCAGTGGGTTAAGTCCTACTTACTTAAGGGAAGAAATTTTTGGCAGATTAAAATGCCTAGTGGACCCACTTGGTATTGGAGAAAACTTCTCAACCTTAGGTCTGTTATCCAGCCTTACATAAAGTCAGTCATTGGCAATGGTCAAAACACCTATCTATGGTATGATAATTGGCATCCCTTAGGTCCTTTGTATAGCAGATATGGTGAGAGGATCATATATGACATGGGTCTCCCTAAAAACTCTAAGGTTTCCTCTGTTATTAGGGACTCTAGATGGGCTATACCGGCCACTCAAACTTGGGATATTAATGAAGTTAGAAATAGTCTCACTAATTTCCCTGACCCTAATGTTGACCTTGATGATCAACACAAGTGGACTCTTACTGCTAATGGGGAGTTTACTGTGAGTTCTCTTTGGAATAGTCTTAGGACACCTTTCCCCAAGGTCCATTGGTACCATAGTGTTTGGTTCCCTGGACATATTCCCAAGTGCAGCTTCGTCACTTGGGTTGCTATCCAAGAGAGATTATATACTGAGGACAGGTTGGTTTTGTTTGGTACTAAATCTCACTCTAGCTGTAGTTTTTGCCCTAACAGTGAGAGCCATGATCATTTGTTCTTCAATTGCTCATTTACATCCCATGTTTGGTCCCAACTCCTTGCCAAACTTAACATCCATTGGCCTCCTAGATCTTGGGTAAACTGGATTGACTTGCTAGCAACAATCAAGGGCAAATCTTTAAAATCATGTTTAATCAAACTGGTTTTCTCCACAGCAGTGTATCACATTTGGATTGAAAGAAATATGCGCAAGTTCCAAAATGTGGCGTGCTCACATTCGGTGGTTGTTCATAAGATTTCCTCTGTCATAAGACTTAGATTGATGTCCTTGAGGAATCTCTCTAGGGGGCCTCAATCTGATGCTCTTCTGACTCAATGGAATGCAAACTGAAAAGTCCGTTGTCCCCTATTGTATATACTGCCGTCACAGCTACTGTTATAGTTATTGATACTTTTGATACCTGTGCTTCCTGATATTGTGTGTGTTTGCAGGTCAGATAGGATGTTGCTCTGGAGGGCTACATCTCCACAGGGTTCACCATCAGACTCATGGAGTTTCAAAAGGAAGCTGAGAGCTACAGAGTGACTACTAGCAGGTTTGTCTGCTACTGCTGCTACTGTTACTGCTGCATACCACTGGAGGTATACTCTGTACTTACTTGCGTGCACTTAAATCTCTATGTTAACTATAGCAAGGGCTGTTGCTATAGTTCATGCTTGTTTACTTGCGATCGGATTATGCACATTAGTGGGTTGCAAGGGCTGTTGCAACCTACATACTTACTTTTTTTTTTTGGGTAATAAAGCTTGAAATTAAAAAAGGCTAAGCGAATGTACAGCCTACAAGGGGCATACCCCAGGGAGGACAAAGTAAAAGGGAAAAAAGAAGGAAATAGCGTACATTAAAAGGGGAGGCCACTAGGGCTACATGGGGTTAATTAAGATAGCAAGTTGGGGAGTGAAAACAACAACATCAAACTGAGATTTTGTGCCGTGAAGCATAATGCCTTGAACTTGGACCTTGAGTAGAAGCTTGATCATTTGATACTTGGTACCTGGTGCATTGGTACAAGGTACATGGACTTGGTACATGGCTCATGGTACATGGACACAACATGAGGATAGACAGGGGGAACAAGGATCTTGCCCCCCAAGGCAAGGCCTAAACTAAAAGAGCAACCATTTCCTGAAAATTTGGGCAGAGTTCCGTTTGAAAATTGAGCAACCCAGAAACAAGGATAACCTGAAGCTAAGAACTGCAGCATCTCTGCCCACATGGCAGCTCAAAACACAGAGTTTTATACAAAATAATCTACATAGTGATGACTAAGAAGAAGACAAGAAACACTACTCTTGATCTTCCAACTACATCTACAAAAGTTGGCCTAACAAAAGTTGTAACCGGCAAGTGTAGGGAGGAAATGCCCCCTCCCAGAAGGGACTAATACACGCCAAGGGACAGCCCCCCAAAGCTAGGCCAGAAATGTCAAAATTGTGGATGCTGATCAGACACACAGCAGTCCAGATGATACCAAACAACTTTAAATACATTAACAATCATGTCCACTGGATTTCTGGAAAATTGGGCAGCATCTCCTTTGAAACAGGTATTTAACACAGCAGGTTCTCAAAGAAAGCAATGACAAATGATAGCTCAAAAACAGTCAAAATCTATAGCAACAGCCCTTGCTATAGAAAACATGAAAGTTCAATTGCAAGCAAGTAAAATGTAGGTTGCAACAACCCTTGCAACCCACGCAATGAGTATAATCCAAATGCAAGCAATCAAGCAAGTATCTATAGCAACAGCCCTTGCTATAGAATAACATGAAGTTCGAGTAAAATGTACGATTACCTGGTGTATTAGCAATGCAGTTATGATGGAGGGGCAGCAGTTGCAGCAGTAAAACAATGCAGCAACAGCAAATACAGGGGCAGCAGCAATAAATGCCATTGAAACGGCCCCATCATGATGCTCATCTATAGCTATCTGGGAACAAATCCGCAGCAGCAGTGTTCTGTTCCTTTCTGCATAGAAACTTCCCAAATAGGAGATTGAATTCCCACAATTCACAATCCACAATCCAATCCTTGATTTAGAACCTGCATCACAAGCCAAATGTAGTCAGTATGGGATAGACTATCAATCATATGCCGCAACACAATAGACAAAGCATCATGATTATATACAAAGCATCAATGTAGAATGTCAGTAGGGATGTTCCAAGATTCCATTAAAGTAGGGGGTCCAACAGGGATTTTAGTGAGAGACATCAACCTGTTCCTAATATCAAGACATATCCTGGCCACTACTGATGGGATAGAATGCTGTATATTTTGGAACTTCCTTGTGTTTCTTTCTATCCAAACATGATAAATAGAAACAGTGAAGGACAGCTTGGCAATTATGCTTCTCAGACCTTTCCCTTTAAATTTGCAAAGTTGTGACACTAAGCTAGACAGTGATTGAGATTGCCATATGAATTGGGATTTAAGGGACACAGAATCCCAGACTTGCTTGGTGAAGGGACAATTGAAGAATAGATGGTCATGACTCTCCGAGTCAGGACAAAAACTGCAGCATGGAGAGTCAATGACTCTAAATTGTACCAATCTATCCGCTGTGGATAATCTGTGCTGTATGGCAATCCAGCTGATGATGCTACACTTAGGGATATGCGAAGGAAACCAAATTATAGGACACCATCCCACAGGAGAGAGATGAGTCCTAAGTTTGTCCCAAAGTGTTGCGATATTGAATTGACCATTATGGGCAAGTGTCCACAAGCAAGTATCCGTATGAGTGGAATTGTCTCTGTGTAAAGGAGGCAGTGTATCCCTAATCTCATTCAATTCCCATGTTTGAGTAGCGGGAAATTTCCATTGATTGTTATTGTTCAATATGACAGACACTAAGGCATTAGCAGGTATACCAGAATCATAGATGATGCGATTACCAAATTTTGTAGCCAAGGGGCCTAGGGGGTGCCAATTATCATGCCAAAGGAAGGTTCTAGAACCATCCCCAATCTTATACTGAATGTATGATTGTATGAGAGGACGAAGTTGCAGCAACTTCCTCCACGTCCAAGAAGGACTGCTGGGAATTTTAACTTTCCAGAAACACCTACCTTTGAGTAAGTAAGACTTCACCCACTGACACCACATGGATTGCTCTCCCCCAGAGACCAAGTACCAAATATGCTTAGACATAGCAGCCTTGTTCCAAACTTGGAGGGATTTAAAGCCCAAGCCACCCTCTTTCTTAGGGGAGCACAGTTGCTCCCAAGATATTTTAGCCCCAGTGTTCCTAAGATCAGATCCAGTCCAGAAGAAGGATCTAAGAATAGATTCAACTTCTTTAATGACCTTCTTAGGGAGAATGAATATGGAGGACCAATATGTCTGCATGGAAAAGAGAACAGATTTCACTAGTTGTACTCTCCCTGCATAAGATAAGTACTTATTTGCCCATGATTTGGTACGATTGGTGATTCTATCAATGAGAGACTTACAGTCAGAGTACTTGAGCTTAGTGGAGATGAGAGGGACCCCCAGGTATCTAACAGGGAGGGATCCCTCTCTAAACCCAAGAAGTTCAAGAATGGCAGTCTTAACTGAGGGGGGAACTCCGGAGAAGAAAATGTTACTTTTTCCTGGACTAGGGGAGAGTCCAGAGAGGGCCTCAAACTCAGCTAGTGCCTCTTTAATGCACTGAATAGAGCTCAACTCCCCCTTGCAAAAGATCATAAGGTCATCAGCAAAGCATAGGTTGATAATCTTTGTCTTGTCACATCTCCAATGGAAATGGAAGTTGGGATTGAGGGACTTCTCTTTAAGTATTTGGGTTAGCACTTCCATGACAATGACAAAGAGGTAGGAGGACAAGGGATCACCTTGCCTCAGACCCTTCTTACCCTTGATGAAACCAGTGGCTTCTCCATTGATGCTTAAAGAGTAATTAGCTGTTGTAACACAAGCTTTGATCCATTGAATCATGTGGGGATGAAAATTCATAGATTCAAGAATGTCCCACAGGAAGTTCCATCTAACATTGTCATATGCTTTCATAATGTCAACTTTAAGTGCACACCTAGGTGAGGAGGAATGCTTATGGTAATCCCTCATAATTTCCTGAGTGAGGAAGATGTTATCTGTTATTTTCCTACCCTTTACAAATCCAGATTGAACTGGATCAATGAGATGGGGTAGTGCAGTCTGGATTTTCTTGGATAAAATTTTAGCAATGCACTTGTAAACAGTATTACAACAGGAAATTGGCCTATAATCCCCAACTTTCGAGGGGTTAGGAATTTTAGGGACAAGTGCAACACTGGTAGAATTAGCCTTAGTAAGGAGCTTGCCAGATCTGAAAAAATTTCTAACAGCAGATGTCACATCAGTCCCCACAACATCCCAAGCTTTTTGGAAGAATCCCGCATTATAACCATCAGGACCAGGGGCTTTATTGGGATTAAGCGACATGAAGGTTTCCTTACTTGCTTGATTACTTGTTCATTGTATACTTACCAGTGGATTACTTAGAGTTGTCTACCATCATCTGGACTGCTGTGTGTCTGATCAGCATCCACATTGTTGAGTTTCTGGCCTAGCCTTGGGGGGCTGTCCCATGGCATGTATTAGTCCCTTCTGGGAGGGGGCTTTTCCTCCCTACCTCTTTTGTTGATTTTTATGTTATGCTGCTGCCCGCTGCTGAGTACTGCTGTTGGAAGTTCTATCTCTTCCTCTTCCTCTTTATTTTCTTTTTCAGTTGCTGCTGTTGTTTACGCAGTGGCTGGCACCTTGAGGGTGCTCCAATTACGAACGGGTCATGGCGAAATTTTCAAAATCTTCTCCTAATTTATCCAAAAAAGATTCAAGTTGTGGTGTATAGTGGCAATTCAAGGTTCAAGACTATAGCGGGCTATCCATGCCATTCATCCATCTTTTTTGCAATTTCAAGATCAAGATTCAAGTTTAAGTTGTATTGTGTTAGATTGTTGTCGTGTTTTGTGTGGTGTTTCTCTCTCCTCTGTTAGATGAGAGCGAAACACCCAGTAGTCTAGTTTTTGTTTATCACTTTTTGTTTATCACTTTGCCTTTATGGCCATCTATCCCGTCGGATTGTGTCGGGTTTACGCATTATTTTCTTTCTTTTCTTTTCTTTTCTCTTTTGTCCTCCCTGGGGTATGCCCCTTGTAGGCTGTACATTCGTTTAGCCTCTTTTTATTTCAAGCTTATTTATCCAAAAAAAAAAAAAAAAATTGTTAAATTTCTTTCAGTCCTATGTAGCCATTTGGCATAGGTTCCGCACTTTTATTTCTTTCCTTGTTTTCTTTTTCCTCTTGGGGTATGCCCTTTGTAAGCTGTATATTCGCTTAGCCTTTTTTCTATTTCAAGCTAATTAAAAAAAAAAACTCGGCTTTGGCTACTTCTACATGTGAAAAGCACCAGGAGCTATGAGCAGTACGAGTTTGAACATCCGAATATGACAAGGCGTGCTCTTAAGATTTCACTTGGTCTGTGTTATTTAAATCAGTCTTTCCCGATGGCTTCATTAGAAATTTTACCAACAGATGGTATTTTGTGTTACATAGCAATTTGTCAACATTTATATTGTATTGTGTGCAGGATATCTATCATCAATTGAAGATCTAGAGTTAATTGAGCTTCCATTGAACGAATATAGAACTGCCACAAATATTACCGATCAATTCGTAGCTCTTGCGGCCATAGCTCAAAATCTTGGAAAGACCTGTGATGATGTTCAGGCTGACTTTTATAGCATGTGGTAGGATGACTTCTTGTAACTCTCTTTCGATATGAAGATATGTTTGAATGAGATTTACATAGGCATTCTTCTTTGTGGGAGAAATTCTCCTTGCATACAAAGTCCTCAGAAAAGTTACTTTTGATACCTACTAAACGACTCAGTAGGCCTTTTGTTTAGAGGTTGAGGTATTGCGTTGAGAATAAGTGGTTACGAAAAAATTTATGTTTTTTTTTTCCTCACCGGGTTGTGGCTAAATGGTTTCTCTTCAAGCTATTTAAGACATTCCTGGGAATGTTGAGAATGTTAGGGAACTCCTAAACCATCCAGCATTCAACCTGTGCAATCGAAACAAGGTAGGGGTTTCTCTCTCTCTCTCTCTCTCTCTCTCTCTCTCTCTCTCTCTCTCTCTCTCTCTCTCTCTCTATGCATGCACGCGCACATGTGAGGCACATGTAGACATGCATACCGGCTTATATTACACACAACAGTTAATTTCTGCGAGTAATCCGACAATATTTGCATAAGTGAGAGACTCATTTTTGTTTCTTTTGTGCTGCAGATAAGTGCTCTAATTTGTTGATTTTGTGGGTCTCCTGTGGATTTCATGCTAAAGATGGCTCTGGGAACAAATTCTTGGGCGCGCGCACTGTGTAAGGCGCATGTAGACACACGCATACAGGCTTATATTGCACACAATAGTTAGTTTCTCTGAGTAATCTAACAATATTTGCATAAGTGAGACTCATTTTTGTTTCTTTTGTGCTGCAGTTGTATGCTCTAAATGGTCAATTTTGTGAGTCTCCTGTGGATTTCATGCTAAAGAATAAAGATGGCTGAGGGTACAAATTCTTAGGGGAAATGGTAGGGCAGTTGGACAAACTGAACCCTCAAGTCTGATTGGAGGATTCAATTTTCTCGTACTATATAAATTGTGTCTTGATGACAAGTAAATTGTCTCTCTCGACTGCAGGTTGGTTTCAACTTTAGCGTAGGCTCTTTCATTGGCTTTCAATCTGATATCTTAGTCACCACTTCAAGAGCGTGTGATTATTAATTTCAAGATAGCTTCATGTCGGTTTCGATTTGTTGTAAGCTGTGTGCTTGTATCTATCTTCAGTCTAGGCAGCTCTTTCATTGGCTATATAATCATGTTCTTTTGTGTGGAAGAAAATGCAGTTCACTTAATTTTGTTGAATTACCTTCTAAAGCAGAAAAAGTTTGGTGTTACATACAAGGAAACTAGATTTAAAGTAGCTCCCACAAATGCCTTGACTATGTCTCATTTTGATGGTATATATGGTTTCTATTTCGAATGTGTGTAAACATTTACACTAGAATATTCTTCTTTCTTATCCCTACATGAAATGATTTTGAAAAATCATTTAAGGTATGGAATCTGTTACTGATTTGGTTGAATACAACTACGAAGTGCTGGCCTCTATCGCTGCTTTATTTGGCAAAGTGTTCTGGGAAAAAATTCAGCAAGGTTTTTGGATACTCTAGATTGGATGTATGTAGCTGAAGGGTCCTGAGCGTCTGCGGCCGGGTTGGAGGTCTGTCTGCCGGCTGCTTTAGCTCTATCACGCTTGGAAGCCTTTGCTAGCCTCTCGGCAACTACGGCCAAACGAACAGAAAGGACCAGGGAGGGAACGGAAGAAGGTGCTCGGCGAGGGTCGTCAGTAGGAACATTGAAGATGTCTAGGCCGACGTTGTAACCAAGGGTGAAAGACACTTGGTGTGTAGCCTTAGCGAACTGCACCTAGGCTTTAGCATTGAGCTCATCGGCTTACTCCTCGCCTGCCTTCTCTACCCCCTTCACCTCCACGTCGACGAGCATCTTCGGCAGGTCCGCCTTCAGCTTCTTCAGCTCCTTCGCGACTTTCTTTTTGGCCATTTCGGAGAGAGCGAGATTAGTTGTCAGCTTTTTCTTGTCGGTGTCGGCAGCCCTCTTCTTGAGGTCAGGGACCTCGGCTTCAGCTACTACGGCCCTCTCCTCATAGGCTTTTGCCTTGCCCTCGGCTGCCTTAGCCTTGTCTTTCGCGTCCTTCGCTTTCTTTCGAAAGGTCACGCGGTTGTTCAGCAGCTCCACTTGATCGTCATGCACTCAGCAGGCGGTCTGGGCAGCCTGCATAAAAACCCAGAGACAAAATTCCAATTGAAAACGAAGGATTTCTAATTGATTACCTTAGCCAGATGGTAGAAGAAGAGGGTATTGTTTTTTGCCTGGCTCTTGGAGAGGAGCTACATGTCCTTCGACAGATTGGTCATCCCCAAAATGGCTCTGCCGAGGGTCAAATCCTCCTCCAATGGGGGTGAATAGTTGCACCTCGGTGGGAACATCCTTGGCCCCCATGTCGATCGATGTGTGCACATTCTCCCCCTCGGCCTGATGCCTTTTAGGGGAAGGCTCCATTGCCTCCGGCCTCTGGCGGGAGGAGCTGGGGACATCGGTTGTGGCGGCTTGGGCTGCGGCTGGAGTTGAGGCAGGCTAATTTACGCCCTCCCCCTGCTGCTGCTGCCTAGCCTCGTCTGCGGTGAAGGTCCTAGGGGCGCCCGGCTGGACTTCCTTCGGTGCGGTGGAGAACTTGGTGGGATCGATTCTTGCTGAGAGAAGCTGTGCCTGCTCCTCTCTTTCTTTCAGGATCGACCTCAGGTTGCGCCAGGGAGCCATTGGGTCAATGACGACGGTGACGAGAGTTCGGACCTTTTGAGCGGTGATATCACGCCCTCATTTTTATAAAACATAAATAAAGGAATCTCTTACAATTAATAGGTCAAATGTTAAAGATTTCCATAAATCTTTCCCAAGAGGTTTCCATACAAGGGTACATCCTTAGCCCATTGGCAATCAAGTGTTCGGGCACCCTTGCCCCAAAGGTGAAATCAAATATTATCCCTTAAGTTATTACAATCCAATGTCAAAGATAATGAAAAGATTAGAGTTACATTATCATCTCCCCAAAAAGTTAATGCATAGTAGATGAATAAAATAACTCCAAGTCATGTCTGCTCATCATCCAAGTCATGCACTTCAAACCATGCACGATCAAAGCTGGATACCTGAAAAATGAAAGGGTGAGTACACGGCCCGTAGGAAAACTATTCTATTACCGCTAGGTGTATAAATATGATGCAAGCACATGGGGTCAAGATATGTCAAATGGATGTACATATGTGAGTACAAGTAATCAAATCATTAAAGAAAGAACTAGGAAGCATCGAGTACTCGAATTTTATGCCAAGTGTCCAATGTCATTTCCAAGTATCCACACACTCAACCCAAACGTTCAAATCTTTTCTAAGTACCCAACACCGCCCAAGTTTCTATTTTTGTTTCACCAAACTACCCAAGTTTTTCACACAAGTCTAAATCCAAGTTCACCCATCATGTTCTGTCAAAACACAATGGATAGTCCAAAAATCTTATTTTTCATTTCTTTCATTGAAGAAAAACCATCATTTTCATTAGTACTAGGGATTTAATCCTCTGCCGGATTCCATAGGCTCCGCGTGCCTCTGCCGAATTCCATGGCCTCCTCATGCCCCTGCCGGATTTCCATAGGCTCCGAATGTCTTTGCAAAATCTCACCAAATGATGGCATTGGTTTAAAACACCTCATTATCACAGACATTTCATTCAATTTTTATAACAAGTCTATTTTTCCCAATTTCATTTCACCAAAACACATCTTTTGATAAAATGGGTTACACACACATTCACACACACACTTTCTAAAATCCAACAAATGTCCACGTGACATTAGATGACGTATTTGCTAATGTGTCTACAATCCTTGAGTCAAAACATGGGTGAAAATGATGCCAAAGGCCAAATACAAGAAGAAATGAGCAATCGGGGATCAAACGGACGTAAAAGGATGGCCGAAAACCACCCCGAGGACGGGCAGCTGCTGGAAATTGTTGGGACAGCAACATATGTACAGTAACAGTGCAGATTTTCACCTCTAAGGTGTGGAATTTCAACCCAATCACAAATGAGGTGGTTTAGGCTCAAACTAGAGATACAAGGCAACAATTAAACATGGAGGGAGGTCAATTTCACTCCCAATTTCATCAATCAACAACCAATTTCATTGATCAAAGGATCAAAGTAGGAAAAACCCACATAAAGAGGGAAAACATGATTTTCAATGAAATTGAAGCCAAGAACCAATTATGTGCAACAAATCAAAAGTATACAACTGGAGAGAGTAGACATTGTTCCCCTACCTCAAGGTTTGCTTGAAAATTGAAGAGGAGTGAAACCCTAGGTGTAGAAACCTCCAATCCCGAATTTGGAGCTCTCAGTGTGAATACACGGCAACCCAAGCTCCATAGAGCGCATAGAACGCGAAATTGACCTTGGTTCTTGAAGGGATTGAGTGAAGAGGGAGAGATTTGAGCTTGGAGGGAGCAAAAATGGTGGAGAGAGAGGAGAGAGAGAGAGAGAGACGGTCGGTGGAGGAGAGAGGGAGAGAGTGTTGTTTTAATTTTTTGCAAACTTCCCCCGCACACTTCCTGTTATAATCCCCTTATTACACCCCACACCCAAATGTCCCTTGTATATATAAAATGTGACCCCACCTCACTAATTTCAATCCAAAACTTAGTCAATAAATATTTTTCAACATTCCTCACAAAACCCCAACTTTTATTTTCAAAAGTAATTAAATTTTCTGGGTCTTTACAGGTGAATCCTTTGTAGATATGCAATCCTTCGTAGCCCAGCAACCTCGGCACGTCTCTTCCCGGACAAGACAACAGGGCTATGAGTATCCCAGCCCCACCAGCCCTTAGTCTCTTCGACTTCGTGGTCACGTCTACAAAACAACACAAAGGCATCAATACATGCGCAACAAAAATTTAAAGATCAATAAAATAAGATTGACTTACTTGGCTCCCCCCCTAAACCTAGGGATGGGATCTCGGCGAGGGGCGTTCGGCTCAATCAAAGCCAGTCGAATTGGGGGTTGGATGGACCAAACTCGAAGTTGCCGGAGACCTTGACAAACTCCGTGACCCATTTATCCATGTCGGTGAGCTAGGACACCAGATGGTTAAATCCCAGCCGAGTGGACAGATAATATCGTCCGTGTGTGGCGTTGTGCCCCATGTTGTACATGAGGGACAACTCGTGCATGGACAGCTGAAGGTTGTTTTCCCTAACTAGAGCTATCGCCGAGTTGTCCTAAAAAAGTTGATGGTGAGTTGGCACTGCGTAAGCTCATAATGGGCCAGGTAAGCCCGGAGGAAAGGGTGAAGGGGGAATCGGACTCCTCCCTCGGTAATGGCGACGAGCAGGAACAAGCGTAGTTGTTCGAGAAGACCAGTCTTCACTCAGTGTAGGGCTCAATTACCATATCGTCTGGTATTTGATACTTCTGGCGGAATTCCTCCATTTCTCCCGGCGCCCCGCTGATGTAATGGGCGTAGGGGTTAGGAACTGTACTGGCCGACGACGGGGAGCTCGGCGCATTGGTTTCGGCACCAGCTGCCTGTGCAAGTGGATTGGATGTGACAGCAGGTTGAGCTCCGGTGGCCGACGAACCAAATCCGTGCTCACCTCCGCCTTCGTCGTGCTCCTCCTCTTCTTCGAGGTCGTTGAGTCAGATGGCCGGCGGACAAGGAACGTCCTAGATTCGCCGTGGGCCGAAGAGATATTCATCCGAACGCTGTGGCCCAAGGCAGCGATTCGCTCGGCGTCCCTCAGGTCGAGTTCGTCGCAGGAATCTGAATCCGTCCTGGAACTTGGCATCTCCGCCATGCCGAAGAACCTAGCAGAAAGTGCATGGGTGACAACTGTTAGATGGGGCTAACTTCGTCCCCTCATGAGGCTGCCAACCTCATCACTCCAGACATAGTTGTGTGAAGGCCCCTCGGTCGAAGATCTCCGCTCGAAAGGCTGTGTTCAATGGGGAGAAGATGAACAATTTGAATACCTAGGTTTTCTAGGTGTTCGCTGCTTATCCCCTCCCACCACTCAACGGGGAGAAGATGAATAGTTTGAATACCTGGGTTTTCCAGGTATTCACTGTTCATCCCTTCCCACCAAACTGAACAGAGGTCTAGTGCAAAACGTGGAAAACTCACGAAGAAAGCGAAGAGAGATGGAGTGACGCACAAAGGAATGAAAAAATCAAAGTTTTACCTGAAGATTTTGCAGAAAACAACTCCGAAAAAAGCTTAGAAGAGGGAGAGATGGACAGCGACGACGGTGGTTGACGGTGGAAGACAGAGGAGGATCATCAGAGAAGCTTTGGTGAGATTTCTAGAGAGAGAAAGAGAGAGAGAGAGAGAGAGTAAAAGTGCTCTATCTCCCTCCCTCTCTCCTTTTATAGACGCTAAAGGTTGCAACGATTGGGCTCCTCTTGCCGCACCGAATTCGAAGCGTCGCGTTGGGCGGGAAATGGTACGTCTCTCGATTAACCAGCGGGAAGATGGCACGTGGCAGACGTTACAGATGACTATTAATAACCCCCCTCATTATTGGTGCCACCTGTCCTCGCCTGCAGAGAATCTCTGCGGCGAATGAGACAAGCCATCATTTACTACGGATGAAGGCACGCCTTCTGGCTACACGTGGCAACTTATGTGCCCCCTAGCTTGCGGTTTGGATAAGAGATTTGACCTCATCCTTATCCGGTTGGGAAGGACTTCTTGGCACCTTGTCCTGTTGTTCCCTTGGCTTTCGGCAGAGATCAGCTCCCCCGTTGTTGTCAAAGCAATTGGAGGATCTGAGGGGCTATTGCCCCCTTTTGGTCCTTGGCACGATCCCACCACTCGTCTGTGATCTCCATCGAGGGACACAGGAACTGGGGGACCAGACGTTCGGACACACGCCTTGGAGGGGTTACCTCCCATTTATTGGTCCTTTGGCGGATATAGTCCATCGGATGACACGTTGCACTACTGCTTTTAGAGTTGGGGCCTAAGGGTCTGTCTAAAACTGCTGATGGATCATAGGAACCCTCGCCGAAGGACCTGAAGTCAACCTCGACGAGGTCTCAGTAGTTAACGTGGCCGAAGGTGAATCATTTGCCGAGCGGTAAGGGATACGGTGTAAAGTTGGAGTAACGACAAACCGAAAGCCATGAAGGCTAAGGGTATCGCCAAGGGAAATTAATGCGATGTGGGTCTAGGACAAGAGCAACACTAGGCTGAAGGCCACAAGGATTAGAGTTTTGGCCGAGGATAGTTAGCGATGTGACAGGTGACAGATGGGATTGAAGTAGTGTCAGGCGGCGTTTGGACGGTGCTATCAAGGCATCTAGAGAACCACATGACGAACCAAGGGGTATCCGTGAATTGTCGATTATTCAGGCATGCTATTGGGCTGACATCACCCGAAGCGATGAAACACTCATTGCTTGCCCATGTACTTAGTCAAACAAGAACGTCGCGTGGGGGTCATGGTAAGCGTGGTGAGCAAGCTTCCCTTTGCCTATAAAATGGAGGCTTGCACACCAAATGAAGGGTTCTTCCTCTCACACTCTCACTCTCACTCTCTCTAAAATACCTCTTTCCATACATAGTCACACTTCTCATCGCCGATGACTTACTAGACCTCGGAGTGTCTTCCCGGACCAACACCGTCTGGGCGATGCGTTAACGCAGGTGTTACTTATACAGGTCCTCTTCTCAGGCGAGCTTGGAAGACCTCAGACCAACCTTACCCCTCTTCTCACCCTTTCTACCCGTTCCATAAAGACAACAGAGGTTCACCGAAAAAGCAAACCCCATAATTGGTGACTCTGCTGGGGATCTGAGGGGCTATTGTAGCAGCCGAGGTCACAAGGATCAGCTAAGGTTCCAATAGAAGGGTTTGCCCCCCTTTGATCCTTGGCAGGATCCCACCACTCGTTTGCGATCTCCGTCGAGGGGCACGGGAACTGGGGGACCAAACGTTCAGACACACGCCTTGGAGGGTTTACCTCCCATTTATTGGTCTTTTGGCAGATATATTTTATTGGATGATGCGTTGCGGATATACTTTGAGAGTTGGGGCTTAATGGTCCATATAAAACTGTCGACGGATCGCAGGAACCCTCATCGAAGGACCTGGAGTCAACCTCGATGAGGACTCTGTAGCTGACATGGCCGAAGGTGAGTCATCTACCGAGTGGTAGGGGATACAGTGTAAAGTTGGGGTAGAGGTATCGCCAAGGGCAATCAATGCGACGTGGGTCTAGGACAGGAGCAAAACTAGGCCGAAGGCCATAAGGATCAGAGTTTTGGATGAGGATAGTTGGCAATGTGACAAGTGACAAATGGGATTGAAGTGGTGTCAGGCGGCGTCTGGACGGTGCGTTCGAGGTGTCTGACGGACCACATGGCGGATAGGGGGGTATCCGAGAATTGTTGACTGTTCAGGCACGCTAGTGGGCTGACGTCAGCCGAAGCGGCGAAACACTCATTGCTTGCCAATGGGCTTAGTGAAAGAAGGACGGCGTGTGAGGGTCACTATAAGCGTGGTGAGCAAGCTTCCCTTTGCCTATTAAATGGAGGCTTGCACACCAGATGAAGAGTTCTTCCTCTCACACTCTCACTCTCTCACTCTCTCTGAAATACCTCTTTCCATACATAGTCACACTTCTCACCACCGATGACTTACTAGACCGTCAGAGTGCCTTCCCGTACCACCACCGTCCGGGCTAGGCGCTAACGCAGGTGTTACTAGTGCAAGTCCTCTTCTCAGGCGAGCTTGCAAGACCTCAGACCAACCTTACCCTCTTCTCACTCTTTCTACCCCGTTCCATAAAGACCACAGAGGTTCACTGGAGAAGCAAACCCCACTGTTTACGTTGAAATGGGTTTCTCTTACTATTATTAAAGAAAGAAGCCAATAAAACTTTAGAAGTTTTTACTTATTTGGGTTTGAATTTGTTGATTTGGGGAAATTTGGGTTCTAGTGATTAGCTTTGGAATTTTTGACCTTCACTTTTCACATGGTTTGCTTGGAATCGGTGGGGCTATTCACATACACACTTTCATGGCTACATATATTAACAAGTAAATACACATGTAGAAAGAAGAGAGAGAGAGAGAGAAAGAGAGAGAAGGAAAGTGCACTGAGGAGAGGAGAGTGGAAGGTGAGAGAGAGAAAAGTGGAGAAGAGAATGCATGGGTAATTTGGACATTTCCGTTGTGAAATTTGGTGATTCTGTTACTCCCTCCGTCCAAAAAATATAGTCCCTTTGGGAGTTCTTGCCACTTTTCATTGTCATGTCTTATAATCTATTGTTTTAGGTGATGTTAAAAACTTTGTATTTTAGATTTAATTGAGATTTATCAAATAAGATCCCATATTACATATGAAATGTTTTATTGAAAGATATAATCGATTTTTTATCCGGTTAGAATATAGCAAGGCCCTTTTGGGAGTTCCTGCCACTTTTCATTGTCATATATCTTATAAATCTATTGTTTTAGGTGATGTTAAAAACTTTGCATTTTAGATTTAATTGAGATTTATCAAATACGATCCCATATTGCATATGAAATGTTTTCCCGATGGAAAGATATAATCGATTTTTTATTCGATTGGAATAGAACGAGGGACTATATTTTGGGGACGGAGGGAGTATGTTTTTGACCCCACAGTCACTGAAGGGGGTGTTTGTGTATTGTCAGCAAAAACATGGGAGGTCAGTGACATTTTAGAAATCTTGGAGGATGTCTCTGATTTTGTTGAAAACGTTAGGGGAGGTCAGATAGATTTAGAAATCTAAAAAAGTAGGAAAAAAACATTCTATAGAAAATAGTTGAAAAATATTAGAAATATTCATTTCTCTTGTTTTTAGTGAACTTTTTCAACTTTTGGGAACAAGTTATTACCTTTACTAATTCATCACAACAAGAGGGAAAAAAAAGGTTCTTGCAAAGTTTGAAGAAAGTGCACTATGAATGAAATCAATAAACAAAAACCCATTTTACTATACTCTGTAAGATA
Source organism: Vaccinium darrowii (assembly GCA_020921065.1). Lineage (NCBI taxonomy): Eukaryota > Viridiplantae > Streptophyta > Magnoliopsida > Ericales > Ericaceae > Vaccinium > Vaccinium darrowii. The sequence goes on along the minus strand of CM037158.1, from coordinate 22,600,404 downwards.
CATTATTAACTTCTAGACAAAATCACTGATTTCTTTTACTAATATTCAAAAAACAAAAGGAATATTTTATTTTTTTAGTTGGCTACTTTATAATTTAATTTCAAATTATAAAACACTTTTGCACTTTTTAATATCGACAATCTACTAATAATCTACAAATATGTAGTAAAAAATTAGGTGAAGTCATTGCAATTGACCTTAATTTCTTATTGTCCTTTTGTTTTCAAAATTAACGGTGTTAGACGTTATTTGATGGAAAGGGGGAATGTTGAGAACAATTTCTAAAGTAAGGAAGGTTAGAGTAATTTTTCAAACTTCAGGGGAGGTCAGTGTTTTTGTGTCATATAACACCACATTTTTAACTACACCACTGGAGATGGCCTAAGGTAGGTCGGTTTTATTTCATAATCTAAATAGAGGTTTTTGTTATTGTAAGAAATCTCAAGGGAGGTAAGCGTAATTTGCCATTCAAACTATTGTTTCGTAAAACGCACTTTACTGAGTATTGGATCCGCATGAGATCTTTCCAAGAAATGAAGAAAGCTTGACCACTTAGAACGACTTTCAAAATCAAAGGAAGAAACCTATTGTTTCGTAACACTTATCCGCCGTTTGAACTTTTCCAATTAATTCGGCTGCGAAATATCTAACGTTGCACATCACTGGATTCTTACTAATCTATCCTTGGCGTTGGGCCCACTGCCGGCCATACATCATGCAAGCACATTAGATTTACCAACCACTAAACCAGAGTGGGTCAATCCTTTTCCGGGTTAGCAGGCTCCGGATCAACTGTCCCATATCCCCTGTCCCAACGCGAACTCCCAATCTGTCCCAACGCGAACTCCCAATCTTTGCAAAATGCAATTTTATGGCGCCCACTTCTAGGTCCCACACAAACCATTCGAATCGTTGAATAATTTTAAAATAATTATTAACGTGGTCTTGGAGAAAATCAAACCGATTGGATATTTTTACATTATTCATCTAACAGAACATATCCTGTGAGGGCTCCCTCACAAAAAAAGTGCGGGAAAACAGTTGTGGGTCGTTGGATCATATGCCCTTCACGCGATCCAACGGCTCATAACTGTTTTCCCGCACTTTTTTTTGTGAGGGAGCCCTCATAGGAAACTTCTTGATTCATCTAATTCTTTGATTTTTATTCAGAATTTAGGACCCTACCAGTTTGAAAGAATCTTTGAAAAAAATTATAAAATTGTGAGCTCGGAAACCCATTAATCTGAACCATAAGAGTTGTAGGGCTCGTTGAGAAGAGCATCTTGTAAAAAAATTATCTTGTTTGGACATCGATATGTATGAAAAAAACTCATATTTTTAGTATTTTGATAATTATCGATGTCCGAACAAGATAATTTTTTTCTTGAATGCTCTTCTCAATGAGCCCTACGACTCTTATAGTCTTATGGTTCAAATCGATGCGTTTCCGAGCCCATAATTTTATAACTTTTTCCAAAGATTGTTTCAAACTGGTAGAGTCCTGAATTCTGAATGAAAATCTAAGAATTAGATGAATAACGTAAAAATATCCAATCGGCCTGATTTTCTCCGAGACCACATTAATAATTATTTTAAAATTATTCAACGGTTCGGATCGTTTGTGTGGGACCCGGAAGTGGGGCACACAAAATTGCATTTTGCAAAGGTTGGGAGTTTGCACCAAAACGGTGCCGTTTTGGGTTGGGACAGGGGATGGGGACAGGGGATATGGGACAGCTGATCCGGAGCCGGTTTAGCAGAGTTTTCATTAAAACTATTGTATTCTCAATGTAGTTAAAATTGAGCGTTGTTTTCATTAAACTGTATTTTAATAATATATATGAGAAGAATAATTTGTGAAAAGATACCGAAAAAATTAAAATACTATAGTGGAAATTCAACCAATAGAAATTTTGCAATGATTTTTTTTTTAACATTAAACATGAAAATGTATTCGATTCCTGTACTTTTCTAAAACAATTCTTGCACACCTTGAAATTATGATAGATTTAGCTATCATAACTCTGGCCCATCCTAGGTCTATCTTGATGATTGGGACTGTTGATATTTTAGACTTCGTCGAGAACTTTATGTAAGCCCAAAATTCATGTTAATCGGATGTCATTTAATGTGCTCTCGAAGCAAATTTATCTCGCGAAAAAGGGTTTAGAAAATATTGCAGTATTGGATAAAAACCCTTTTACCGAGTTAAATGTATTTCGAAAACATATTAAACGATATTCCATCAACATGAATTTCAACATGTCTAATGATCTTGACGAGGCCTAAAATGTCAATGGTTCCGATCATCGAAATGGACCCAGAAAGAGCCGAAAAATGTCTTGGGCGGGACCATTCAGTCCCATAAAAGGGGCTGGAGAGGATCATATCCTATTGCTAATTAGCCTTTAGATATTCTGGAACTTTTTCCTAACAGGAATATCTAATTTAAAGGGATGTTGTACAAGGAATTTCTCAATACTAGAAGGTGGGCACCCTTTTATTTGTATGCACTCCAATAGAGGATTATACCCCCCTCCAAGAGTGTTTTTTTCTTGGACCCATATATAGAAGTTTTGAGTCCAGCCGTCTATTGAACAGGTGTTTGGGTGGTTAGACTTAGACATGGAGTAGTTTACACTTTTGTCCATATATAGGCTAATAAAGCATAGACAATTCAATTTATTGGCAATTTGAGAAGATAAAAACTCGAAACAATGGAAGGACACAAAATAAGTGCTCGACCTTTATATATATCATTCCTTTTTAGTTTTTATGTTGGGGTTTTTTTTTTTTTGAGGCTTTTGACAAAGATCATTTGAGGTTAGCTTGTCAGAATATTAGTAACCTTGGGAGAGCGCCAAGCTTAGTACCTTGCCAAATGAATGGTTCAGCACCCATGCCACGAACTAGTATGTTCTGGTGTGAATTTTTTTTTTTTGGCGAGACGATAGGATATCAGCTAGTGTGTTAATTAATTGCTAAATTATTAAGAGGGCCAGCCAATTTCTTGAAATCAAACCCAATATATCATGATTCAAAGGAGCGCTACACAAACGTTAAGTCAACTCCCAATATTATTTTGTGGTGGTTATAGAAGGATATACATCCTCCGTCCCAATTCTTGTTCCAATTAATGTTGTAAATGATAAAACGAGCAAAAAAAAAAATACTTACTCCTTTTATCCCAAATTGCTAGTTAAAATTGCGTGCCATTTTTCAATTACTTGTATCTTTTGATTGCTAATGTTTTTCATGATTTTGAAAGTTTTGTATGATAGAGTCAACTGAGATCTATTAAATAAAATCGATATTGTATATATTTTGAAATTTATTTTGATTGATAATGTTTTTTTATAATTTTGAAAATTTCGTACAAAAATGGTGTCTGTTATGGTGTGATGGCGTGTAGTTTTTTTTTTTGGTAGTAAAAGTGTTTAATAGTATGTTGGAAATGTTGATGAGGGTCGAATTTGTGGGGGTTGCGGGTAAGGGTGTGGATGAGAGAGAGAGAGAGAGATGACTTTTGAGGGGTGAGGTTGACGTCAAAGTCTTTACATCATAAGCCATAGGTCATTACGCGCCTCTACCACCCAGATGCTTCCTCTATCATTCCTAGAAACTTCCGTCTTTTCTTTTCTCTACTCTATATATATACTGCTACTAGTCTATTTCTTTTTAACAATATTCCATTGGCTATATACACCACCAACCCCTTTGCCTGTTGTGTTTTCTCATATAAATAAAGAGAGAGCAATCACCCCAACCCAACCTCATACCCATCCATATTCATTCCTAATTCCTCCCCCTCTCCCTCTCTCTCTCTCTCTCTCTCTCTTGGAGTGAGTTAATTATTCCATATATATTCTACTGTTGTGTGCTTAATTTTGGGGTTTGAAATTATAATGGCAGCTGCCAAACGGTTTTTAAACGATTCGGGTACAGACTCGGACCACCAGTCAAATGGAAAACGAATCAGAAGTACGAGACCTTCTTTTGCTTCGTATGTACTCTCTGGATCATAATACCTACTCCTATTTTTGCTGCAATTCTCTTCTAGCTTCTTTTCTTTTCTTGTTTGCGAAATTAGTTAATACTTAAGCTTTTATTTTTTTCCTCCTGATGTTTTTGTTTGAATAAATCTTCCTTGTTGATTGATGCAGTCAGTGCCTTTACTGGACTTATTTTTGTTTTGGTTTTCTCTCTCTTGTGCAGTGTAATAGGAGAAGTGGTAATGGTGAATTGCTTAAACAATTTCTGTTCAGCTTTGGAACCAATGCTTCGAAAAGTGGTAATATATATGACTGCTACCAACATACTCCTATGTTACTCCGCAATTGCATATATTTTCTTATCGAAACATCTTACTATATTTCATACTTTTTGTTTGTGTACTTCATTAATTCTTCGATCTTTTCACATGATCATGATGTAAAATACTGTAAATATACATTAGTGACATATGAGGAACTCTCTAGTCCGGGATCCCTAAGTCCGGGACTCATAGTTTCGGATCAAATTTTCATGATCCAAACCGTCCAATGTGTTTAAAACGTGTTTTCAAGGATCCTCGCGAGAAATCATCCAAAAACATACTGGGAATGGCTTGATCTAAGCAGTTTTTCATAAAACTGAAAATGTACAGTTTTGTGGAAAACTGCTCGGATAAAGCCATTCCTGGTATTTTTTTTAGACTATTTCATTTGGAGACCCTTAAAAACACTTTTTAAACACATTAAACGGTTCAGATCATGCAAAAACACTTTTAAAATATTCAAAACACCTAAAAACCTCCGGTCCGGGATAGTAGGTGGGTGACATATTACACATAATCTCTGACGTACAGCTGATATTCCACTTCATGATTTTTAATTTGTTATGATATATATCACCTGTAAACGATGATGTGATCCATCTCGTTATTAATTTGATGTCAGATGTTAAAATTAATTAGTAGTATAGCGATTGGCTAGAATTAATTAATTAAGTTCTAACAAATGTACTGTAAGTCATTTCAGGTGAGTGAAGAGGTGGAAAATGGGGTGAAGAGGGGTGCGAGGTCATTAAGTAGGGCGCCTTCGTTGAGAATTCAAGCATTGGAACCATCAAGCTTGCAACTTATATTTAGCAAGAAACTTTCTCTACCCATATTCACCGGAAGCAAGATAATGGACATCGAAAACTCTCCACTTCATATCCTTCTTGTGGACACAACTGGTGATCGTTTGGTTCCAGTAAGTCTTCCTTTTCCCATAAAAGTAGAAATTGTTGTCGTCGATGGGGACTTTCCTCCTGGTGGTCGGGAAACCTGGACTAGTGATGAATTTGACAAGAATGTGGTGAAGGAGAGAACTGGAAAGCGACCCTTGCTCAATGGAGAGTTGCAAGTCACCATGAGGGATGGCTTTGTGCCATTTGGAGAAGTTGAATTCACTGACAATTCAAGTTGGATTCGGAGCAGAAAGTTTAGACTTGGTGCAAGAGTTGTTCATGGCACTAGCCGGGATTTTAGGGTACGTGAAGCCATGACCGAGCCTTTTGTTGTCAAAGACCACCGCGGAGAATGTAAGTTTCCTTTAGCTTGCTAGCTAGCTAGCAATTTTATCTCCTTCAATATTTTGCTTCCATCAGCATAATCTCACAAACGAACATGCTTTTTTTTCACACATTTTCAATCAAAATCACAATTCTATGCACAGGAAACTGTTTAGTCTTTTGTTTTCATATATCGGATGTGACTGTGACTCGCGGTCTTCCTATATGTATAGCACAACTGATCGATACAAAACACTTATCACATTAATTCTAACGTCTAGTTGTTTTTATATGTTCTTAGAATTGGTACATATGATTTTGTTTTTGTATGGCGATTTATTAATTTAATTACATATATAGAACTCTGCAGTTTTAACAAAAAACATTTGAGTAGAACAAACACCAAATATCAAAGGCACATGGACCTTTTTCTATACGTTATCCACTGTTTGTTCTGATTTTGGCTGTTTTACTTAACATGAGCAGTAATTGAGTATTTTGGCAATTTTACTTAACATGAGTTGGTACGCAACTTATCTTCTGATTCTTAATTTAATAAATGGGGGGCAAATCCAATAATATTTGGTCAAAGCATCGGTCCTTGGTTTAATTATTAAAATGAATTAACGTCAAGGGACGGATCAGCTGGGAGAATACTAGTAGGATAATCTAGGGTATCTTTTAATATATGTAAACTTATCTCTATGTGAGGTGAGGATTACAGTGTATATACTACTGTAGTAGTACAAATTAATTAGTGAAGTGATCCCTCATAAGTATGTTTCAGATTGGTCCAAGTGGTAATATTGCAACGTCACGAAAAGAGAGAGAGAGAGAGAGAGAGAGAGGGAAAAGTGATAATCCTAACCGTGTGGATGTTTTACGCGTACGTAGGTCCGACCACTAGTAGTGGTGGCTTCTGGTCTATGATTTGTCACTATATTTTAAGGCAATCAATAAATAACTCCTCCTAATGAAATCCCAATATCATATAGATTTAATTAATTTGCCCACAACAATAACATAAATTGTTGGGAGTACAAAAGCTACAACTTTGATATGATAGATGATCACATGTTTTAACTTACCAGCCACGTACATGGTCAAAAATATAAAATAAAACCACTATGAACTATTCCGGTGACTTGGGATTATTTTAGCCTAAAAAGTTCAGTATGTTTTATTATTTTTTTTAAATTTTTTTTTTATTTTTGGACTAATAAGTAATTTCTACAGCATTTTAGGTCAAAATAAGTCTTTTTTTCCCCCTAAATAAAAAAAAAAAAAAACATGTTTAACCTTTTAGGCTAAAATAAGCCTTAATGTAATTGATAATTGCACAACTTCAACTTTGTGGTTAGTTTCCTGGGGTCCGCTTTAGACAGTTCACAACATTTGTAATGGTAGATGTCACGGTGTTAGATACTAGGCCAACCTAATACATCATTAATTTGCATCAACTTTTTTAGTATTATTGGTTCGTCTCCGCGAGAGGAATCAAAAAAGTAAAAAATTATGATCGAAGCTTAATTTTTTTTTTGAATAAAGTCAAAAAGACATATTTTTACACTTTTTTCGATCTTATTCCAAAAATTTTGAGTTCTAAGCATAATCGGTTACCTTTTTGGATTCCTCTCATCGAGACGAATCAATAATACACAAAAAAATCGATGCAAAACTAATAAATACCAAATAAAAAATCAAATAAAGATAATAATTCAAACTGACTTTTTAAACCAAAACACACCTAGTTTATGCTTTAGTGGTGCCCATAATAAACTTTAATTGCTGCTAATTTGCTGTCTTGTAGTCCGATGCAAGAAGACAAATTGTTGTAAATCACACGCTCAAAGTACTGGGACTTCAGTTCAAAAAAAAAAAAAGTACTGGGACTTTAACCATATATCAGAGGATTTTTTTGGTGCGGGGCAGATATGGTTGGCGTAGTACTCGCTTAGGCACATCCGGCCATCCAAATATGCAACGGACGGTTCGGATTAAAACACAATTTTCCTTTTGTTTTTAATTGACCTGACACTTTCAATCGGGATCGTCTGTTACAGTTTTGGACGGCCAAATGTGTGCAATTGGGCACTACGTGGTACCTGCTCAACATTGAAATTTTTTTCCATACGTCATGTCACCTGTGTAAAGATTTGACGAGCGATCTTTGGTAGCCAAATAGGATAAGTTTCGGATGTATAAAGTAAATGGAAATTCTAAAATCAGCTCAGTGAATTTTCGTTAAAATTTTTAAAAAAATTAAAATATGTAAAAATTATATAAAAATGTGTGAAAATATGTTAAAAAAGAAAAAAAAAAAATACATAGGAGTGTTTTTTTTTGGTCTTCTCATTTGCTAATTGTTATGTTTGCAATATCTAGATAACTACATTCTTATTGATATAGGTGGGAGCAAAAGGAGTTTTAAAAGTTTGGATATACGTTCATACATTCCTTCACATGCAGTACTTTTCACTCGTTCTACTAACATTTTTGTACGTTAATTAGCTAAAGAGTTAATTAGTGTGGGGTTGACATTTTTCTTATTTATAGGAGTAATATTTACGTACTGCATTGAAATTAGTCTTCCTTTCCTTGTATAGTATTAGTGGGTTGACTTTTGTTGATTAATAGTGTTGACATATGTACAGTATACAAAAAGCATCACCCGCCCATGCTAGAAGACGAGGTATGGCGATTGGAGAAGATTGGGAAAGATGGGGCTTTCCATAAGAAGCTAACCTCCATGGGTATTAACACTGTTCAAGACTTCTTGAAGCTCTCTGTTGTTGATCCATTCAAGCTCAGAAAGGTATACTTTCTACTACTACTACTACTGCTATTTACCATGCATTCTCCATCACATTAATCAGATTGATCGATCAATCAATTCTAGTGAAAAAGAGACAAGGCACACAAAATGGTTTTTCCCCTCTGTCCCGACTTCCTTTCTACTGTTCCCTATGTCAGTCTCCCTTTTAATTTGGTCTCAAAGTTTTAATTGGTCCAATTTTGGATTTCCTTGGAACTCATTAATGGAATTATTTAAAGAGCACGGATATTGTCCCTAATGTATGACACTTTGGCCACCAAAAAGAAATTAGTTAAAAAAAAAATTAATACTCCATTTGATTTTAAAATAACTTGGACTTTCTTTAATTTGAAACAGATATTGGGCATTGGGATGTCGGAGAAAATGTGGGAAGTAACAATAAAGCATGCAAGGACTTGCATTATGGGTAACAAAATTTATATGTCCCGCGGCCCAAATTACACCCTCCTGCTGAATCCTGTATGTCAAGTTATCAAGGCTGTGATAAATGAACAAACATACCCCACAACCGGAATCACCACAATGAATAAGGTATGTGTTTCATTTAACCGATGCACTCATTTCTTGAATTACTTTCTTCGAGAAACCAATTACAGTACTAGATTCTAATTTCACATATACAGTAGTACTGCTGTTTCTGTTTACTTATGCACTTATGTTGATGCCGATGTACTCACCTCAGGCCTATATTGAGAATTTGGTGAGAGAAGCCTATGCTAATTGGAATTCCTTGGAAGAAGTTGATGGACTTTTGACTGACACGCCTCTGCTATTAACCCAAGGTAGTTTTTTTTTTTTTTTGTTGTCTCTTTTGAGTACAACTTGCAATTAGTAACAAGAAATAGAATACAGAGTTTTGGGATACTTCTGGGTGACAAAAGGCATCCTCCCTTGATTGAAATACAATAAAACTAGGAAATGAAATCAAAACAATTAACCATGACTTGTTTTGCTTTCTTCGCAATTAAGGATGTCCCGCACACGTAATTTATTTGCTAAATTTCTGGTGAAATATTCTTCATACAAATCATTTTCCATCTACTAATGTTGTAACATCACTGTGCACATTACAGGTGATGTCATCGAGCAGTATCCTAACCATCATCAACAGAGCCTCGCAAGATCATGTCAGCAATTATCAATAACAGATCGAACCATGGAGGTGGCTTCAGCAACAACTAACACAAATATGGAATGCCATGATCATTGGCTTGTTAATTCAACACTCTTCAGCAGTCCAATTGAAGCTGGTGTTCATTGCAACTTCTCTGAGTCCTCATCCGATGATGATTTAAAACCCACAAGGCGTTTCATCCACCACAGCTGATAGACTGATGCTATATAAAATGATCCTGGAAACTTCACCAACTTGGACGTTCAGGGCTCCCAACTCAATAAATCTCAACCACCCATTTAAAGTTTCTGCTAAGTTTCAGAGACAAAAATTCTGGGATCATTGATTCATTTAAGCATATATAGAGCCGCCCTTCTGTAAAATAACGTGGCTTGGCACTTGCAATATTGGAGAACAAAGCTCTTCTAGATTTTTTTTTTTTTTTGCCCTTTTGGTAACTTAGATTATACTCCCTCCGTTCCTATTTGTTTGTCCACTATGAAAAGTCGTGCCACTTTTCAAATAAAAAAATAGTGTTTTCATGTATTATTTTTCAAATTTTTTTACACCGAATTAAAGTACTCATCGTGTACTTTAATTCGGTGCGAAAAAATTTGAAAAATGATACACGAAAGCACTTAATTTTTTGATTTGAAAAAAGGCAAGAGAGAGAGAGTGGGACAAACAAATAAAAACAGAGAGAGTACTAAATCAACTTGACATACAGAGGCACATGCGCATCCCAAGAACAAGACTACAAACAACAATAGAACTAACAACTAAACTAAAGAACAAAGCTGCAAACAGATACATCAACAAGAAGCAAAAACTTTATCTTAGATTTACCAATCAACACAACAAACAAGTCTGACTTCATGATATTCCTCCGAGTATTAATGCAGCATCTCAAATCTTTCTCAATCCTAGCTATGAAAGAGCCTAGATCCATAGCTTGATTCCTGAAAATCCTGCCATTCCTCTCCTTCCACAAATGATAAACAATTGTAGTTAAGGCCATATGAATTAAATCCATTCTCTCACAATTATTAGTACTTGTTGACACGGAATTCTCCAGGGACGAGAGAATTGTTAATGCCAACACCGAGTGGTGTCGTGAGAGTGCGGGCGTGCCAGGAGATACGAGATCTCCAAATGTGAAGATGGAAAATGCGCCTGATCTTGAAACCTCCTTCAAGCGTTGTGATACTTTATAAAGAGGAACTAAAGTAATATGGTTCGAGTGCCTTGAACAAGGACTTCAATAACAAAAAGAAAACAAGATTCCATGGAAGAAGAAGAAGGAGAAGAGAAAGGAGATGAAGATGAAGAAGAAGAGAGATGAGAAATAAGAGACATGATTGAGAAGGAAACAATCGACTAACTCGATAGTTAGGAAATAAAACTACATGCTGCTGTGAGCTTTTGGTGCGTGGACCTTTGTAATGTTGCACAATGACTTGTATTTATAGGCATCATTTGCCTATGAATGGTTCAGGAGATTTCGGATCCACTAAGCATATCTTCTGTCCACTTTCTTCAGAAATCTTCTCCAAAGCTGCCAAGTGTCCCTTTGACTCAGTCATCCCCTTTTATTTGGTGCTGCAATTAACTCCTAGGCCGCCAAGTGTCTCAATACTTCTATAACTAACCATTTTCCACAAAAAGTGGTAACTAACTCCTTGGAGGCTTTCATCCCACGTGGCAATAACTACCCACTCTCCTTGATTTAAGCTTCATGCATTTGAAAGAATGTCTAATGCTCTCACATATCGCCACGTGTCAGGAGATTTCCGTACCAGGAGATGTCGTGCTGACAAATGTCCCATATGGCCGAAATTAACTATTTGTGATTTTATCGAATTATCACATGTTAATTTTGGCCTCTTGGAAAAAATCATGGGATAAACTTTGCTTCCTACAATTTAGGTAACCACCTTATCACTTTCAAAAGATGCATTATCTCCTAAATTGTAGGGAATTCGGCTTAGGGATAAATCCGAATTCAAATTAAAGTCTTTTTTAGCCAATATTATTGCCTCGTGTTAAAAATTAAAAATTATGGTACAAACAGTACTGTGATTAGTGTTGGGAAATGAATCCCAGAACCCAGTAATTGCGCGTATAGATTAAACAACAAAAATAAACACAAACCCTACAAGGCAGAATTAGGGTTTACCTCTCATCCGTAGACACGAACGCCGGTTGACTTGTTTATTTTAGAACTTGACAGACCTGATTACTGTATGCAACAAACTTTACTTGACAGTACCTCATGATCTTCTGCCATATTCCCTTATATCTCGATCATGTAGCCAAGTGTGGACTTCTACGTGATCTCTTTGTTCTCTCTCTCACAGCCTCTATTCTAATTTTCTGAATGACTGTTGTGTGACCTAGAGAACATACCGATATATTTATAGGGCTAGAGCAGGGACCTGAGGAGAAATAAATATGCGCTCCTTGTGCAAATAAGAAAACCTAATCCCACCCGGATTCTATTCTTATTTCACAAATTATAATTTACACCACTAAAGAATTATAATTGCACTCCCATCTTTATCTCGATTATATTTCAAGCTCCATGTTATTAAATACTTATTACTCTCCCTACGTTAAGATTACAGATACCCGTTGATTAAATGTCGATTACTAACAATCTCCCACTAATCAACATCTTATAAAACACCTTGAGACTAACCACTTAACTTATTCGATATGTCGGATACAAATATCCACCTGCAGGGTTTGACATAACCGAAACTTATAAGTTTACTCAAGGGGGTATCATCAATCTCTAACGAGACGTGGATTCTATCAATAATTAATATCCATATATTTCGTGCATATAATGTTGTGACCCAACTCACCAAGACTATTGACCGTAAAAAAGATCTCACTTTATAATGAATCAAAGTCAAACAACATTAAATGTATATATGTATTAATTATATCCAGATTAAGAGCATAAGTATTCTTAATAACTATAAGGTTCTAACTGTCTTAAAATGTCAGTACTAAGACAATTACCTTAAAGCGGTCCTGTTCAATACACACAAAAATGTACTAGCACAATGAGTCGGAACTAGAACCGTTCCCTGTAGTCAAGACAAACCTACTAAAACATTGTACTACAATCCTACTAATGGTGTGTCAAATTCCATCTAAGATTATGAACCAAAACTTATATTCCACAATAACCGATGATCCAATCTTCTGTGTGTAAGCCGTACTCTACACACTGGATCATCTAATATGTAGAATAAAAGACACATGCACAACATACAATTATATCATGCTAACATTGCCCATAATAGATTCTCATCAAAAAAGGGATAAAATTGATTAATAATTAACTAATTAAATATTAATCCATTACATAAAAGCATGGCTTTTAGTATAAGTTTCTAACAATCTCCCACTTAGACTCAAAACCATGCTTCCACGCATCTCACTTCCATTCCCTTTACGTGACTATCAAAAGTTTTGGCATGTAAGCCATTCGTAAAAGGATCTGCTAGGTTGTTTGCTAATGCAATCTTGGTCACAGCTACATCACCTTTTTATACGATCGCTCGAATCAGGTGATACTAACACTCGATGTGTTTTCCCTTCCTATGAATCTTTGGCTCCTTCGAGTTAGCAACTGCACTACTATTGTCACAATAGATTGAAATTACTGAATGTATCGAAAGTACCACTTCTAGACCGATCAAGAAGTTCTTGAGGCAAACGACTTCTTGGCTACTTCAAAAACTGCCACATACTCGGCCTCTATGGTGGAATCTACAATACACGATCACTAGATACTCCACCAACTCATGGCTCTGCCTCCTAGGGAAAACACATATCTCGATGTTGACTTTCTGGAACTCTTATATAACATAAATCTTAATCTGCGTACCCACAAGGCACTAGACTGTCTGACTGGTACACCAACGTATAATCCTTAGTTCTTTTCAGATACTTGAGTATACATTTTATATCAATACAATCTTCTTGTCCAGGGTTAGACTGAAATCTGCTAACCATGCCGACAGCAGAGCAAATATCAAGTCTAGTTCACAGCATAGCATACATGAGGCTTCCTATTGTTGAAGCATTAGGAACTCCCTTCATTTTCTCCATCTCCTCAGATGTCTTAAGACATTGATCCTTGAATAGATTGACTCCGTGTCTGAAAGGAAGCAATCCTTTCTTGGAATCCTGCATGCTAAAACGGGCAAGGATCGCATCGATATAGGAAGCTTGAGAAACCCAACATCCTTTGCTTGATCTCGCAAAAATTTAATCCCAAGGATGTGACCGGCTTCTCCTAAATCCTTCATATCGAACTGGCTGGATAACCAAAACTATACCAAAGATAACACTCCGACATCGTTTCCGATGAACAAGATATCATCCACATATAGCAATACAAACACCACCACATTTCCATTGCGCTTCTTGTACACATACGACTTATCCAGACATTGATCAAAACCAAAAGATTTGATTACTTGATCAAAACGGATGTTCCAAGACCTAGATGCCTACTTAAGTCCACAAATGGACTTCTTAAGCCTGCACAACATGTGCTTTTGATCTTTTGCAACATGTGCTCTTGATCTTTTGCCAAAATTCTGCATCTTTATCTTGTAGTGCCTCTTTGTGGTTTCAGGGTTTGGCCTGTTGTTCTTCAGGGATCATATCACAAGATTCTCCCAACTGGTTCGAGTTCTATATTGTTGTGCCATCATATTACTACTCTTATTGCTTTTATACTCTCCCATCTCGGCGGGTTGTGTCGGGAATTACGCACGACTTTATTTTCCTCAATTATCCCTATCCTTGCGGGTTGTGCAAGGGCACCCTATCTTTTGTCTTTCCATCTCCGGCGAGTTGTGTCGGAGTTTTGCACTTTGTATCTGTTATGTTTATTGCATTTTTGCTGGTTTATACCTATGCTGGCGGGATGTGCCAGTACTCTCATTTTCCCTCCCCGGCGGGCTGTGTCGGGGACCACACACTTTTTCTTTCTTTCTTTTCCGTATTTTGTCCTCCCTGGGGTATGCCCCTTGTAGGCTGTACATTCGCTTAACCCCTTTTAATTTCAAGCTTGGTTTTACCAAAAAAAAAAAAAAAAGATTCTCCCAACAACGTATACCAATTGGGTGAAACAATAACCCTCCCACTACGACAAGGAATTGGTGTGTTAACAACAATTTCATTTGATGTAGCCTCTTGTACTATTGGTATTGAAGAAGTCTGTGCCGATCTATTTTCTCTCAATACTTCTAGAACAATCTAACTACTGGGCTTGTGATCTATGACATAGTCTTCTTCTATGTATCAAGCATTGGTGCTAACAATGACCTTATGATCCTTAGGACTATAAAATAGAGCAACTTTCGTTCCTCTAGGGTACCCCACAAAAACAAACAAACATTTGTCCTTGATTCCAATTTATCTGCTTTCCCTTTCAGCACATGTGCTAGACAACCCCAATTCTGAACATGCCATAGACTAGTTTTGCTCCTAGTCCACAGTTCTGTGGGTGCAGTTGGTACTAGCTTAAATGGTACCAAGTTAAGCATGTACGCTATTGTTTCTAGTGCATGTCCCCAAACGAATTTAGTAAATTTGAATAAGTCATCACTGATCTCACCATATCCATAAGAGTCATTTCTTTCTTTCTGCTACACCATTATGTTATGGCATACCTAGCACAGACAACTAGGATGTAATCCCTTCTGCTGCCACTAGTTCCTAAATACTTTCAAGAGGTATTCGCCACCACGAAGAGATCGCAGTGTCTTGACACATTTATCCAGACACTTTCCCGTTTTCGGTCTATGCTCCTTGAATTTCTCAAAGCATTCGAACTTACGATGTATCAAATAAATGTAACCATGTCTTGAGTAATCATCAATAAAAGTATTGAAATACTCAAAATCACCTCTACCTCGAATGTTCATAGGTACGCACAGATCAAAGTGAACCAATTTCAAAGTTTCATTGGCTCTCCATTTTCCTGAAAAAGGGCATCTTGGTCATTTTACCTTCCAAACAGGATTCACAGACCGGAAGTGCCTCCACTTCTAATGAACCCAAAGATCCATTTCTAACCAGTCTAGAAATTCTATTTAGATTAATGACTTAGGTGTAAGTGCCAAAGATATGTTTGGTTCAACTTATAAGGCTCCTTTCTCTTATATGGCAATTTATTAGTGTTATTCAATTCATTTAGTTGCATTGTAGGAACGATATCATTAATAACGTAGAGATTGTCATCTAATGAACCATAACAGATAAAATGTTTATTTAACTTAATAACCACAGAGTTATTAAAAATAAACCAAATATCCATTACAACCAAATTAGAAACCGAAACTAAGTTTCTCCTAATTCAATGATTATAAAGACAATCTCTTAAAATTAAACGCCTACTGCAACTGCTGCTACTTTTGTAGTACTTCCCATATGTAGATAAATCTTTTCATCACTAAGTCTCCTGGTTTCCTGGAACCTTTGCAATGAATTGCAAACATGATTAGTGGCACTCGTATCTACACACCAGGTACTGGTAGATAACACTGCTAAACATGATTCAACTACTAGTGAAAAAAAAATCTCCTTGATTATTCAATTTATTGAGATAACACTTGCCGTTAGGTTTTTCCACTCTACCTCCAAGCTCATAAATTGTCTGAGGAACCGTTGCTTGTTGTTGAACCTTTTCCTGCTTCTTGCTGCCTTCCGGCAAAGAAGTAGAAACATCTTCAACTACAATTACAGTTGTCTATTTATTAACCAAGAGACCCTTGGCTAATCTAACGCTCTTTCAACAGTTTCGTCAAATAATAATGCATTTTGTTCACATTGTAATTCAGGCGGAACTGCTGAAAAGGCTTAGTAAGTAACTGGAGCACAATATCAACCTGGGTTTCCCCATTGATTTCAGCTCTTGGGATTTCTAGTTCATTCAGAAGACCTATTATCTTCAGAACATAATCCCCTTACTAGGGTTCCTTCACCAATGGTTAATTCCCCAAATCCCACATTACAACTTGCCTAGCCGCACCCCAAACCTTTAATTTAGGTTATGCATCATGTCATAGGCAGTTTCCAAAAACTAATGTTGATATTGCAATACATTCGACATAGAAAATAAAATGTAACACCGCGCCATCTCATCAGTTGTAACCCAATCCTTATATACCGGATTTCAGGTTCTGTTGCAATTTCAGTGGGTTTGATAGAGCACACCTCAGAGAACACAAATTTGGTCCCCTAAGCAGTCAACACAATATCCAGATCCTTTTCTAGTCATATAATTGAGACTAGTAAATTTGTTTGACAATGTCATCAAGTGGATTGAAAGAGTTCATTTTTTAATCTGAGAATCACATAACAATCAATGATGAAGGGCAATAAAAAAAACTTTTTGCAATTCTATTAAATTGGTTCCTTCAACCAGTCTATTAAAAGAAAAACATTAGCAACCCTACACGCCGTGAAGAGTATGCCTCGATGGGTAGGTCCACTATTCTTCATCATTCGTGCGGATAGGCACAACCTTTTAATTTTACTATCTAGACACTAAACCGTGCCCCAAAAAATTAAATAGCTAATTTGCTTCGGTCTTATAAATAAAAGCAGTGACTCAGATGGAGATGATACTTGTTATTTATAGCTAAGTGTATACCATTACCTAACCTCAAAATCCATTGTTCCGTAATGAACTACCCCAGATGGAGGAGCAATCCATACAACAATTATCTTGGAGTTATCCTCTAAGGAAGTAAGTACTGATGATGCCATAATTAATTTCGTCTGATGGGGATGAAGGTACTAAAACCAACACACAAAATTTAATTATATCATCTACATACTAGTAATGGAGACCATGGGATTTATACAAAATAAACTCCCTCTCCCACTTAGTAATTTAAAAAATTTGCGAGGGTTATCAAAATTAACATGTTTGCAAAAACCGTGATCTAGGTCAAAAGCCAAATATTACCATGTTGTCCAAATATGGTAAACTATCACACATGCAAACAAGATGAATATACAAATATTCATAAAAAGGAAACATAAATAATATGTATCCCAACTATTATGGTCAAAGATGCAATCCTTGAGCAATAAGGAATCCTTCTAGTCTTGAAATCCTTAAGCAGTCAGAAATCCTTCGAGTCTTGAAATCCTTAAGCAGTAAGGAATCCTTTTCAAACTTGAAATCCTTGAGCAATATGTATGTTGAAGACTTAGATACTTTGAATCAATCAAGGAAACCAAAATCCAACCATACTTAGGCAAGAAAAATCGGATCTGAAATTTTTCCTAAGTAAACTGCACAGCCTTCAGTATTTTGGACTTTTCTCCCTCATTCGAACTCCAATTGAACTGATTCCAATTGGGTTGGATTCGAAATTCAATTATCTACAACTTCTGTGAAGAACAGAATTTCCAATTCCGATGTTTACTGGGTTAAAACAGCCTTGCAATCTGACCCCAAAAATTTGAAAAAATTTTGCTGCGAGCCAAACATTCTTTTTTCTTGACAAAACTTATCTTCTTGTCAAAAAAGATTGTTTTCTCTGTATCGTATGCCCCATTACAGAATCTGTAATCTTACAACAGATCTATATATCTAAAACGATACAACTGAAGAAACAAATATTACATCAAAAACTTATACCTCCCACAGACTACTATTACAGATTACAAAACTAAACTTGTAATAAAAAAACAGTAATAGTAATCACACATAAAACAATTACAAAGTGTGGGATCCAATCACACAATCAAAAACATGCGTGACCATAATAGTGGGATAATCGGTTCTGCAAAACAGACGTTAGAACAAACTAGAACTCTGCAAAACAACGGTTAGCACAGTTCTATATCTATGTTCTATGGACAACATGGCTTGTTTAATCCATACGCATGATTACAGCCTGCTCTGATACCACTGTTGGTAAATGAATCCCAGAACCCAGTAATTACGCGTACAGATTAAACAACAAAAATAAACACAAACACTACAAGTCGGAATTAGGGTTTACCTCTCATCCGCAGACACGGACGCTGGTTGACTTGTTTATTTTAGAACTTGACAGACTCGATTACTGTATACAACAAGCTTTGCTTACACACCCAGGGGTTGCCCCAGTGGTTAGGGCGAGTGCCTGACTTTAGGGGTAGTCCCTTTGGTCAGGTGTTCGATTCCCCATAGGGTGAGTACCTGTGCTAAGCGGGGGGCCGTGACTGGTGTGGGTTGTGCCAGCTCCCTCCGAGGTTTGGGTCGTGCCGTGGGTCCAATTAGTGGCCTATTGTAGGGCTGTTCCTCGGTTATCAAAAAAAAAAAAAAAAAACAAGCTTTGCTCAACAATACCTCATGATCTTCTGCCATATTCCCTTATATCTCGATCATGTAGCCAAGTGTGGACTTCTACATGATTTCTTTGTTCTCTCTCTCACAGCCTCTATTCTAATTTTCTGAATGACTGTTGTGTGACCTAGAGAACATAACGATATATTTATAAGGCTAGAGCAGGGACCTGATGAGAAATAAATTTGCGCTCCTTGTGCAAATAAGAAAACCTAATCCCACCCGGATTCTATTCTTATTTCACAAATTATAATTCACACCACTAAAGAATTATAATTGCACTCCCATCTTTATCCCGATTATATTTCGAGCTCCACGTTATTAAATACTTATTAATCTCCCCACGTTAAGATTACAGATACCCGTTGATTAAATGTCGATTACTAACAATCTCCCACTAATCAACATCTTATAAAACACCTTGAGACTAACCACTTAACTTATTCGATATGTCGGATACAAATATCCACCTGCAGGGTTTGACATAACCGAAACTTATAAGTTTACTCAAGGGGGTATCATCAATCTCTAACGAGACGTGGATTCTATCAATAATTAATATCCATATATTTCGTGCATATAATGTTGTGACCCAACTCACCAAGACTATTGACCGTAAAAAAGATCTCACTTTATAATGAATCAAAGTCAAACAATATTAAATGTATATATGTATTAATTATATCCAGATTAAGAGCATAAGTATTCTTAATAACTATAAGGTTCTAACTGTCTTAAAATGTCAGTACTAAGACAATTACCTTAAAGCGGTCCTGTTCAATACACACAAAAATGTACTAGCACAATGAGTCGGAACTAGAACCGTTCCCTGTAGTCAAGACAAACCTACTAAAACATTGTACTACAATCCTACTAATGGTGTGTCAAATTCCATCTAAGATTATGAACCAAAACTTATATTCCACAAGAACCGATGATCCAATCTTCTGTGTGTAAGCCGTACTCTACACACTGGATCATCTACTATGTAGAATAAAAGACACATGCACAACATACAATTATATCATGCAAACATTGCCCATAATAGATTCTCGTCAAAAAAGGGATAAAATTGATTAATAATTAACTAATTAAATATTAATCCATTACATAAAAGCATGACTTTTAGTATAAGTTTCTAACAATTAGTACTCTCTACATCTCTTTTTAAATGTGTTGCTTCGTAAATCCAACTTATTAAAGAACTTTTTTTGGTAAAATTATTAAATCCAACTTATTAAAGAACATCATCATTACTCCTTTCACATCAACTTTTATCTTCACTTTACACCTTTTACATCAATTTTTACCTCCATTTTTCTAAATTATCCTCATCTTCTACTATCAACTCTTTACCCATTAACTTTTCAAAAGGCAAACCAATAAGGCCTCATTTGATTCGGGTATTAGGTACCTGGGATTGGACTATTTGTACGTAATCCCACACAATCCCTCGTTTGGTTCCTAAAAAATCACATGGGATTAACAATCCCATTAGTCCAATACGTATGGGATTGTGTAATTGAGTTCAATAATTACAAAATTGCCATGGAAATGAAACCCTTGTACAGATTGTTTCATTCTTCTTCTTCCTCTCTTGCCTACTCTCTCTCTCTCTCTCTCTCTCTCTCTCTCTCTCTCTCTCTCTCTCTCTCTCTCTCTCTCTCTCTCTCTCTCACACACACACACACACACACACACACAACAAGCTATGGAAGATTGAGTTCATCATTCTCTCCATTCACGATTTTAGGTTTTCCGAGCAAACCCATTTCGTCAGTACGGGCTGCAATCGAAATAGTGAATTCATGTTGAACTTTGTCTGGACTTCGTTATTCCGAGAAAACCCATTTCATGTTGAACTTTGTTGAAATTTTTTTCCAGATTTGTTTCGTCTGTAACCCTTCTTTTTTTTTTTCCCAGACTTCTTGTTTGTTTCATAGAGATGGGTTTTTGATTAAAGACCTCGAGTGTTGTTGGCTCCTTCATAGTGATTTCACCCGAAATGTAGTGAAAATGGGTTTCTAGGTTCTTTTAGATAAGATTAGGACAATCTGTTGAGGAATCGAAAATTTGGGTTCATAAGTATGAAGATTGCCTTTGCTGCCATTGTAGATCTTTTGAGATCTGTTTTGTCTTGGCAACCTTGAGATCTTTTCTTGAAATTAATCCCGAAATTTAGTTTAGAGAACCAAACATGGGATTGACCAAAACAGGGGATTGTGTGAGATTCAGTACAAAGTTAGTCCCATGACAAATAGTCCGGGACTATCAATCCCACCTATTTTAGTCCGCGAATCAAACGAAGCCTAATTGTACAAACTTTTACCGTTCACTTTTCAAAACACACAGCTAGTAAGGGACAACCCAAATGGATTACTCAACTCTTAAAAAGGCATGGATGGAGTAATTCGTTCAACTTCTTGGCCAAGAGGATAAGGCTTTCTTTGCATCTCCATCTAACCCAAAAAGAATGATCACATCTGTCAGGAAAGGGGACAACCGAAGTAGAGGTGATCATGGCCCAAAATTATTGAGCACACTCGCAGAATCATAGGCGGCTCCACCATTTGGGAATTTTATTATTAGTAATTTTGTTTTAGGCTTTTGCAGTGGGTCGAAATAATTAGGCCTAATGCAGGTTGGTCCAATCCAAGTCAATGGGTATAAACAGGCCCAAGCAGCCAGCCGCTGCTCTAGCCCTCGTTCTAGAACGCTCAGTGAAGCCGCGAGACTCACATCATCTCTCTCGGGTTGGTCCACATTCGGAGCACGATGAAGAGTGGAAGATCATTCGGAGCTACGGAATAGAAGATCCCACATGGTGCAAAAGCGCCAATCCGTAAGGAACATGTGGCTAGATCGTATTGACCAAATGCAGTGTAACCGTCAGGGTTTCGTATGGGTCAGACATGTGGATCCACCTCCCCATGACGCGTGTCCCGGCTATAAGCTCTACCTTCAAGCCAAGATAGTCTGTAGTATGGTTCTGCCACGTGGCTCCCCAAATGAGCCCGACCAGCACGCAGTGCCTGCGCACCATCGTGCGTGACGTTCGGTGTTGAGAAGAGGATGTCGGCCATGTCACTTGTCACGAGGGAGTCACGCGGGATTCTAACCCTGAATGTGAAGGCACTCCTATAAATACTACAGTGATAAACCCTGAGAGGAATGTGTGGACACCCCTCCGAGGATTTCTCATCGATTCGGAGTCGCCACCCGAATTTTGGCGGATTGTCCCCGAGGAACCGAACTCGATAGACTCGTGCATCATCTTTTGGATAAGGTTTAGATACCGATCCATCATCACCATACCATCTTAGGTTCGGGAGCTCGGTTACGAGAGGGGAAGGGTTTTAAGGCACCTCCCTCGCCTGGTTCAAAGACCGATCTCTACTAAGCTTTTGTGGGATCATATAAAATGTTTATGACTCAACTTAGAGCAAATAATGGGGAAATGGGGAATGGGAGCCATGTAACGATGATAAACACGACAATGCATTACGGTGTATGCTTGTGATTGGTGAACTGCGTGAGTGATGATGAAATGCAAATACAAGCTATCAAAAGCATCAAACAACAAGTGAAGATGTTAGTATGTACAGAATAATGCTAAAACAATCTACACAGACACCACAAACTGAACCAATCTGATCTCCTACTAGGGGTTTGAGCGCTCAAAGAGAGGGTTTGAGCGCTCAAAGAGAGGGTTTGAGCGCTCAAAGCGCTCTCACTTACACATGCTCATGATGATTCTGCATTGCTGGAAACATGATTTAAACATTGTTGTTTGTGTGAAGACAACATTTTGATGACTTAACAGAGTAAAAATGATCATATAAATATGAAAGTGATGCTTATTAACAAACCAAACAAGGAAACCAGTACAGAGGGAATGAAAGTATAACCTTGAAAGTATTTCAGAACACACAGAATACAGTGAGCATGCTGCAATGATGAAAGTGTTTGATGAACCAAAAAACAGTTTGAGTGCTCAAACTAGGATTTGAGCGCTTAAACCGTCTTCATGGTTTGCGCATTCTGATACTTCCCTGCCCTTGTTTGGGTCATCAACAAACTCAAGACGGCATATAATGATACATAATACTTTGATATCCCAGAATCATTGTAGACACCCCGATTTTGAACCCAGGACGCGCTCGAGCATTCCCGATGATGAAACGGACCAATCATGACTACCCGAAACTTGTGAGAATGGCTTGAACTTGATCAAAATCAACCAAACATTGCCAAAAAGCCTAAAATCACCCAAAAATAACCAAACCAAGCAAAACCACCAACCTGCCACCAGTAACCTTGAGCGCTCAAGCTTGAGGCTTTGAGTGCTCAAACCCCTGAGAAACACCTTGAGCGCTCAAAACTCTGATCCCAGTCAGGAATCTGCAGGGTATCTCATCATGAGATTTTCTGCATGGGAGCGTCTGGGGTGATCTCCTACGATCCTAATACGTATAATACACTCTAACACAACCCTAAAACTACACCTAAAACTACTCCTAACCCACTTTCAAATACAAACCCACTTCCTCTCTCTCCTCTCTTCCCTCCCACTCACTCTCTATAAAAACCACTCACCACCCCTGGTTTCCAGGTTACCAACTCTGATACCCCAGCTCTCAATTCCCCAAGAAAACATCCTCTCCCTCTCTCTCTCTACAAAACCACTCACTCACCATCCAAACCACTCATAAAAACCACTCTTCAAACTCTAAATTCAACCTTTGTTCATCAATCCATTTCATACATTGTCTCATCTACCCAGAATACCAACCAAACGTCCATAATCATCTACCATCAAAGCCCAAAATCAAGTTCAAGTTACAATCATTTTCAAAAAGGTAGTTAAATATGTGAAAATCTCACTATTTTGGTCCTTCTGAGGAAGACCAGTAGATCCAAGCAAGCTTTCTATACTTGCATTGGGCTTACAGGGTCTGAAATAATTGAACAAAACAGTTTTTAAATTCACAGTTGCAATAGGCCTTGAGCGCTCAAGCCTCAGGCCTTGAGCGCTCAAACCCAGTTCTAGGTCAGTCACTGCTTTGCTAATTTTTACACTCTTCACTGGTTTTGATCATCATTAAATGGTGAAATATGTTCATATCATTCTCAAAACGGTTTATCTCCATCTATAAAGTGCATGCATGAGTATTGATCATCTATTTCATGATGATCAAACATCAAAACCTTTGAAAATCTTATATTTGAGTGCAAAACAGTGACTGTCCAACTTCATAAATCTTTATTTTATGCATTTATGGTCCTTAGAAAGTATCAAAATTCATTTTCAAGTCAAAACCAGAAAGCCATATGATGGATTGAGCGCTCAATGCCTTGCCTTTAAGCGCTCAATCTGTTCTTGGCGCATTTGTTGATTGATGGTTGTTTCGATGATGGATCATGTTTAAACTTCTTTCTGGTGTGTGTGAGTTGTTGTATTCATGCTTATGATCTGATTCTCTCCTTCATGTTTAATTTCTTGTGCTTTTCTTCTATATTCACGGCTTTAACCTCCTTTTTTTTGTCCTTTGTAAGATCAAACATTTAATTCCCAGTACATATTCTTCTAAAAAAATGTTTTATTAAAGTTTGATCTTGTAAAGAATGAGAAAAGAAGCTGTAAAAAGGGTCAAATTCACAGAAGCCAGAAACTGGTTTGAGCGTTCAATCCATGAGCCTTGAGCACTCAAACAGGTTTGGAAGGTTGAGCGCTCAAGCCATCACCTTTGAGCGCTCAATCCCTATTCTGGGATCCAGATTGCGAGTCAGTTTATTAAGTCTCATGTTCATAATTTCTTGAGTTGTTGTACAGTTTCTGTTGTAATTTATTGCTGTGAATAGTTGTGGTAATTTTCTTTATTGTTTTTTTTTGGGTAAATAAGCTTGAAATAAAAAAGGCTAAGCGAATGTACAGCCTACAAGGGGCATACCCCAGGGAGGACAAAGAAAAAAGAAAAGAAAAGAAGGAAAATTGCGTAAATTAAAGGGGAGGCCACAAGGGCTACATGAGGTTAATTAAGATAGCAAGATGGGGGAAGTGAAAACAACAACTACAAAATGAGATTATTGTGCCATGGAGCATTATGCCTTGAACTTGGACCTTGAACATGGACTTGGTACTTGGGCTCATGGCATGAGCATAGAAGTTTGAACATTGATACTTGGTACATGGTGCATTGGTACTTGGACTTGGTACTTGGCTCATGGTACATGATCGAGGGGAACATGGGTCATGCCCCCCAAGGCTAGGCCTAAACTAAAAGTGCAACCATTTCCTGAAAATTTGGGCAGAGTTCCGTTTGAAAATTGAGCATCCCAGAAACAAGGATATCCTGAAGAATCAGATGTCTGCCCAGAGATTGGCAGCCCAACATACAGAGTTTTATACAAATAAGCCACTGGTAACAGGCTAGTGTAGGGAGGAAATACCCCCTCCCAGAAGGGACTAATACACGCTATGGGACAGCCCCCCAAAGCTAGGCAGAAATTTGAACATTGTGGATGCTGATCAGACACACAGCAGTCCAGATGAACCCAAACAACATAAGGAAAATTAACAATCATTCCCACTGGATTTCTGGAAAATTGGGCAGCATCTCCTTTGAAACAAGTAAGTACCACAGCAGGATCTCAACAAAAGCAATGACAATTGAGAGGTCTACTAACAGATAACTAAACAGGAGTCTATAGCAACAGCTCTTGCTATAGATAACATGAAAATTCAATTGCAAGCATGTAAAAATGCAGGTAGCAACAACCCTTGCCACCCACTTAATATGCATAATCTAAGTGCAAGTAAAACAAGAATCTATAGCAACAACCCTTGCCATAGATAAACATAAGGTTCAAGTAGATTGTACGGTACCTGGAGTATTTGCAAGCTCCAACCATGGCAGCAGCAGCAGCAGCAACAAAATTGCAGCTCTCGGGACTGCAGCAGCGCTGCTGCCCCTTTGGATGGCCTGGGAACAAGTCCGCAGCAGCAGTGACTGGTTCACACATTCAAAACAGAGCCAGCAGCAGCAACACGGGTCCAGCAGTGGCAAAACATTCCATACACACGCAACAGCAAAACAGATCCTCCCTTTTTAACATTGATAGCATCTTGTTTGCATATTGGAGATCCCATCAGTAGTATTCATAGTCTTTGTCAGAGCCGGTAGCAGCAAAACAGGTCCAGCAGTGGCAAAACATTGTTCACTGCAGCAGCAAACAGTTCCTGCAGAGGCAAAACAGAACCAGCAGCAAAGGGCGCACACGTGCAGTAATAGTAGCAGTAACCGTGGGCATGCATGAAGGATAACAATGAGATGAGTATGCAAACAACATAGAGATGCATAGATAGTTTATTCAAGCTGAATGTACTGATATGTTCCATGCTTCCAGAAGATATGATGGTCCATGTGGTACTTTGTTAAGGGACAGCAGCCTATACCTTATATCAGAGTTGATTTTGGCCACAATGGAGGGGATACTATTCTGCAACCCTTGAAATTTCCTTAGATTTCTCTCTATCCAGATGTGGTAAAGAGAGACAGTAAAAGTAAGCTTTGCCAATGTGCTTTTAAGACCTCTACCTCTAAATGCAGTGATAAGAGAGACAAGACTGGACAGATCATGAGACTGGCATGAGAGTTGGGACTTAATGCACACTGCATCCCATACCTGCTTAGTGTAAGGACAGTTAAAAAAGAGATGGTCATGGGATTCCTCTGCAGGGCAGAAGCTGCAACAGGATATGTCTTTAATGCTAAAAAGAACAAGCCTGTCCTCAGTGGATAGCCTGTTTTGAATGGCAATCCAAGTTATTAGACTACACTTAGGGATATGTGAAGGAAACCACACTATGTGGCTCCAGTCAACAATGGGAAATCTGATCCTAAGTTGATCCCATAGAGAAGGTATGGAGAATACACCATCCTTGGTAAGAGTCCATTTGCAGGAATCAGCATTAGGGGGCACATATGGGTTGGGGGTAGGGAGATAAGCTCTGATCTCATTTAGCTCCCAGGTTTGAGAGATGGGAAAAGACCATTGGCCAGTATTACTCAAAACTTCTGAAACAAGAGCATCATCAGACAACCCAGAGTCATACACCACACGACTGCCAAAGTGCTGGACAAGAGGGCCAAAGTGATGCCAATTGTCATACCATAGGGATATTTTGGATCCATTCCCAATTTGGTATTTGATGAATGGTTGGATAACAGGACGAAGTTGGAGCAATTTCCTCCAAGTCCAAGAGGGACTGGAGGGAATTTTAACCTTCCAAAAACTTTTACCCTTGAGTAAGTAGGATTTCACCCATTGGCACCACATAGATTGTTCCCCTCCAGAAACAAGGAACCATATATGTTTGGCCATGGCAGCCTTGTTCCAAACTTGGAGGGACTTAAACCCAAGTCCACCTTCTTTCCTTGGAGTGCAAAGGTGTTCCCAAGACACCTTGGCACTAGTATGCTTAAGATCAGACCCAGTCCAAAAAAAGGATCTAAGGATTCCCTCAATTTCCTTTACCACTCTTTTGGGAAGTATAAAGATTGAGGACCAATAGGTTTGCATAGAGAATAAGACAGATTTAACCAACTGGATTCTGCCAGCATAGGATAGATATTTATTAGCCCAAGATTTGGTACGATTGGTAATTCTGTCTATGAGGGACTTACAATCCAGATACTTGAGTTTAGTGGATATAAGAGGGACTCCAAGATATCTCACAGGGAGAGAACCCTCATGAAAGTGCAGTGCTTCAAGTATAGATTGTCTCACAGTGGAGGGAACTCCAGAGAAAAAGATGCTACTCTTTCCAGGACTAGGAGAGAGGCCAGACAAGGCCTCAAACTCAGAAAGGGCTTCCTGAATGCAATGAATGGAGCTTAACTCCCCTTTGCAGAAGATCATGAGATCATCAGCAAAACATAAATTGATTAGCTTTGTTTTATCACACCTCCAATGAAAGTGGAAGTTGGGACTCTGGGATTTTTCTTTAAGAAGTTGAGTGAGTACTTCCATGACAATCACAAAGAGGTAAGAAGACAAAGGATCGCCTTGTCTCAGCCCTTTCTTCCCCATGATAGAGCCAGTGGCTTCCCCATTTATACTAAGAGTATAATTGGCAGTGGAGATACATGCCTTGATCCAAGTGATCATTTGGGGGTGGAAGTTCATGGAGGTAAGTGTATCCCAAAGAAAGTCCCAATTGACATTGTCATATGCTTTCATGATATCCACTTTCAATGCACACCTGGGAGAAGGGGAATTCTTATGATAATCCCTCATGAGTTCCTGGGTAAGAAAAATATTATCTGCAATTCTTCTCCCTTTTACAAAACCAGATTGGACAGGGTCAATGAGGTAGGGGAGAGCAACTTGGATCCTTTTAGCAAGGATCTTAGAAATACACTTGTAAATGGTGTTACAACATGATATGGGTCTAAAATCCCCCACCTTGGTGGGATTAGGAATTTTAGGAACAAGAGCAATACTTGTTGAATTGGCCTTAGTGAGGAGTTTCCCCGATCTGAAGAAACTTCTCACAGCAGATGTAACCTCATTGCCAACAACACTCCAGGATTTCTGAAAAAAGCCAGCATTGTACCCGTCAGGGCCAGGGGCTTTGTTGGGATTGAGAGACATGAATGTTTCTTTAATCTCTAAATTAGAGACATCAGAAATCATAGCAGCTCTCTGAGAGTCTAAGAGCTTGGTGACAATCAATTGATTAACTCTAGAAGATCCAGAGTAACCAGAAGGGTGTGAAGTACCCAAAAGGGAGGTGTAGTAACTAACAAAGGTAGTCTTGATCTCAGCAGGATCAAGGGTGACTGAATCATCTGAGAGAACAAGACTTGTGATTTTGTTCCTGTTCCTGTTTTGGGAGATGGATTTGAAAAAGTACAAAGTGCATTGGTCCCCCAGTTTAAGCCATTGAATTCTAGATTTCTGCTTAGCAAAACTCTCCTCAGCTCTGGTTAAGATAAGATATTGTTTGCACAGATTTCTTTCAAGAGTTTGCTTAACTGGGTTTGTAGGATCCTGACCAAGACTGTTTTGAATAAGGTCAAGCTCTTGCCTGACCTTACTTGTTCTTTGAGAAATATCACTATATTCCTTAGTGTTGAGTTTCTTGAGTTCACCTTGGAGAAGCCTGAGCTTCTCACAAACAATAAACATAGGATTACCTATGATCACCCTTCTCCAAACACTCTGAATAATGGATAGGAAATCAGGGTGCTCAGCCAGGAAATTGAAGAATTTAAATGGTCTATGAGCTCTCCTACCATTAGGATTTATAAACACAATGGCAGGAGAATGATCAGAAATGCCAGGGGGGGAAAATGGGCATTGGAACAGTGGAAGGACTTGATCCAAAGCTCATTGACCAATACTCTATCAATTTTGGTGGTAACAAACTGAACAGGGGCCTGTTTGTTGGCCCAGGTAAACTGACAACCTGTATATCTAAGATCCTCTAAATCACAATTGACAATGCATTGATTGAACTCCTCCATATGAGGATGCCAATGCTGATCACCACCAACCTTCTCATGTTGGAATCTTAAAGCATTAAAATCCCCTAAAATAATCCAGGGGTCAGTAGCTTTCCAACAAGCCAAATCATGCCAAAGCTCTCTTCTCTCCACATGGAGATTAGAGCCATAAACAAAGGTGGCCAAAAATTTGAGGCCATCAGTTAAAGAGTGGATTTGACAATGAATAGCCTGACTAGATTGGCTCAAAACACACAAATTAAGGACAGCTGGGTCCCATACAACACAAAGCCTACCACTTGGAGCATTAACAAAATTATGCACATAGGACCATAATGGAAACATGGATTTAATGATCCTAGAACAATTAACTTCCTTTATTTTATGCTCAACAAGACCAAAAAGTGATAACTTATTCTTCTTAACAAAAGAAACAACCTCTTTTTGTTTGATAGGGTCATTGAGACCTCTCATGTTCCAAAAACCAAAGTGCAGAGGTGTATCAGTCATAAAATGATGGCAGAGGATAAGACATGAAAGTATACTGCCCAACAAAAATAGAAAAGGACAGGTTACCTCTTTTGGAGAGGGGAATGCTTACTCCCCTCCTGGTAGTGCCCCTGGTTTTGCTTCCTTTTATTCTTCTTTTTGCTGCTGGAAGTCCAGCCTTGGTTATCATCAGGTGGGTCAGGAGGTTTAGAATCCAAGATACCCTTGCCATTATCCTTGGCCCCAAGAACTTCTGGAGTTTTGGATAAAGAGTCAGCAATGGGTTCACCAGACCTCAGCTCCAAGTTAATTGCATTCTGCCCCTCAATAGTGGATGAGGGACTAGATTTCCCATCTAAGTGAAGGTCTTTCAATGGATTACTATTGGAGGTGGTCCCTGTAGCAATGGGATTAGATTTGGGGATTGCATCCAAATCTTTGGGATCTGTGGTGGTAGGTTTAACATTGCAAGAGTGGCCAAACACCTTGCACTTCATGCATCTCTGAGGAAGCCATTGATATTCCACAATAACAACCACTGATCCTAAGTCAGTGTTTATGTGGATACTAGTAGGAAGGTCAGCACTGGCATCTACTTCAATGCAGATTCTGGCAAAATCAAACCTTTGTTGTTTGGCAGTAGCTACATCAACATGTAGAGGCTTGCCAATTGTACTTGCTATACAACTTAGACCCTCCTCAGTCCAGCACTCCAGAGGGAGTTTATGAATTTTAACCCAAGCAGGAATTGTGGGAGGAGGGGCAGCAGAAGGGGTCAACATTCTTTCCCACTCTTTAAGAACTAGATAGCGTCTGGAGAAGAAATAGGGACCTCCCTCCAAGACTTTGTTCTTAGATTCCTCATCCTGGAATTCAAAAAAGTAGCAGGAGCCTACTTGTTTAATCTTGATAGAGCCACAATCCTTCCAAACTCTCCTAGCTGTAGCACTTAATAGGGGAAAAGCCATTTTCCCATCTAGAAAATAGCCAACTAGACAGTGTCCCCATTTTTTTCCATCTAGCTGATGCTCTTCTAACTTTATGGATGCTTCTACTCCTTGCTTAAGTTCTGGGAAGTGGGTGAGTTTCATACCTTTGGAAGGGCCCTGAGCTTTGAACAGGGAACCCCAATCTTTAACCCCAGACTTTGGAGGGACGGTTGGCTGGATGATATGGGGACCAGAATCTGGAGTTGAAGCATTAGGGTCATAAAAATCCCCTTTAACATCGAACTCCATTGCTTCATCTGAGGTGGACTGTAGATCTTGGACTTTATGCAGCTGGTTCTTTAACTCTGAGAGATGGACAGAGACCCCGGTTTTTTTCATTTCCTCCTCAAGGGATTGGATCAGTAGAGAAACACGATCCTTGCTAATTGCACATTCCTTTGCTTTCTGAAAAACCTCTTGAAGCTTTCGGCTTGGACTGGTTTTGAAAGGACTTTAGGGACTACCTGATGTGGGCGATTTAGGGTTTACCTCTACACCAGGTTTCGTGAGATCTGAGATTTGTAGTTCTTCAGACCTAGGTTTGGATCTTGGGGGATAAACGCTAGATTGAACAAAGATAGGGTTTGGTGTAGCATGAATAGGATCTGCGCTAGGAGGGGTGTCTCTCACCTCCGGGCCAAGATCCGAAAAACGCTGTGGAGTGGTAATGGAAGGTTTCAACCCTCCAGACATCGAGCTACCTATCTGTGTGGTGTGAGCAGGACTTAGGTTGAAGTGAAGATTTGGAACGCTTCTGTGTTTTCTCCGTATCTCATTTGAATCAATGGCCTGAAACCCCAGTCCATCTGCCATGGATATCGATCCGTCTGCCATCTCTAGGTCTCCAGAGTCGAAAGAGCCCCAAATCGCCTAGAGAGAGAAGGAGTCATTTTTTATTTTCTTAACTATTTTCTTTATTGTTATCATCCTTTCTCATGTAGATCACGTGCACAAGTATCCACCATAGAATCATATCTCTTGTATATATTGTTGTTAGGTGATCCTCATCCCCGATTCCCTATTTTAGTGAATAGAATTAAATTTCAAACATTTTCAAAATCCCACGAAGTATCGAGTAGAGGCCGGTTCACGGACCGGGCGAGAGGGGTGCCGTAAAACCCTTCCCCTCTCGTTACCAAACCCCAGAATCTGAGAAATCTTTGGTTCCGCCATGATCAGTGAAATCTTTTTCAAATGGGCAAACGAGTCACATTTTTATCGGTTTCTCGGGTTCGGACCTCAAATCTGGGTGGCGACTCTAACAATCACAATCTTTTCAAATGCAAAACCGAACCATTTCAGTGGGCCGTCCACAATCATCATGAAATAAGTTTAAACTGTTTGCATGTGTGAGAGACATGCTTTTAACGTATAAGAACATAGATAGAGTGAGAGAGAGAAGGGATCAAACAACAACACACACACACACTGGAATGAACATATAACATGATTTAGGAGACAGATAAGCAAGAAACAGAGATAAAACTAGAGAGTGTTTGAGCGCTCAAAGAACAAGGTTTGAGAGCTCAAACCCTATCTAAAGGATGTGAGTTTTTGTGATTTTCTGACTTCTTTTGATACTCTTATAAACTCAAACCATCTGATCATTGTTCAAAGGAGTGAAATACCCATGTTTGCTTCTTAAAACATCGTTGCTTCTCGCCTGATGATGATGAACCTCCTTTTCATGGCTTTTAGACACATTCATAAATGATCAAAGGGGTAGTAGGCTGGCTTAACGCCATATCAATCATCCATAAGTCGTAAAAAGGAGTTACTAGCATGAAAGAAGACCAGAAACCACAAAAATAAGAAGATGGTCAAAACAGTTTGAGCGCTCAAAGGATAGGCCTTGAGCACTCAAAGGGTTTTGAGTTGACATTTTTGGAAGTTGGTTTTCTTGATATGTAGGACCTTGTGAGCTCATAGAAAGGTATAGAGGACCTCCATGAACCCACTGGTCTCCCTCAGGATGACCAAACCGTAGCACTTTACATGGTAAACTACCTTTTCACTATGATCAAGGCTTGAACTTGATTTTTTTTTTTTTTGGGGTAATATAGCGTGAAATAAAAAGAGGCAAAAGAATATACAGCCTACAAGGGGCATACCCCAGGGAGGACAAAGAAAAAGAAAAAGAAAAGAAAATTGCGTGAAATAACAGGGAAGGCCGCAAGGGCTACATGGGGGATTAGGGTAAAATTCAAATACGAAGGGAAATAGGATACAAAATGTGTTTCCCATCCTTCTAAAGAAGAAGGAGAAGAAACAAAAAGCAGATGTAGAAGGAATGTCTACAATCTAGTAATGTCTACAATCGGAGTGCAGCAGCAGCAGAATCGTAGCAGGTTCAGTAGTGTCAATATCGGGCATGGCAGCTTTGATCACAGTGTGCAGCAGCAGTAAAGGCACGGCAGCAGCATAAACAGAGTGCAGCAGCAGTAACAGTGCAATATCAAGTGCAATTGGAGGTATAAAGAGTGCAGAACAGGGCTGCATGATGGTGAAGGTTGTAGCCTAACAGTTGATGTAACAGGCTAGAGTAGGGAGGAAAGGCCCCCTCCCAGAAGGGACTAATACATGCCATGGGACAGCCCTCTAAGGCTAGGCCAGAAAACTCAACATCGTGGATGCTGATCAGACACACAGCAGTCCAGATGAAGCCAAACAACTCTAAGCATTAGCACTACCCGGATTAACAAGCAAGTCCACTGGTAAGTATACAATGAAACATGTAAGCAATCAAATTTTTCAATCCACCAGACAATATGTTTGGTTCTCTACAATCTGTTTTCAGATTATCACCTACGTCCTTCACAAAATCAGATGGGGAAAATCTTTCTTGTTTGGAGTGGGAAACAGATCAGGAGATGACGTCATCACCCCCTCCCTCAGGCGATTTGCGATTTCCAGGCGATTGCAGTCTCCATCTCTCCCATCTCACTCCATTGTGACCACCCACCACCACCGTACGCGTCCCTCACCACCGTGCATCACTCCACCGTACTCCTCCTCCACCTCCGAAATCTTTCATCTCTCTCCTCTGTACCGTTCGGTTCATCTCCAATCAGATCAGTACACCCCATCTCCATAACCACCATCTTCTCCACCCAAGCCCTAACCACCACCACATGGACCAGCAATAGTGAGTAACAATGGTTCACCAGGCGATTCATGCGACCTCGGTGGAAAACCCTAGTTTGGCGAGCACGACCTCCTCTCCCATGGAAGAATCCGGTTCTTCTCCAAGGGCAAACACAGTCAAGGGCGAAGAGACTAGCACGGGTCCTTACGATTTGGGATCCAAAGCCGTGGATTCCTATGTGGTCCGTAGGAAGCAAATGGGTCCTACTCACTCGAAGAACAACACCATCGCAGCAACATCGGACAATCCAATTCACAGCAAACTCTTGTTACCAGGTACGGTGTACTCCACGCCCACCAAATTTACCCCATTCAAACCCCTAGACCTCTACCCGCAGCCTCAGAAATTGTCAGATAGCGAAGAAAACCTCACCGTCTTTAATAAGGATGGAACTCAGCGCTCATTGAGCGACCCCAAAATCCCTGAACCAAGCAAGTCGATTGGCCATCAAAGCCCTACGAAATCAACCCATGTCGCGGGTGAATTTCCTAGTCCGAAATCTGCAAGATCAAGCCCCTCCCGCAATCCCCATGAGGCTCTCAAGCAGGAAAGTGTTCGTCTAGCTACAGAGGTGTTAGACCCAACCCAGATTCAAACACAAGATTCCATATCTGATTCCTTAAACTCAGGTACTCTCATCCCCCCTAACCCTAATTTGAGATACAATAGCATTGGGTTACCATATTTGGTGGGTGATCCTTTAATGGGATACCCTGAAGATGCACGTCAACCCAGGCAACTTGCTATTAACCCCCCACAGTCCAGAAATTCTGCTAAGGATCCAAATAGAGCTACCTCAGTTATACCCAAGCCAATCTCTCAGCATAACCAAGAGGTTCCTTCCCATACCAGTACCTCACAGGTTCCTAATCGATACCAACCTAAACAGAAAGACTGGAGTGCCCTTTTTCATGCCCAAAGCCCTTCAAAAACCATGAAACTTGAACACTATCCCGAATTGCAACAAGGAAAGAATGCAGTAGTTGAGCTTGATGAAACACATTTAGATGACAGACAATGGAGTAACTGCCTCATTGGATATTTCCTTGATGGCAAGATGCCGTTTGCTTTGCTAAGCTCAACAGCTAGAACAGCTTGGAAAGATCATGGTCGAATCAATATCAAACAAATTGGGGCGTGTTTTTTCTTTGAATTCCAGGATGAAGCTACCAAGATTAAAGTGCTAGAAGGGGGACCATATTTCTTCTCGCGAAGATATTTGGTTCTTAAAGATTGGAGGAGAATGTTGATACCAACCACTGAGCACCCTTCTGCAATTCCAGCCTGGGTAAAGTTACATAAATTGCCACTTGAATGCTGGACCAAGGATGGGTTTAGCCGCATTGCAAGTGCCATAGGTAAACCCCTTCATGTGGATAAAGCTACGGAGAAACAACAGAGGTTGGATTTTGCAAGAGTATGCGTGGAAATCGAAGCAAATGCAGACCTCCCATCCGAAATCCAAATCACAGTAAAAGGAGAATCTGTTGTAGTGAACTTGGAGTATCAGTGGCTTCCTCCTCAATGCAAAGAATGTAAAGTTTTTGGGCACTCTTGTGGCCCTAAAACTAATGTGAAAGCAAGCACCTCTAACAATCTGACGCAGGGAGGAAAATCAGAGGAATGGCAAGTTGTTAGCAATAGGAAGGCTTCAAACCAGCCTGTGTCTATCCCTACCAAACCTCCAACTGAGGAATGGCAGGTCATTGGCAAAGCTGCAGCCATTAAAAAAGGGGGTATAACAGCTTTGGAAGCTGTTACCCAATTTGTTCCTGTCACTGCTAATACAGTTCAGGGAGGTGCAGTCAATAATGCTTTATCTGAAGAGGACACCTTGAGTGATTCATTTGATGAAGAAATTGTAGTTCTTGAATGTCCTCCTATGACTGGCTTGGCTGAGAATGTGGTGGTTGTTCCCACAGACAAACCTTTTAACAGTATTGAAGAGCTTCATACAGCTGATTCCTGTAATTCAAAGAAGAAGGATATCGAAGAAAGGCCAATCCCAGAACATCAGTATGAAGTCCTGTCTACACCTCCCATTGAACCCCATCCTAAGCCACCAAATATAGTATCTGCTGCTGGGGGTTTAAGAGCTACAGAAGTTGCTGAAAATTTCAGAAACATTTCAAATAAGAACATTAAACCAACAGGGCAAGAGCTTCAGGAATCCAACAGTGCAAGGAAGAGAAGGCTAAAAAAGGAGCGAGATCTCCTTGAACAGGGCAGTCTCTAACCCTACCTTATCTACGTACCACTAGCATGCATTTGAGCATATAGTCGTTAGTATTAAATTACTGTTTACTTTAATATTCCTTGCTAGAGTTTCTTATGTCTATGTCAAATAATACTTTGCAATTTGGGTTTTGGAATATGAGGGGTCTAAATGATCCCCTCAAGCAAAAAGAAGTTAGGTCTTTCGTTAAAAAAAACAACTTGTCTGTCGTCGGCTTAGTTGAGCATAAAATAAAGGAGCATAATTTCAGTAGGGTATTTAGTTCCATGATTCCATTTTGGTCGTTCGTTCACAACTACACTAACTCTTCTAGTGGTAGAATATGTATTGGCTGGGATCCTACTATTGTGAAAGTCAACGTCCTTGCTCAAACTAGCCAAGCTATTCACTGTGGTATCCATTCTGTTACTGGAGACATAAATTTTATTGCCACCTTTGTCTATGGTTCCAATGTCTACCATGAGAGAGATACCCTATGGCAATACTTGAATACTTGGAATACTCCTAGCCCTTGGGTTGTCTTAGGCGACTTCAATGCGCTGAGGTATCCCTCTGACAAAGTGGGAGGTGATCCACATTGGCCATCCTACATGGATGACTTTGCTAAGTGTATAACCATCAATGAATTAGAGGACCTTAAATACACTGGCTGTCATTTCACTTGGTCTAACAAGCAAGACCCTTCACATGTTGTTACTACTAAAATTGATAGGGTTCTTGTTAATGAGCAATGGATTAAACTGTTCTGTCACTCTAGTGCTCATTTCCATACCCCTGGGATTTCTGATCATTCCCCCGCTGTGATCTCTCTGAATCCTTCTCCTAGGAATGCTAACAAGCCCTTCAGATTCTTCAATTTCCTTGCCGACCATCCTAAATTTATTAGTGTTGTTCAGCAAGTATGGAGAAGTTTTATTATTGGCAATCCTATGTATGTAACAACCGAGAAGCTTAGGCTTTTACAAAAAGAACTCAAACAACTGAATACTAAGGAGTTTAGTGATATTTCATCTAGGACCTTGGCTATGAAACAACAACTTGAAATTGTTCAAAAGGACCTTGGGGCAGACCCTAAAAATATCAATAACCAACTCCTTGAAAGGGTATTGTGCAGACAGTACATGTTATTGGCTAGAGCTGAGGAGAGCTTTGCTAAGCAGAAATCCAGGGTACAGTGGCTCAAGCTCGGGGACCAATGTACCTCATATTTTTTCAAGTCCATATCCCAAAATAGGAATAGAGGTAGTATCACTAGCCTGGTGCTTGGTGATAATAGTCTCACCTATGATATAGGTGAGATTAAGGCTACCTTTGTTGAGTACTATACTCAATTGTTGGGCACCCCTCATTCCACTCAATACTCTGGTGGCTCTAGAGTCAATCAACTTGTTAAATCTAAACTCTCAGACACTCAAAGAGTCTCCATGATTTTTGAAATTTCAAACCTTGAGATTAAGGAAACCTTCATGTCACTTAATCCCAATAAAGCCCCTGGTCCTGATGGTTATAATGCGGGATTCTTCCAAAAAGCTTGGGATGTTGTGGGGACTGAGGTGACATCTGCTGTTAGGAATTTTTTCAGATCTAGCAAGCTCCTCACTAAGGCTAATTCTACCAGTGTTGCACTTGTCCCTAAAATTGCTAATCCCTCGAAAGTTGGGGATTATAGGCCAATTTCCTGTTGTAACACCGTTTACAAGTGCATTGCTAAAATTTTATCCAAGAGAATCCAGAGTGCACTACCCCATCTCATTGATCCAGTTCAATCTGGATTTGTTAAGGGTAGGAAAATAACAGATAACATCTTCCTCACTCAGGAAATAATGAGAGATTACCATAAACATTCCTCCTCACCTAGGTGTGCACTCAAAGTTGACATTATGAAAGCATATGACAATGTTAGATGGAACTTCCTGTGGGACATTCTTGAATCTATGAATTTTCATTCCCAAATGATTCAATGGATCAAAGCTTGTGTTACTACAGCTAATTACTCTTTGAACATCAATGGGGAGGCCACTGGTTTCATTAAGGGTAGGAAGGGTCTGAGGCAAGGTGACCCTTTGTCCTCCTACCTCTTTGTCATTGTTATGGAAGTGCTAACTCCAATACTTAAGGAGAAGTCCCTAAATCCCAACTTCCATTTCCATTGGAGATGTGACAAGACAAAGATTATCAACCTATGCTTTGCTGATGATCTTATGATCTTTTGCAAAGGGGAGTTGAGCTCTACTCAGTGCATTAAAGAGGCTCTTGCTGAGTTTGAGGCCCTCTCTGGACTCTCCCCTAGTCCTGGCAAAAGTAACGTTTTCTTCTCCGGAGTTCCCCCCTCAGTGAAAACTGCCATTCTTGATCTTCTTGGGTACAGAGAGGGCTCCCTCCCTGTTAGATACCTGGGGGTCCCTCTCATCTCCACTAAGCTCAAGTACTCAGACTGCAAGACTCTCATTGATAGAATCACCAATCGTACCAAATCTTGGGCAAATAAGTACTTATCTTATGCTGGGAGAGTACAACTCGTGAAATCTGTTCTTTTTTCCATGCAGACGTATTGGTCCTCTATATTCATTCTCCCTAAGAAGGTCATTAAAGAAGTTGAATCTATTCTTAGATCCTTCTTCTGGACTGGATCTGATCTTAGGAACACTGGGGCTAAGATATCTTGGGAGCAACTTTGCTCCCCTAAGAAAGAGGGAGGCTTGGGCTTTAAATCCCTGCAAGTTTGGAACAAAGCTGCTATGTCTAAACATATTTGGTTCCTGGTCTCTGAGGGAGAGCAATCCATGTGGTGCCAGTGGGTGAAATCTTACTTACTCAAAGGTAGGAGTTTTTGGAAAGTTAAAATTCCTAGTAGCCCTTCTTGGACGTGGAGGAAGTTGCTCCAACTTCGTCCTCTCATACAATCATACATTCAGTATAAGATTGGGGATGGTTCCAACACCTTCCTTTGGCATGATAATTGGCACCCCCTTGGCCCCTTAGCTACAAAATTTGGTAATCGCATCATTTATGACTCTGGAATACCTGATAATGCCATAGTGTCTGTCATATTGGACAATAACATAAGATGAAGTTTGGCAACCAATCTCAATATGACGTCATTAACCTCTCTCTGGCGATTTTCGCGATCTTCTTCCCGTTGAATCTCTAAGTTCGAGCTCTCCCATGGAGGATTCACCCGCAACAGCTATAGCAGAGGGATCCCTGTCACAAGCTATTGACTCCAACGAACTACGTATGAAACAAAGGAGAGGTCCTCATCTCCAATCCAATATACACTACTCCCAAGATCCACAATCGGGAATCCAAGAGACGGGCATGGCCACCCCTCAATCCTTCTCAGAACTTCATCCTGATGTTCGAGACACTCCTTTCAGCAAAGAAGCTTCACTCAAACCTAGTTTTATCCAATCAAGCGTTTACCCACAGAGACTCAAACTGGATCACCAAAACGCCAGACCATCTTCGCACATCCTAAACCCTAATCAAGTATCGGACAGCAAATCAGTCCCTATCCAAGGTATTCCCTTCACTCCGCTCGATATCTACCCATTTGGGCTGAACTCTTCTGATTTTTCAACAAACCCAAAACCTAACCCCCTATTCCGAGATTCCTCGTTACCTACTACTACCCCCACTTCATCAGCCAGCATCCCAGCTATCAAGGCCTCTCAAGTTTCAAAAAACCCTATCCCTATTCATTCTGAATCAACATCAGGCGTTCACAAATCGAATCCTCCTAGTCCCACACGATTTAGTACTAGCCCTTCTCGTAAGCTTCAAGCTATTTTTCAGAAGGAAGGGGAGAAACTAGAGTCTGAAGATCGTATTACATCTTTGGTTCAGTCAATAGAGGACGAGTTGCTCAAGTCTGGGGTCAACGTTAGCCTTTCCCATCTCAAAACCCACATCCTTCAGGTGAGGGAGGAGTGCTCTAAGCCTGATGCGGCTA
The DNA here is from genome assembly GCA_020921065.1 of Vaccinium darrowii. Lineage (NCBI taxonomy): Eukaryota > Viridiplantae > Streptophyta > Magnoliopsida > Ericales > Ericaceae > Vaccinium > Vaccinium darrowii. Next base: position 22,560,221 of record CM037158.1, on the reverse strand, counting down.
CCTCTGGTGTAGAGGTAAACCTTGAAGGAGAATTTGTTGAAAGCGGGAACAATACCTCTCATCAGAAACTCCATGTGAAACCAGCAGCAGTGAGATTCCCAGGTAAAACCCAGAATTGGGCTTCTCTTTTTAAGGCTCAAGCTCCTTCTAAAAGTATGAAATTAGAACACTTTCCTGACTTGCAACGAGGTAAGGATGCTGTAGTGGAATTAGAGGATACTGATATTGATGCTAATGCATGGAATCACTGCTTGATTGGCTATTTTCTGGATGGGAAAATGCCCTACAACTTGCTATGTGCTACTGCCCGCTCTGTTTGGAAGGATAATGCTCCAAAGTCTGTGAAACAGTTAGGGGCCTGTTTTTTCTTTGAGTTTAGAGACGAGGCTTCCAAGTTGCAGGTGTTGGAAGGGGGCCCATATTTCTTTTCTCGGCGTTATTTAGTTCTTACAGATTGGAAAAGGATGTTGGTCCCTTCTGCCAGGCACCCTATGTCAATACCAGCTTGGGTCAAATTACATAAGCTTCCGCTGGAATGTTGGACTCCGTCTGGTTTTAGTCGTATTGCTAGCTCCATTGGAAAACCTATACATGTTGATGAAGCTACTGCAGGGAAGAAAAGAATGGATTTTGCCAGGGTCTGCGTTGAAGTCTCGGCAAATGATGACCTTCCAGATAAAATAGAAGTAAGGGCTAATGGAGAAGCTGTTACTATTAGAGTGGAATATCAGTGGCTCCCCCCCAAATGCGCAGAGTGCAAAGTGTTCGGTCACAAATGTCGTCCTAAAACTACCCCTACTCCCACTAATCCAGTTGAATCTTGGCAAGCAGTTGGTAATAAGGCTCACATTTCCAACAAGGATCCAATTATACAGCATCAGGTTCAAATGGCAATGGAGTTGGGAGGCAGTTCAGCACTGGATGTTGTTACCAATGGCGTGGTCTCTTCCTCTCTCCCATCCAATCCAGCTGATCCTAGTAGCTCCAGTGATTTGTTGAAGGCAGATAAAGGATCAACACTCTTGGAGCAACCCAACATTGGTGAGGATAATGACTCCATCGAGGAGTATGAAGTTATCACAGTAGATGCACCCTCTCCCACAAAGGCCAATGAAGTTCAGGAGCGCAACCTCACCATCAAGCAAACAACTCTTCCACATAATGCAGCAGATTCCCCTATCCCATCCTGCCCTCAATCTGCAGGAAGCAACACCAAGAAGAACAAGAACAAAATGAAGGGGAGGTTTGGGAGAGTTGACCCTCCTAAGGGTCAATGAGCTTGGTTATATATCCTTTTTGGGCAATATCCTTTATTTTAATGCATTTTGTGCCTTATGTTTTATGCTTTTCTCTAGTTTCCTATGCTTAGTTCACAATCTCAATTGCATTTTGGTTTTTGGAATTTGAGAGGTTTAAATGATCCTCTCAAACAAAAGGCTGCCAAACTCTTTTTGAAAAATAATAATCTTGCTCTGATTGGACTTATCGAACATAAGATTAAAGAACCTAACACTACTAGGATCATGAAATTCATTTGCCCTCATTGGAAGTATGCACATAACTCTATCCATGCCCCCATAGGGAGAATTCTTGTCGGTTGGGACCCTAACATACTTAGTGTGAGGGTTCTTCACACGACAAGTCAACTTGTCCACTGTGAGGTGCAGTCCATTCATGATGGGTATATTTTTGTGGCTACCTTTGTGTACGGTGCCAATGATCATACTGAGAGACTTGTTCTATGGAGTGAACTGTCCAAATTAAAGACCAGTGACCCTTGGGTTATCCTGGGTGACTTTAATGCTATTCGAAAACCCATGGAGAAAGTAGGTGGTTTAACTCATTGGCCTCCCCACATGGATGATCTCAACAATTGCCTCTTCTCTTGTGAAGTTGATGACTTGAGATTCTCTGGGTGCCTATTTACCTGGACTAATAGACAAGATCCTCCTAATCACATCTCTTCTAAACTTGACAGAGTTCTGGTCAATGACACATGGATTAAGACGCATACCTCCTCATCTGCGTTCTTTTCTACACCAGGGATCTCTGATCACTCACCTGCTATCATACACGTCACTCCACCTGCTAAGCCTCCCAAAAGACCCTTCAAGTTCTTTGATTTCCTGGCAGATCATCCCTTCTTCCTTCCCACAGTGCAAAGGGTCTGGAGGCAGATAATTATTGGGAACCCCATGTTCAGCATTACTGAGAAACTTAAAAGGTTACAAACTGATCTTAAGGCATTGAACCACAAAGAATTCAATGCCATCACTGAGAGAGTATCTGCCTCTAAGCTCCAGCTAGACACACTACAGGCCAAACTTGGAATTGATCCCATGAACATTGCTAATCAGAAAGAGGAGAAGTTGGTCTATAAGCAATTTCTCTCTCTTTCTAGAGCCGAAGAGAGCTTAGCTAGACAAAAATCTAGGATACAATGGCTCAAACTTGGAGATCAATGCACTTCTTTCTTCTTCAAATCAATCAATAGCAATCGGAACAGGAGTAAAATCACCAGTCTTGTCCTTAGTGATGGCTCAACTACTCATGATCTGGCGGAAATCAAGAACACATTTGTTAACTTCTATTCTAATTTGCTTGGGAAGCCACACAATACTTCATATTCTGGGTATGATAGGATCAGGCAACTCATCACTAAGAGACTCACTTCTGACCAAAGAAGTAACATGGTCCATGATGTATCCAATGCGGAAATCAAGGATATTTTCATGGGCCTTAATCCACGTAAAGCCCCTGGCCCGGATGGCTATAATGCTAAGTTTTTTCAAAAGACTTGGCATATAGTTGGGCAGGAGGTTACCTCAGCTATCAAGAATTTCTTCAAGTCTGGGAAATTATTGCGTAAAGCTAATGCTACCATTGTGGCTCTTGTACCCAAAGTCCCTAATCCTTCCAAGGTGGGTGATTTTAGACCTATATCATGCTGTAATGTGATCTATAAATGCATTGCCAAGATCCTAGCCAGTAGACTTCAGAGTGTCCTTCCTGAACTTATTGATCCTGTCCAATCAGGATTTGTTAAGGGCAGGCGTATTGCGGACAATATCTTCCTCACACAGGAGATCATGCACGGATACCATAAGTCCACATCTTCTCCCAAATGTACCATGAAAGTGGACATTATGAAGGCCTATGACAATGTCCGGTGGGAGTTCCTATGGGATACACTCAATTGCATGAACTTTCACCCCAAAATGATCACATGGTTAAAAGCTTGTGTTACCACAGCTAATTACACACTAAATATTAATGGTGAACCTACTGGATGCATTAAGGGTGAAAGAGGCCTCAGACAAGGTGATCCATTGTCATCCTATCTTTTTGTTATTGTCATGGAGGTGCTCACATGTATTTTGAAAGAGAGATCCAATAAACCTGACTTTAAGTTTCATTGGCGTTGCAATAAGCCTAAAATTATCAATCTATGTTTTGCGGATGACCTTATGCTCTTCTGCAAAGGTGATGTCAAATCAGTCAGGCATATCCATGAATCCCTTTCTGAATTTGAATCTTTATCTGGATTATCCCCTAGCCCTGGGAAAAGTAATGTCTTTTTTTCTGGTGTGCAACACTCTACCAGAACTGAAATTCTCCAATTGTTAGGATTCAGAGAGGGCACCTTGCCTGTGAGATACTTGGGGGTCCCACTGATTACCACCAAGTTAAAATACATTGATTGCAAACCCATGATTGACAGAATCACCTCTAGAACCAAGTCTTGGACAAATAGGGATCTGACATATGCAGGCAGGGTCCAGCTTATTAAGAATGTCCTTTTCTCGATGCAGACTTATTGGACATCACTCTTTATTCTTCCTAAAAAGGCTATCAAAGATGTTGAATCCATTCTTAGAGCATTCCTATGGTCCGGTCCTGATCTTAAAAAGACTGGGGCTAAAGTCTCTTGGGAACACTTGTGTTGCCCTAAGCAGGAAGGGGGCATGGGATTCAAATCCATTTTTGTTTGGAACAAAGCTGCCATTGCAGCAAGGGTTTAGCTGCTGCAGTATGGAATGTTTTGCCACTGCTGGACTCGTTTTGCTGCCATTGAAGCAAGGAAGGATCTGTTTTGCTGCTGCAGTGTAAAATTTATACAATTTTGCTACTGCTGCCATTGATGGAGCTTGCTAATACTCCAGGTAACCGTACAATCTACTTGAACTTTATGTTAATCTATGGCAAGGGTTGTTGCTATAGATTCTTGTTTACTTGTATCTGGATTATGCTTATTAGGTGGGTTGCAAGGGTTGTTGCAACCTGCATTTTTTACTTGCTTGCAATTGAACTTTCATGTTATTATGTTAATCTATGGCAAGGGTTGTTGCTATAGATTCTTGTTTACTTGTATCTGGCTTATGCTTATTAGGTGGGTTGCAAGGGTTGTTGCAACCTGCTGCTTTTTTACTTGCTTGCAATTGAACTTTGTTGAGAACCTGCTGTGTTACGTACCTGTTACAAAGGAGATGCTGCCCAATTTTCCAGAAATCCAGTGGACATGATAGGTTATTTACCTTAAGTTGTTTAGTTTCATCTGGACTGCTGTGTGTCTGATCAGCATCCACAATGTTGAAATCTCTTGCCTAGCTTCGGGGGGCTGTCCCATAGCGTGTATTAGTCCCTTCTGGGAGGGGGCATTTCCTCCCTACAACTCTGTATTTTTGGGCTGCCAATCTCTGGGCAGACATCTGATTCTCTGGGATTGTAAAAAGCAGCCGTTATGCTGCTCAAATTCCACCAAACCACTTTCACAAGTCCCCCCCAAGCATCAAGTTCCATAAGCAAGCTTCAAGCATCAAGTATCCCAAGTACCTCCCCAAGCATCAAGTATCATTTGCCATGCTACTCTAAGTCCTATTCAGTCATCAAGTATCATTTGCCATGCTACTCCAAGGCCTATTCCAACGGGATGAGTTGGTTTCCTATTTTCCCTCCCCGGCGGGTTGTGCCGGGACCTCGCACTTTTCTTCACTGTCACTGCATCAGTTGATTAGTTTATATTTGCGTATCCTGTACTTTACCCTACTTACCCTCATGTAGCCCTTGTGGCCATCCCTTTTATTTCACGCAATTCTCTTTTCCTTTTTCTTTTCTTTGTCCTCCCTGGGGTATGCCCCTTGTAGGCTGTACATTCGCTTAGCCTCTTTTAATTTCAAGCTTATTTACCCAAAAAAAAATATTGGACAATAACAATCAATGGAAGTTTCCCACTACACATACTTGGGAATTGAATGAGATTAGGGATTCATTGCCTCCTTTACACAGAGATAGTTCCCCACTTACGGATACTTGCTTGTGGACACTTGCCCATAGTGGCAAATTCAATGTCTCAACACTTTGGGACAAAATTAGGACTCATTTTCCACCTGTTACTTGGAGTCCTATAATTTGGTTCCCATCGCATATCCCTAAGTGTAGCATCATTAGTTGGATTGCCATCCAGCACAGATTGTCCACAGCGGATAGACTGGTCCAATTTAGTGTCATTGACTCCCCATGTTGTAGTTTTTGTTCCGACACGGAGAGTCATGACCATCTATTCTTCAATTGTCCTTTTACCAAGCAAGTTTGGGAATCTGTGTCTCATAAATCCCAGTTCATATGGCAATCTCAATCACTATCTAGCTTAGTGTCTCAACTCTCCAACCTTCAAGGGAATGGCTTGAGAAGCATGATTGCTAAGCTGTCATTTACTGTTTCTATCTATCATGTTTGGATAGAGAGAAACAATAGGAAGTTCCATAATCTACAGCATTCTATCCCATCTGTAGTGGCCAGGATATGTCTTGATATTAGGAACAGGTTGATGTCTCTCACAAAAATCCCTGCAGGACCTCCTACTTTAATGGAATCTTGGAACATCCCTACTGACCCCCTACCTTGATGCTTTGTCTATAATCATGTTGCTTTGTCTGTTGCTTTGTTACTTTGTTACTTTGTCTAGTGTATTGTGGCCTATGTGTGATTAAAAGTTTATCCCATATTGACTACAATTGGCTTATGATGCAGGTTTTGGATTGTGAATTTAATCTCCCACTTGGGAAGTTTCTCTGCAGCCACTGCTATTGCTGCTCTGTATTGCTGCTGCTGCATTTTTTGGATCTGTTTTACTGCTGCAACTGCTGCCCTCATCCTATTCTCTGCTGCTGCGGTCATCACTGTTGAGCTGCTACTGCTGCCATTGATGGAGCTTGCTAATTCTCCAGCAAGGAACAAAGGTTGATGGAGCTTGCTAATACTCCAGGATCTGTTTAGCTGCTGCAGTATGGAATGTTTGCCACTACTGGACTCGTTTTGCTACTGCTGCCATTGATGGAGCTTGCTAATACTCCAGGTAACCGTACAATCTACTTGAACTTTATGTTAATCTATGGCAAGGGTTGTTGCTATAGATTCTTGTTTACTTGTATCTGGATTATGCTTATTAGGTGGGTTGCAAGGGTTGTTGCAACCTGCATTTTTACTTGCTTGCAATTGAACTTTCATGTTATTATGTTAATCTATGGCAAGGGTTGTTGCTATAGATTCTTGTTTACTTGTATCTGGATTATGCTTATTAGGTGGGTTGCAAGGGTTGTTGCAACCTGCATTTTTACTTGCTTGCAATTGAACTTTGTTGAGAACCTGCTGTGTTACGTACCTGTTACAAAGGAGATGCTGCCCAATTTTCCAGAAATCCAGTGGACATGATAGGTTATTTACCTTAAGTTGTTTAGTTTCATCTGGACTGCTGTGTGTCTGATCAGCATCCACAATGTTGAAATCTCTTGCCTAGCTTTGGGGGGCTATCCCATAGCGTGTATTAGTCCCTTCTGGGAGGGGGCATTTCCTCCCTACAACTCTGTATTTTTGGGCTGCCAATCTCTGGGCAGACATCTGATTCTCTGGGATTGTAAAAAGCAGCCGTTATGCTGCTCAAATTCCATCAAACCACTTTCACAAGTCCCACCCCAAGCATCAAGTTCCATAAGCAAGCTTCAAGCATCAAGTATCCCAAGTACCTCCCCAAGCATCAAGTATCATTTGCCATGCTACTCCAAGTCCTATTCAGTCATCAAGTATCATTTGCCATGCTACTCCAAGGCCTATTCCAACGGGATGAGTTGGTTTCCTATTTTCCCTCCCCGGCGGGTTGTGCCGGGACCACGCACTTTTCTTCACTGTCACTGCATCAGTTGATTAGTTTATATTTGCGTATCTTGTACTTTACCCTACTTACCCTCATGTAGCCCTTGTGGCCATCCCTTTTATTTCACGCAATTCTCTTTTCCTTTTTCTTTTCTTTGTCCTCCCTGGGGTATGCCCCTTGTAGGCTGTACATTCGCTTAGCCTCTTTTAATTTCAAGCTTATTTACCCAAAAAAAAAAAAAATCAGATGGGGAAACACGACGACAATCTGATCAGATTGGTTGGTCCTATCAATAAATGGATCCCTCTATCATCACCCAAGCATATTGTACAACAGCCCTTGTACAACAGCCCCAAGTGATGATCAGTACAACAGCCCTTGTACTGAATATGGAGCTATTTGACTGATAGAAGGCCAGGCGAGTCTCTTCCCCGCTCCATTTGGAGGGTTGTTTCTTGTTCTTTATCTGCAAAGGGATCTAAAAATGGAGCTCAAACCATGGAGTTCTTACGTCAAATAGGGACTCCCTTTTCCAGTTTCTGTGGATTTTCTGGCTCCCCGGAAGATTATGGAACTGGTAATATCTTTTCATCTTCGATTCATCTACCAGAAAAGCTTCCCACGGAGGCATTTCGAGATTCCCGGGGACTATCTTCCGTCTACTATACCTTGCGGCCTAGTTCCTCCCGTTAAGTGTCGTTGATGGCACGGCGGTAGGGTAATACCATACTCGGTTCTGGCTGCTATGGTGTACTCTGTGGAGTTGGTTCCCATATCTCTCACTTATGCGTCCTCTGGAGTAGATCTGTTAGTTGTTTTCTGAGTTTTACATGGGTATCATCTGGAGAAGATGAAGAGAGTGGGATACACTCTCTTCCCTGCACGTGGGCAACATTTTTCGGGTGCAAGTCTTCAAGCTGCAGCAATGCCAATGTCGGTCAGTGATGTGATTCCCTTGGGCAGCATCATTACACTCGGTGGGTACCTATTAAAGTGGGACCACTGTACTTCTATAATTTGCATGTTCTCAATGTAAAAGTGGGTTTCTTTAATCCTTTATTTTCAACAGAAGGCTTTTGGTGGGCCCAATGGGGTGAGCCATTGTGCTCGTAAGTGGGTGTTATTTCTGACTCTAAAATGTAGTGTCACAGCTGTAGCTTGCAGCTGCACATACTACACGGTTCAAAAAATCAACTCTTGGACCAAAGGAAGGCAGCATACCGCATATATCCATTGGATATAGTAGTTAAATGGCAGCTTCCCTAGGATCTGCCGACATAAGGGTCTTTAGTGGGCCCATTTATCCACCATGCGAGATTTTAATTTTGATGCACAGTCCTTGTGCTTATTATTACACGCAAATACCAGCTGTACCGCAGGTTTCCTTGGGCCACGCATAGTGCAGCTATAAAGTGGTCAATTGTCTACTCCCTTGGTCCCACCTGGGAATGGGAGACATCAAACAACCTTGGTCTAAGTGATGCAATTTGATTGTATACATTCCGGTTTTTGTGGCCTGACGTGCCCTTTCAACAGATTTATTTCTATTGCTTTATGCTTATTATACCCACCCGGCGGGTTGTGCCGGGGAGTACGCAATTTTTATTTTTCTTTTTATTTTTCTTTTTGTCCTTCCTGGGGTATGCCCCTTGTAGGTTGTACATTCGCTTAACCCCTTTTAATTTCAAGCTGAATTACCCAAAAAAAAAAAAGTATGTAGGTTGCAACAGCCCTTGCAACCCATTAATGAGCATAATCCAAGTGCAAGCAAGCAAACAAGTAACTATAGCAACAGCCCTTGCTATAGTTTAACATGAAGATTCAAGTGCAAGCAAGTAAGTATAGAATATACCAGCAGCAGACTGTTGCAGCAAGCCCTTGGATATCTGCCTGTTGTATGCTGGGTGCTGCAACCAACTGAAACTGATTCCCTTTAGCTGACCAGCCTGAGTAATAGGTGCCACCTCATATATAGCAGTAATACCAATGCAATGAAGACTGGTCTGAGTGGATGGGATGACCATAAGCAGACCATCCTTCCATAGTTTGTTGCGACCATGTGATAAGTATACTCTGAACCTGTAGACAACCTGCACACACAAACTACTCCCAAATGGGCCTGACCTTGGACACCAAATTAGTACACAGAATTGCAAGTTGTAATGCAGCAAGGTATGAATTTCCAATATGACAACTGATGCTTTTCAAATAGAATGGGCAGGTAAGTTCCATGAGTCCAATAGTGCAAGTGGTCCATGTGGAATTTTGTGCAAAGACATTAATCTATATCTAATTTTAGTGCAGATTTTAACCACTATGGACGAAATATTCTGGTGAATCCCCTGGAATTTCCTGAGATTCCTTTCAATCCATATGTGGTAGAGAGAGGCAGTAAAAGACAACTTAGCAAGGGTACTTCTAAGTCCTTTACCCCTAAGTGCAGATAGAAGGGTGACCAGGTTGGATAGAGTTTGTGAATTCCATGTTAGTTGAGATTTTTGACACACACCAGCCCACACCTGCTTGGTGAACGGGCAATTGAAGAAGAGGTGGTCATGTGACTCCTCATCAGTACAGAAGCTACAGCAGGATGTGTTTTTAGTGCCAAACAACACAAGCCTATCCTCAGTAGCAAGCCTATTCTGGATGGCAATCCATGCTATAAGGCTACACTTTGGGATATGTGAGGGAAACCACACAATGTGGTTCCAACTAACAATGGGAAATTTGATCCTAAGATGCTCCCACAATGAGGATATGGAAAACAGACCATCGTGAGTGAGAGTCCATCTACAGGAATCAACATTGGAAGTAACATGAGGATTGAGAGCAGGGAGGAGAGCTCTAATCTCATTTAGTTCCCAAGTCTGAGTAATGGGGAAAGACCATTGGTTGGTTCTACCAATAATAGCTGAGACAAGGGCATCATCATGTAACCCCGAATCATAGACCACACAATTACCAAAGTGCTTAACAAGAGGACCAAAGTGGGCCAGTTATCATACCACAAAGAAGTCTTAGAACCATCACCAACAAGGAACTTGATGAATGGTTGAACAAGAGGGCGAAGTTGGAGTAGTTTCCTCCAAGTCCAGGAGGGGCTAGAAGGGATTTTAACCTTCCAGAAGCTTCTCCCCTTGAGCAAATAAGATTTCACCCATTGACACCACATGGATTGTTCCCCCCCAGAGACAAGGAACCAAATATGCTTGGCCATGGCAGCCTTGTTCCAGACTTGGAGGGATTTGAAGCCAAGACCACCTTCTTTCTTTGGGGTACAGAGGTGATCCCAGGACACTTTGGCACTTGTGTGTTTAAGTTCTGACCCAGTCCAAAAGAAGGATCTGAGAATACCTTCAATTTCCTTTAACACTCTTTTAGGAAGAATAAAAATGGAAGACCAATAAGTTTGCATGGAAAAAAGGACAGACTTAACCAATTGGATCCTGCCAGCGTAGGAAAGGTATTTATTAGCCCAAGATTTGGTCCGATTAGTAATTCTATGATTGAGTGATTTACAATCCATGTACTTGAGCTTAGTAGAGATAAGGGGAACTCCAAGATATCTCACAGGGAGTGAACCCTCCTGAAAGTGTAAAGCATCAAGGATTGATTGTTTAACAGTGGGAGGGACACCTGAGAAGAAAATACTGCTCTTGCCAGGACTAGGTGATAGGCCAGATAAAGTTTCAAACTCAGAAAGAACCTCCTTAATGCAAAGGATGGAACTTAATCCCCTTTGCAAAAAATCATAAGGTCATCAGCAAAACACAAGTTAATTAACTTGGTTTTATCACATCTCCAATGGAAATGGAAATTGGGACTTTGAGCTTTTTCCTTGAGGAGTTGAGTGAGAATTTCCATGACAATAACAAAAAGGTAAGAGGATAAAGGATCACCTTGCCTCAAACCTTTCTTACCCATGATAAACCCAGTGGGCTCACCATTAATGTTCAAGGAGTAATTGGCAATGGAGATACATGCCTTGATCCAATTGATCATTTGGGGATGGAAATTCATAGAGGTAAGTGTTCCCCACAGAAAATCCCAATTAACATTGTCATAAGCCTTCATAATATCAACCTTCATTGCACACTTAGGAGAGGGGGAGTACTTGTGATAGTCTCTCATGATCTCCTGGGTGAGGAAGATATTGTCAGTAATTCTTCTACCTTTCACGAATCCAGATTGGACAGGATCGATGAGGTGAGGGAGAGCAGCTTGGATCCTCTTTGCAAGAATCTTCGCAATGCATTTGTAGATAGTATTACAGCATGATATGGGTCTAAAATCCCCCACCTTGGTGGGGTTGGGGACCTTAGGAACAAGAGCAATGCAGGTAGAATTGGCCTTAGTGAGGAGTTTACCTGATCTGAAAAAGTTCCTCACAGCAGAAGTAACCTCATTACCAACAATACTCCAAGATTTCTGAAAGAACCCCGCATTATACCCATCAGGACCAGGGGCTTCGGAGGGGTTAAGTGACATGAAGGTTTCTTTGATCTCTAAATTGGAAATCTTAGAGATCATTGCTTCTCTTTGGGAGTCCAGGAGTTTGACCGTAACCAATTGACTAACTCTAGAGTGACTAGAGAAGCCGGAAGGGTGGGCAGTACCCAGGAGAGAAGTGTAGTAATCAACAAAAGTTACTTTTATCTCAACAGGATCATGAGTGATAGAACCATTAGATAGAGCTAGACTAGTGATTCTATTCCTGTTTCTGTTATGGGTAATAGACTTAAAAAAGTATGATGTGCATTGATCTCCCAACTTAAGCCATTGAATCCTAGATTTCTGCTTAGCGAAACTCTCCTCAACTTTGGCAAGGACCAGATATTGCTTATACAAATTCCTTTCTTGAGCTTGTTTGCCAACATCATTGGGGTCATGGCCAAGATCAGCCTGAACCTCGTCAAGCTAAAGCCTAGCAAGGCCAGCTCTCTTGGAGATGTCACTATACTCTTTAGTGTTCAATGTCTTAAGTTCAGCTTGGAGAGAAAAGTGAGCGGGGAAAAAAGAAAGAGGGTTGAGAGCTTCTCTCTCTAGAAATAGAGAGAGAATGCACTCCCCTCCCTCAAATTTCTACCCAAATTTTTAACCCAGATCCTCGATCATCCTGTTTGGAGGGCTTATCAACCTATATTTGAGATCTACTCCAATAAAAGGTTAATACACAGCAACTCAAAGGGAGGATTTGAGGCGTCTAAAAGTTCAGGAACTCAGAAACCCTCTTTGTTCGTCTGGCATCCCACATACCACGCAAAAATCCAGTTCTGTTTATCTACGGACCTGGAATCACGGGTGCTCATCATCTCATCTACCAACACATTCGATTGGGGCCTGCAAAGGGCTCGATCTAAGCTCGTCCTCATCTCTAAACCACAATACCAGATGCGGTGATCCCATTTGGGCTCGTCCCTCATCTGGATGAGCAAACACAAAATCACATGGGGGCTCTTTCTCATCTCCCTCAAGCGTCCATGGCCCATCATTCTGATGGTGTTCACAAAGTCGTGGAGTTCAACCATGGAGTCCACCTACAAATCCGATCTTCCTGCTGCGGTAATCAACAACGGATATCAAATCCAGATGGGTTTCATGGAGGGCCATGAGTCCTTGCGGTCACGAGTTCAGGCTGTCAAACTCAGGTCATCTACGATCTTCTCAACTCAGATCTGCAGGTCACGAGTTCAGGCCGTCCCTGCGGTCTGGTAAATCAACCACCACGGCTTCTAACTTCAGGGCCTACCAAATTCAAAGGGATCTGGATACCGACGAGGCAGAGTTTGCATAGATGGGTTTCGTCTACATCTCACCTCTCGAGATTTCAAGCCCTCTCGAGATTTCAAGCCCTTTGCGTGTTATTCAGGTACTCTTCAATTTTAATGGAGGTTAATCCATTCTGTTCATTCAGATGTATTGGAGAAATCTCTAGCAAACGGTGTGGTTAACCTGGTATAATATGGCTAAGTTAATCTGGTTTAGTCAATCTGTTCATTCAGTTGTTCTGGACCTGGATTTTTGATTGTATTGTTGTTAGACTGGTATAATCTGGTTCATGGTTGGATTAGCAACATCTGGGTTCAGTTTGAGCATTCTGTTAGCAATAACTCCTAAAAGGGGATCTGATATTGTTGATATTGACTGTCATCTGGGTTCCTAATTGAGAGGAACTAGCTTTTGAATCCGTGACTGTGTAGAGTGGCACCCACTTCATACATTCAGTCCCTACAACATACACGCCACACCAGAGATGTTCTACAGCAGCCCTCTCATCTTGCAATTGTTGTGCCTCCTGTTTGATTCGAAGGTGTTCTACCCCCATAAATATTCAATCCAGCCATTCTCGCTAAGTGACTGAGAGTCCGGCGGTGGGGGCAATCTCCGTTTGGTCTGGTTTGATGAAAATTGTGGGGTGGATGTTTCTTCCGGTCGAGCTTTCAGAGGTGTTCATAGCGCAGGTTGGGTTCCTATAGATTCAATTCCAAGAACCTCTAACATCACTCAAGCACATTGTACAACAGCCCTTGTACAACAGCCCAAGTGATGATCAGTACAACAGCCCTTGTACTGAACCAGAGATGCTTGCATATCAGAAATCTGTAAACCTGAAACCTGAGCCTTGAGTTGCAAAAAAGGGAGGGGGTTGAGAGTTCATCAATGGAGTGGGAGTAATTGAAACTCCATCAATGGAGTTATTCGACAGAAACAAAGCAATATGCTGGAAGACTACTCGGTCAAATGGGACTCAATTTGTAAACATCATTTCGGATTTTGTGGGTTTTTCTGCCCAGTTTAACAGATTTATGTCTACTGCTTTATGCATATTATTACCATACCTTCGCTTAGTTATTCTTATGCTGCGCGGGATGTGCCGGTACTCCTTATTTTCCCACCCCGGCGGGTTGTGCCGGGGACCACGCATGTTTGTTTCCCTTTTCTTTTTTCTTTTTTTTCATTTTGTCCTCCCTGGGGTATGCCCCTTGTAGGCTGTACATTCGCTTAACCTCTTTTAATTTCAAGCTAATTTACCCAAAAAAAAGTTCAGCTTGGAGAATTCTGAGCTTCTCACAAACAACAAACATAGGATTGCCTATGATAACCCTTCTCCAGACCTTCTGAACAATAGATAGAAAATCTGGATGATCAGCCAAAAAGTTGAAGAATTTGAAGGGCTTATAGGCTCTCCTAAGATCGGGATTTAAGAACACAATGGCAGGAGAATGGTCAGAAATACCAGGGGAGGGAAAATGAGCACTAGAGCAAGTGTAGGACTTAATCCAATGCTCATTAACAAGAACCCTGTCAATTTTGGTGGCTACATACTGAGAGGGGCTTTGTTTGTTAGCCCAAGTGAATTGACACCCAGTGTATCTAAGATCCTCAAGATCATTAGTGATAATGCATTGGTTAAATTCATCCATGTGAGGTGGCCAATGTTGGTCTCCACCATATTTCTCATTCTAAAACCTAAGGGCATTGAAGTCCCCTAAGATGATCCAGGGGTCAGAGCAATTCCAATTGGTCAAGTCTTGCCAAAGCTCTCTTCTCTCCATATGGGAATTAGAGCCATAGGTAAAGGTAGCCATAAATTTTATATCCTTAGTTAAGGTTTGAATAAGGCAATGGATGGCTTGACTTGACTGATTGAGAACACTCAGGGTAAGGATAATAGGATCCCAAACTACACAAATTCTTCCACTTGGAGCATTAGCAAAATTTTGAACGAAGGACCAACCTGGAAACATGGAATTAATGATCCTGGAACAATTAATTTCTTTTATTTTATGCTCAACAATACCAAAAAGTGAAAGCTTATTTGATCTAACAAAAGAAACGACCTCTTTTTGTTTGATAGGATCATTAAGACCCCTCATATTCCAAGACCCAAAATGTAGAGGTGTTTTCAACATAAATGTGATGGCAAAGCTTAGGAAGTATTATCATGTCGCCCAACAAAAATGGAGAGATAAAGCTACCTCTTAGGGAGAGGGGAAGGCTTGCTCCCCTGCTGATGCTGCTCCTGTTTGCATCAGCCACTGCCCTTCCAGTGCTACTGCCAGGTGGTTCAGAGGAAGGGAGAAAGGTATGAGGAGGTCCTGGATCTGGATCAAATTTAGTCCCTTGAAGTGAAGCCTTCTCGGTAGGGTGAGGACCTTGAGTAGTACTTAGAATTACCGTGGTAACTGCATCTAGAGCCTCACTTCCCCCTTTGTTCAGAGCCTCAAGTACTCTACATTGGACCACTGGATTTTTGTCAGAAATCTCTACTTTCAGCACCTGTTTACCCAAATAATCATCAGGAACAACTGCGGCTGGGGAGGGCTTGGGTTTGCACTTATGGCCAAACACATGGCATTCAGAACATTTAGGAGGGAGCCACTGATATTCAACGCGGATGGTCACTACATCCCCATTAACTCTAATAACTACCTCATCCGGGAGTTCATCCCCAGCATTGATTTCAACACATACTCTCGCATAATCCAGTCTTTTCTTATTTGCCATAGCTTGATCTACATGAATGGGCCTGCCAATGGTGCTGGCTATGCGACTGAACCCTAACTCTGTCCAACACTCCAAGGGGAGCTTGTGGAGTTTAACCCAAGCGGGGATTGAAGGAGGATGAGCAGTTGTAGGAACTAGCATTCGCCTCCATTCAGTGAGCAGTAAATAATGCTTGGAGAAAAAGTACGGACCTCCTTCCAAAGTTTTCAATTTAGTAGCTTCATCTTTAAACTCAAAGAAAAAGCAAGAACCTATCTGTTTGATGGAAACAGGGGCATTCTCCTTCCATACTACTCTCGCAGTGGCACACAAAAGGTTGTATGGCATCTTCCCATCTAGGAAGTACCCAACCAGACAGTGATTCCAAGAGTTTGTGTCTACATCTGACTCATTCAACTCAACTACTGCTTCTGACCCTTTCTGCAAATCAGGAAAGTGCTCGAGCTTCATAGTTTTTGAGGGTGCCTGAGCAGTGAATAAAGAGGACCAATTTTTTGGTTTACCTGAATTATGAGCAGCATCAGGGCCTTGTGGATCTTTGATCTGTTCCTTAGTATCAGAACTAGCGGGTTCAGTGGGACTACGAGCATGATGAGGGGAGTTACACTCCACCTCCACAAACTCCCCATCGTTGATTATATTAGTGCTGGAGGAGATCATACCAGGGGTAGTGTTTTCCTCCCGTAAACGAAACAGGTGGGTTTTTAGCTGAGAGAAATTTACATTAACTCCAGAGTTGTGCAATTCTTCCTCAATCGACTGAACCAGAGTACAAATACGATCTTCTTGATCCCCTTCCTTCTAAAACACCTCATGTAACTTGCGTGCTGGACTGGATCCCGTTCGGATAGGACTACGTGGGCTAATGATTGGTTCTTGCTGGGTGGATGGAGAAGGGATATTAGGTGGAGGAGCGGTGGATTTAGTAGAGACCCATGGGTTATTACTCGGGTTGAGGTTTTCAGTAGAGATAGGTGGCCCTGTCCGAGAAGATGGAGTGGTAGAATTAGGGTTTTCTGAGAAATCAGATGTTTTTAGTCCAAAAGGGTAAAGATCGAGTGGTTTGAAAGGGCTGAATTTGGTGGGCACAGAGTATGTAGTACCAGGTTTCAGCAACTTACTTTGGATCGGTATACCCCCATCTTCTGTGTTTGAGGTGCGTAGATGATGAGCATCAACGATGATGCTGTTGGATGTAGATTGAGCGATGCCCAATGTTTTCTTTCTAACGACATTAGAATCAACTGCCTTAGAAGCCAGATCTTCCATGGGAGAAGGAGTATTGATCAACATAACTAGGGTTTTCCCTAGGACCGCATAAATCCCTAGTATTGATGTTTTGATGAAGGGATGGACAATGGCTTAGACTCTAGGTACAATGTAGGTCATTTTGGATATAGTAGTAGCAATGTGGGTCTGATTAAGTGGTATTTGGATGGATGATGGTGTATTTTAGCTTAGATGATGATGATCAAGTGGGTTTGTTTGGCTTTGGATGATAGAGCTTCAATTGATGGACGATTATGGATGAGAGGGTCTGGAAATGGTGTTCTAGATTGAAAGAATGCTGGATATCAGTAAGCATAGCTATATCCTTTGGGCAGTATCCTTACTTTTATACTCTGCCATTATTTTACTGTTGTCTTTATTAATTTCTATGCTTAGTTCCCAAGTTCAGTTGCATTTTGGTTTTTGGAACTTGAGAGGGTTAAATGATCCTCTCAAGCAAAAAGCGGCCAAACTCTTTTTGAAAAACAATGATTTATCCCTGATGGGTTTGATTGAACATAAAATAAAAGAACCTAATATCGATAAAATCATGAGAGTAATCTGCCCCCATTGGAAGCATTTTCATAACTCTTCCCATGCTCCCATTGGTAGAATCCTAATTTGCTGGAATCCTCACATCCTTGATGTGAAAGTTCACCATATGACCAGTCAAGTTATGCATTGTGAGGTGCATACTAAAGATGGATATAATTTTGTGGCTTCCTTTGTTTATGGCGCCAGTGATCATAATGACAGGCTTGAGCTCTGGAATGATCTGTCCAAGTTAAAAACTAATGAGCCTTGGGTTATCTTAGGAGACTTTAATGCAATCAGGAAACCTATGGAGAAAGTTGGGGGGGCTACCCACTGGCCCCCCCACATGGATGATCTTAACAAATGCATATACTCATGTGAAGTTGATGATCTGAGATACTCTGGTTGCCTATTTACGTGGTCCAATAGGCAAGACCACCCTCATCATATCTCCACCAAACTTGATAGAGTCCTTGTAAATGATACTTGGATTAGAACACACACTTTCTCATCAGCTTTTTTCCCCACTCCGGGGATCTCTGATCATTCACCTGCTGTTGTGCATATTAATCCTACCCCTAAGCCTCCCAAGAGACCTTTTAGGTTCTTTGACTTCCTAGCGGACCACCCTTCTTTCCTCCCAACTGTACAAAAGGTCTGGAGGCAGATAATAATTGGAAACCCTATGTACAGTCTTACTGAAAAGCTCAAAAGGTTACAAGCTGACCTTAAGGAGTTGAACCACAAAGATTTTAGTGGTATTTCTGGTAGGGTCTCTAACATTAAATGCCGCCTTGATACTCTGCAGACCAAGCTTGGTGCCGATCCTTCAAATATTGCTAATCAAGAGGAAGAAAAATTGGTCTACAAGCAGGTTCTCACTCTCTCTAGAGCTGAGGAAAGCTTAGCTAGGCAGAAATCCAGGATCCAATGGCTCAAGGTTGGTGATCAAAGCACCTCATTCTTCTTCAAGTCAGTCAACAATAATAGAAATAGAGGTAAAATTACAAGTCTGGTTTTGAGTGATTCTAGCACTACTCATGATATGAAAATGATCAAAGAGGCCTTTGTCAGTTTCTACTCTGGTTTACTTGGTAAACCCCACGTTACCCCTTATGCCGGGTACGATAGGATCAATCAACTCATTACTAAAAGACTCACCTCTGTTCAAAGTATGCACATGGTCCAAGATGTAACCAACAATGAAATTAAGGATATGTTCATGGGCCTCAACCCACACAAGGCACCTGGCCCTGACGGCTATAATGCTAGGTTTTTCCATAAAGCTTGGCACATAGTTGGTCAGGAGGTTACTGCAGCCATTAGGAATTTCTTTAAGTCTGGTAAGCTCTTGAGTAGAGCTAATGCCACCATTGTGGCTCTTGTTCCCAAGGTCCCTAACCCCTCCAGAGTGGGTGACTATAGACCTATATCATGCTGCAATGTCATTTACAAATGCATTGCCAAGATTCTTGCCAGGAGAATCCAAAGTGTTCTCCCTGATCTTATTGATCCAGTTCAGTCTGGTTTTGTTAAAGGAAGGAGAATCGCAGATAATATATTCCTCACTCAGGAGATCATGCATGGGTATCATAGAACCACATCCACTCCCAAATGCACCATGAAAGTTGACATAATGAAGGCATATGACAACGTCAGATGGGAGTTTCTATGGGATACTCTGACATGTATGAATTTCCATCCCAAAATGATCATGTGGTTAAAGGCGTGTGTCACCACTGCCAACTATGCTTTGAATATTAATGGTGACCCAACAGGCCACATTAAGGGTGCAAGAGGGCTTAGACAGGGGGATCCACTCTCATCCTACCTATTCGTAATAGTCATGGAGGTCCTCACTTGCATATTAAAAGAGAAATCCAATGAACCCGACTTTAAATTTCACTGGAGATGCAATAAACCTAAAATTATCAATCTGTGTTTTGCAGACGACCTTATGATTTTCTGCAAAGGAGATGTAAACTCAGTGAAACATATACGAAACTCCTTATATGAATTTGAGTCCCTTTCTGGACTATCCCCTAGTCCTGGTAAGAGTAGTATCTTCTTCTCTGGTGTGCAACACTCTACCAGAATTGAGATCCTACAATTGCTTGACTTCAAGGAAGGCACACTGCCTGTGAGATACTTGGGGGTCCCACTGTTATCCTCTAAACTTAGATACATGGATTGTAAACCCTTGATTGATAAAATCACATCTAGAACCAAGTCTTGGACTAACAGGAATCTCAATTATGGTGGTAGGACCCAGTTAATCAAGAGTGTCCTTTTCTCAATGCAAACATATTGGTCCTCCATCTTTATACTTCCTAAGAAAGTCATCAAGGATGTAGAAGCCACTCTTAGGTCCTTCCTTTGGTCTGGACTTGACCTGAAAAAGACTGGGGCGAAAGTTTCGTGGGAGCATTTATGCTGCCCTAAACAAGAAGGTGGGTTAGGATTCAAATCCATCCTTGTGTGGAATAAGGCTGCCATTGCGAAGCATATTTGGTTCCTTATCTCTGGTGGGGAACAATCTATGTGGTGTCAGTGGGTTAAATCTTATTTATTAAAGGGAAGGAACTTTTGGGATGTCAAGATGCCTAGTTCTCCTTCATGGGTATGGAGGAAGTTGCTAAACCTTAGGCCCCTTGTCCAACCCCACATTAAAGTTACAATTGGCAACGGCAGATCCACCTCATTGTGGTATGACAATTGGCATCCACTCGGGCCCCTTGCTCTTAAGTTTGGTCTTAGAGCCATTTGTGATTCTGGACTCACCAAAGTTGCCACTGTGAGTGCAATCATTAGAAATTCCAGTTGGTGTCCCCCCATTACCCAGACCCTTGAGCTCAATGAGATCCGGGATGCTATGAGCTCTCTGCCCAGTCCTAATCAAGAGCTTGAGGACCGGCACAAATGGTTACTTAATTCAAATGGTGATTTCACCATTTCTTCACTATGGGATGAATTAAGATTGCATTACCCCAAAGTGCCTTGGCATTCTAGCATTTGGTTCTCTGGCCATATCCCAAAATGTAGCATGATCACTTGGCTTGCAATCCATAATAGACTTTACACGGGTGATAGGCTGGTTCTGTTTGGCACTATTCCTGTTTCTTGTTGTAGTTTCTGTCATGGTACGGAGTCGCATGATCACCTATTTTTCAATTGTCCTTTTACTTCACAAGTCTGGGCTGACATTCTTACACATATCAACGTGCATTGGCCCTCAAGGTCTTGGGCCAACTGGATCAATCAAGTCTCAAGTCTTAGAGGTAAATCACTTAATAATTTGATCACCAAGCTTATTTTCACTGTTACAGTATACCAAATATGGCTTGAAAGAAATGTTCGGAAATTCCAAAATGTAATATGCTCTGGACCTAGTGTGGTAAACAAAATTCAATCAATGGTGAGATACAGATTGATATCCCTGGGTAATCTTCCCCATGGATATCAATCCCAGTGGCTGTTAAATAAGTGGGGAATTCCACATCAACCCACTTGATTTTATTGTGTATGCTAGATAGTACAGTGCAGGTCATCCACGGGAGGGAGCCATGTTTTGCCACTGCTGGACTTCTTTTCCATAGGGGCAGTTTCAATCAAGGGGGGGCAGATTCAAGCATCTTGCTGCTGCCCCCGTATTTGCTGCAGCAAGGAGCAGAGTTTCACCCCACTTATGGAATGTTTGCCACTGCTGGACTCGTTTTGCTACTGCTGCCATTGATGGAGCTTGCTAATACTCCAGGTAATCGTACAATCTACTTGAACTTTATGTTAATCTATGGCAAGGGTTGTTGCTATAGATTCTTGTTTACTTGTATCTGGATTAGGCTTATTAGGTGGGTTGCAAGGGTTGTTGCAACCTGCATTTTTACTTGCTTGCAATTGAACTCTCATGTTATTATGTTAATCTATGGCAAGGGTTGTTGCTATAGATGCTTGTTTACTTGTATCTGGAGTATGCTTATTAGGTGGGTTGCAAGGGTTGTTGCAACCTGCATTTTTTACTTGCTTGCAATTGAACCTTGTTGAGAACCTGCTGTGTTACATACCTGTTACAAAGGAGATGCTGCCCAATTTTCCCGAAATCCAGTGGACATGATAGGTTATATACCTTAAGTTGTTTAGTTTTATCTGGACTGCTGTGTGTCTGATCAGCATCCACAATGTTGAAATCTCTTGCCTAGCTTTGGGGGGCTGTCCCAGAGCGTGTATTAGTCCCTTCTGGGAGGGGGCATTTCCTCCCTACAACTCTGTTTGGGCTGCCAATCTTTGGGCAGACATATGATTCTCTGGGATTGTAAAAAGCAGCCGTTATGCTGCTCAAATTCCATCAAACCACTTTCACAAGTCACACCCCAAGCATCAAGTTCCATAAGCAAGCTCAAGCATCAAGTATCCCAAGTACCTCCCCAAGCATCAAGTATCATTTGCCATGCTACTCCAAGTCCTATTCAGTCATCAAGTATCATTTGCCATGCTACTCCAAGGCCTATTCCAACGGGATGAGTTGGTTTCCTATTTTCCCTCCCCGGCGGGTTGTGCCGGGACCACGCACTTTCTTCACTGTCACTGCATCAGTTGATTAGTTTATATTTGCGTATCTTGTACTTCCCTACTTACCCTCATGTAGCCCTTGTGGCCATCCCATTTATTTCACGCAATTTTGTCCTCCCTGGGGTATGCCCCTTGTAGGCTGTACATTCGCTTAGCCTCTTTTAATTTCAAGCTTATTTACCCAAAAAAAAAAAACCCCTGTATAAGAGGTGAAGTGGTGCTTATATAGAGAGAGAATGGAAGGAAATGGTGGGTTTGGATTTTGAAAGGGTGATTAGGCTCCATAGGGGCCATATTAGGGGCTAAGAGACGTATATACGCAACAATTCGACAACTTATACGCCCCCCATGCAGCAACATATCATGATTAGATGCTCTGCAAAAAAGCTGACTGGACAGGATTTGAGCGCTCAAAGGGTTTTAAGCACAATGGCGTGGCTTGGCTTATTGGTAGTTTGAGTGGTATTTTGGTCTTTTAGGTTGGTCAGGGTTGTTTGAAAAGGGTTTAGGATGGTTTTGGGGTGATTTGGTGAGTTCAAGCCTTGATCCAAGCTTCGAGGTACGCACGGTTGGTCTGCTTCATCATCGAGAATGCTCGATAAGTTTCTCGGGTCAAAATCGGAGTGTCTACAAAATGCCATTTCTTCCTCCTCAAATCTGTGTCTTTCCCTCCTCGCTTAAGGACTTACTTAGCCATCGAAGTGCCTTCTGGGCAATTTTGACCCGTTAGGCACTAATGTAGTTTTTGGTTTTGTAGGGTCAAAGGAAGGAAGGCTCCTCCACCTTCAAAGTCATACAAGAAAATCCAAAGTCAGAGAGAAAAGCATGGGCCATCTCAAGCAACAGTTTGAAGACCAAGGTTTTATTTTGCTTTACTACAAATGTACCCCTTTTGTCAAGTGTTTCTTTTCCCTCTTTTAAGGTGGATAGGAAACACTTGTTACTTTATTCCTAGTCCTATGTAGCCATTTGGCGTAGGTTTTTTAATTTCCATTTCTTTTCTTTTCATTTTTTTTCTTTCCTCCTGAGATATAACCCTTGTAGGCTGTATATTTGATTAGCCTTTTTTTTTTTCCCAAGATGATTTACCCACAAAAAAAAAAAAAAGAGGAGTTGGGTACCACCCCACAATTAGTCAATCCGATGTGAATTTTTCTTACTGCTGTTCAACCTCTTTCTCCAAAAGCCTGACTTAGAAATCTCAGTTTCAACACTCTCTTAGCTTAAAATGGTATCAATCCTAGTCTCTCCTGATGGTGACAACGGAGTAGGAGGCTCCACCATCATTGCTCGAGGCAAACAGCCAGCTCGAGGTAGAGCAAACGGCAAATCTGGGCTAGGTGATCCGTCCCGTGAACCTTCAACAAAGGTATACATCAGAAGCTTGGAGCTGCACCTCAACAAAAAAGTGGTTTGTGAAGCTTGGGGATTGTTCTTCCATGGTGGGTGATGGTAGTGGAAGAGATCACATCTAATAAGGATTGATTTTAGAGCTTCACATACCTGTTGCAAAGATGAAACAACGGAGGAGAACTCAAACCCTAGATCTGGTTGCTTAGGTCTTCGTTCGTTGAGATGGGAATTAGATTCCTCTAGGTTTAGCATGGATAAAGTGGGAAAGCAGAGTTAGAGTGGAAGCAATTGTGTAATTGAGAGTCTTTATTTTGGCTTCTTTTGTGCCTCTACCAAGTTTGGAACCCTACCAACTACTGGGGTAAGAGCCCAATGTGAGTGTAGCACTTTTTTATGAGTCGGTTTTGCTATAGTGATTGTCTTTGTTTTGTTTACAAACACAAGTGGAAGCTGGGTTTCTCTGTTTCTTGAATTCCCAGAAATTATTGGAATGGTTTATGGTTTTTGTAACAAAAAATAGTAACACAAACATATTTATGGTTCCAGTTTCAAAAAGTTTTGGAAGCAAAAATAGAAAATTGAAAACAAAAACTTTGCCAAACCGAGCCTAAATGTTGTAACTTTTGAATGAGTTTAAATCAAAAGGTATTATTTGGTTTAAATGAATAGACATAATCAAATCAAAAGGCGTGACTTTTAGGGTCAAATGAATAGACACCGCTATTGAAATAGATATGACTATTGGATTTAAATGAATAGATGTGACGATTAGCCAATGGTCACATATTAGTGCCTAATGCAATGCTAAGGATTTCACCAACAACATATTGAAGAGAACACAATCAATTGGTCTCACTAGAACTCTCTCCCTTATACTCATTCTTGGCGGCTCACATCTGAAAAGAGAAAGGGTTGGTAGTTATGAGTCTTATGACTGTGGTGGTGGTTTGGACATAAAAATCACATTATGAACTATGGCAATATGTAGCTATGGAAAGTATTGCTCTCATGGCAATAGTATTTTTTTACTAAATTCTTGCAAGGGTTATGAAGTGGAAAGCATCAAGAGGGATGGAATTTTAGCCCAACTAGTGGTTTAATCACTCCCGGTGAAAACTCAACTCAACACTTGAGTCATGCCTCAAGTCTTGAGTTCAACGAGCAAAGTACACCATATATCATGGTTGTAAGCACTTAATTAATGATCCATCTAGGGTAAATTTCTTGGTACCTGTAATGTTAGAAAACAAGAGGCTGAACTACTTAATTCTAATAGGTTTTTGGTGTTGTAGTTATAGGACACTGGGAAAAACCTACCTATATGAGTGTGGAGGTGGTGCCGCTTTCTATAGATCTCGAGGGCTTTGAATTTAGAGCACTCATGAAACCAAGATAAAGACCTAAGGTCAATCCACGAGTCGGCTTTTATGAATTACTTAAGAGAAGAAAATTTGTGTGTGAGACGTGTCCAGTTAGTCAATATAGGATTGCTATTACAAAGACAAGTCTACTCATTGACGGAGCCAGGAATTACAATCGGGGGTGGCGTTGTTAAACGAAAGTCTACTGGTATTGTTTTACTCCCTCCTTCCCAAAATAATATCCCCTATGAAAAGACCTACTATAATTTTTCGAATAAAAAATAACGTACTTCTGTTTATTGTTTTTTCAATTTTTTCGCATCAAATTAAAGAGCTAATCGAGATTTTTAATTTGGTGCAAAGAAACTCAAAAAATCATCTACGGAAGTATTTTATTCTTTGATCCGAAAATTGCACATCTTTTCAGAGGGGACTATCATTTTGGAATGGAGAGAGTATATTTTTTTAGTAAAAATATGAAACGAAAGGTTAAGTGCAAACTCAAACTTTATCCTGAACTATCTATTTTGTTAAAATAAAGATAATTGCGTGATTCTATTATCCTATGGTCTTTAAATGAAAGACTTTGAGGTTTTTTAATGTCCGAACCATTCATTTCTTAAAACGTTATTTTTGCATTGTATGCGTAAAAAATCAAGTTATTTGAACATCAATAGATGCCTAATTCATTAGTGTAAAATAAATTATATTTTGAAATTGCGGGCGGCACGTGCCACCCCACCCCACTAGATGGCTCCGTCCCTGGGTCTACTATGTTCTTCTAAGGCCCAGTTTTCTAAAAGATTTTAGCACCAAGGTGCTAAAATCATGATATTTCAAATCAAAAAATAAAGTGGTTCCGTAAACACTAACTATGTTATCAATCCCATCTTCGCACACCTATGCAATCTGCCCATACCTAAGCGGCGGAGAAGAGAGAAAACATATAAAGTAGAGGTAATTAAATAATCATCCCTTTTTTAGGGGCCCTGTACGTTTTAATCCCAATCACTATTCATACTTATGTTTCCATCCTCTTCTTATGTGATTTACCGGTTTTGCCCTTGTTATGACATACATAATCAAAATAATGTTGTATTGCTGGAAATTAGGGAGTTTTGAAAAGGTGGGGATGATTTTGTTCCCATGTATAACTGATTTCCTAAATTTGAATAATTAGGGATTTCAAAATGAGACGATATGATTTCCATTTTCAACTAATTCCTTGATTACCACAAATACGGAAACTAATGATTAGCGGGGGAATTCAAAATTAGTGGGGATGATTTCAATCCACACTCATTTGATTATGGTAAAAATAACCAATAACAATAAAGCATGGTAAAATGCATTTCCATAGCAATAACATGGTTAATTCAAACAACTTTTCACATGATTCCATGGTAAAAAACTTGTTCGACTTGTTTACTACAAATTTTAATTATCATGTAAAATCTCAGCATTTTTCAAAGTGAATGATGAACCAAAACTTGATGCTTTTTGGACAAATTTTTATCAAAGCCACCATTTAAATCCAATGATATATTCCATTATGAACAAAGATGAAAATGAATGAGACTGGACGACAAAGAATGAGATTAAACTTGGTTATTTGTTATTGGTTATTTTTACCATAATTTCAATAACGCGGATAATTAGTTTATTGTTTGGTTCTTTTACTTCTTTGCAATGGAAATTGATTGTGTGCGAGCGTGCCAGAGAGAGTTTCAATCTCCTCCCTCAGATTAACTTTGGAAAAACCAACTCTAATCAGGCGATTGTGTTTTATTGGTTCAATTACCTCAATTAAGAGGATTTTTTCAACAAGTGAAGAAATGTAAACCAACAAACTTAGGAAATCGAAGAACAAAAAGAAACAAGATACTTCGATTAGTAAATCAAAGGTAAACTTACTTCGAAATTGTCTCCAACTTCAGATACAAGAACTTCGAACGGGTGATTGTTACAGGAACAATCGAAATTAATCCTAACTACTTCCTAATCTGCTTCGAACTGAGTTCGAGATCCTAAACTACTTCGAACTGAGTTTGAAATCCTAAAACTACTTTGCCAATGAACAAACCAAACATCAGTTTTTTGATAGCTGTTTGTTGAAGATTTGTCCGGGGATTTTCACTCTTCAATTTCTTCTATTTATAGACGCTGCTTGCAGTTTGAACTTCCCGCTCAATAAATTTGAACTTTGGCTTGCTTCGAACTCTAACTTCCACTCTTCGAGTTGGCAGTTTCTTCCTCTTACACGTCTGAATTTGAATCCTTCTAATTCTTCCTTTGAAAGCTTCAATTTTGAATCTGCACAATTGATTAAACAAACTCGAATGATTGTACGTTAAGGTGAATAACTGCCTCTCGATAAGTACTCCACGTGTTATAACTGCCAATTTGTCTTGTTTCCCAAGTTCACACGTGGAGTTTATATGTTTAGCAGTTAATATCATGGCTTCGAAACCACCCTTTACGTTAACAATGACCTTTAACTGCCAATAACTGCTTTTCATCTTTGACCATAATACGACATCGTATTTAACCGTTTATATTCCTTTAATCCAGTGTGTCTTTATCAACAAGTAATTGCCAACGTTTGGCATTTTCAATTACGTGTCAATTAATTATTGGATTTGTTAATTTTATATGTAAACATACCCCCCACATTAACATCTTTGTTCAAGGAATTTGAATAAGTGTTAATGTGCCTTTTACTGTTTCGAATTCCTGTAAACTTCCAAAGCAGAAGTTATTGGCAGTTCTCCCCACTTCCAATGATACAGTTGTAATCGATTCTTACGGTCCCTGTGAGAGGTTCATGAAAAATGGGCGGTTAACACCCACGTTCTTCACTTACCAAATTTGAATCGTTTCAAATTCAGATTTTAAGTTTATAAAAGCACTCAACTACTGGTAAAATAAATCACCAATTTTCGCTCTAATCTTGCTTTTATCTCCTTAAACTCAACTTAACCATGGCTAACATTTCTGATACCCAAAATGCTTTCGAACGCCTGGTTCTTCAAGACCCAATCCCTACCAATACTAGAAATACCATTACACCAATTGTTGGTGAAATTCGAAGGGATCGCTCTTATGTATTGGTTCAAGTGGAGGATTCTGAACCTACTGATCCATGGAACCCTCCAACCTCTCCTTCTTTTAAACCCTTTCTATGGGGTTTGCCATCTGAAATAGCGGTGATAAAAATGGATGACCCTGCTGGTTACAAGGGTTGGAGTAAATATCGCTCATTGGCTATGAGCAGATATTTATCTCCTCTTATTAGGCGTGATCCTACTATAATGGTACTCGACAGTCTTATTGCCACCTGCCTTACCCCTACATTCTTCAAAGTATGTGAAGATGAAAAACCTGGCTTCGCTGGCTATGGTGAACTTAAACAGAAAGCCAAAAGCCAATATATTTATTGGTTAAATGAGGTTCGAAGGCCTCATTTTGAGAAAAACTTTGTTAATCCCTTCAACCTTTCTCTTCGAACTCTTCCTGAAAATCCAGACTGGTTTCAGGAATTGAAGAGTATTAACTTCGACCCTACTATCTTTCAAGCTGATTACTCTTACTCACTTTATCCACAATCTGATTCTGTTAGAGCCAAAGAACTATTGGCTGCTTTTGCATTTTTGGATATAGGGATTTTCGAAGAAGACATCCCTTGCAAAAATTTCTTATGGGCTTGTGAAACCATTCAATGTTCCGTTTCTAAGTTAACTGGCTCTTTCCTCCATTCTTTTCTAAGCCAGTTTCCTCTCCTTCGAATGTGGATGAAGAACAACAGTGCTGGTCATGTTTTCAACCAAGACCTTCATGACTATGAGATAGCACATGACCAGGTTGTTAAGCTTCATAATAAGATAGAAAATCTGAAAGAAAAGCCTTTCGAAATTCCATCTGGGATCTCCAAAAGACTTCGAAAGAGGTTAAAAAGCTGTGCAAAGAGAAATGCTCTAAAGTTGGCCAGGCTCGAAATCAAGGCCAAAGCTCTGGTTCTGAAGATCGGACCTCTGATTGAGAAGAAGCTCAAGCTAGATGGAGAAGCTGAGGTCAGGATGAAGGAGAAAAATTTTTTTGATTTTACTTGGGCAAAATTTCTTGATAACAGGAACAATATTTGATAGCCACTCTACATATCTTGTTGTTCTGATAAAACCAGCATTTAAAAGGTTTTGAATCTCCTCTTTTACCAATAAAATGGTTTCAGGAGACATCTTTCTTGGAAGTTGTTTGAAAGGTTTGCAATTAGATTTAATAGGCAACTTATGTTCAACCAAATCTCTACTCAAACCTGTTAATTCTTTTTTTTTTTTTTTTTTTTTTTTGGGTAATAAAGCTTGAAATTAAAAAAGGCTAAGCGAATGTACAGCCTACAAGGGGCATACCCCAGGGAGGACAAAGAAAAAAGAGAAAAAGGAAGGAAATAGCGTAATTAAAAGGGGAGGCCACTAGGGCTACATGGGGTTAATTAAGATAGCAAGATGGGGAGTGAAAACAACAACAACAAATTGAGATTTTGTGCCGTGAAGCATAATGCCTTGAACTTGGACCTTGAGTAGAAGCTTGATCATTTGATACTTGGTACATGGTGCATTGGTCCAAGGTACATGGACTTGGTACATGGCTCATGGTACATGGACACAACATGAGGGCAGACAGGGGGAACAAGGATCTTGCCCCCCAGGGCAAGGCCTAAACTAAAAGTGCAACCATTTCCTGAAAATTTGGGCAGAGTTCCGTTTGAAAATTGAGTATCCCAGAAACAAGGATAACCTGAAGCTAAGAACTGCAGCAGCTCTGCTCACATGGCAGCTCAAAAACACAGAGTTTATACAAAATAATCTACAGAGTGATGACTAAGAAGAAGACAAGAAACACTACTCTTGATCTTCCAACTACAGCTACAAAAGTTGGCCTAACAAAAGTTGTAACCGGCAAGTGTAGGGAGGAAATGCCCCCTCCCAGAAGGGACTAATACACGCCAAGGGACAGCCCCCCAAAGCTAGGCCAGAAATGTCAAAATTGTGGATGCTGATCAGACACACAGCAGTCCAGATGATACCAACAACTTTAAATAAATTAACAATCATGTCCACTGGATTTCTGGAAAATTGGGCAGCATCTCCTTTGAAACAGGTATTTAACACAGCAGGTTCTCAATGAAAGCAATGACAAATGATAGCTCAAAAACAGTTGAGTAATCAAAATCTATAGCAACAGCCCTTGCTATAGAAAACATGAAAGTTCAATTGCAAGCAAGTAAAATGTAGGTTGCAACAACCCTTGCAACCCACGCAATGAGTATAATCCAAATGCAAGCAATCAAGCAAGTATCTATAGCAACAGCTCTTGCTATAGAATAACATGAAGTTCGAGTAAAATGTACGATTACCTGGAGTATTAGCAATGCAGTAATGAGAGACCCTCGGGTCAAGTAATGGCCAGCAGCTCAAGGCCATCATATCATGATGGAGGGGCAGCAGTTGCAGCAGTAAAACAATGATCCATCCTTGCTGCAGCAAATACAGGGCAGCAGCAATAAATGCCATTGAATCTGCCCCATCTGAATGAAACAACCCCGTGGGTGGTACGAGACACTCCAGTCCTTGATAGGACCTGGAGTATTCCAAGCTGCAGCAAATAACGGGCAGCAGCAAGACAGCAACCATAAAGAGGGTTGGACAACAGCAACAGCAACAGATCAATAGTAACAGCATCAACAAATGAAGAACACATCAGGGATAATAGCCTGCAAACACCCACTACCCAATTGGGCTGTTAGAAAATAGACAATCGATTAGTGCCATAATGATAGAAAATGCAGTGGAAATAAACCAGTGCACCAACGAGGTAAACTGCCACTAAACCACATATAGTGCCACAATATCAGCTAATGTGAATTAACAGGTATACTCCATGATTCAATTAATTCCACAGAGCCAGCAGGAATGGAGGCAAGAGAGAGTAACCTATTCCTAATGTCACTGCAAATTCTGGCCACGACATAGTGGGCAGGGTGCTGCACATTCTGAAATTTCCTAGTGTTTCTCTCAATCCACACATGGTAAATAGAAACCGTAAAGGATAGTCTGGCAAGGATGCTTTTCAAGCTTTTCCCTTTAAAGTTGCATAGGAGTGAGACCCAATTAGCCAGAGACTGGGCTTGCCACGTGAAATGAGACTTGAGGGACACTGTATCCCACACTTGTTTAGTGAATGGGCAATTAAAAAAGAGATGATCATGGTTCTCATCATCAGGGCAGAAGCTACAACATGGGGAGTCAATAACTCCATACTGGAGTAACCTATCACCAGTGGACAGTCTGTTTTGGATAGCAATCCAACTGATAAGACTGCACTTAGGGATATGGGATGAGAACCAAACAATGTGATGCCATGTAATAGTGGGGAAGTGTGTCCTTAGTTGATCCCACAACGATGAGATAGTGAACATCCCATTTTGATTAAGTGTCCACTTACAAACCTCAGCTCGAGATGAAGTGGAACCAAGCAAGAGAGGAAGAGTCTCCCTGATCTCATTTAGCTCCCAAGTTTGGGTAATTGGAAAGTTCCATTGGTAGAGGTTATTCAAGATAGCAGATACATTGGCACCCTCAGGAATGCCAGAATCATAAATGATACGAGCGCCATATTTAGCAACCAATGGGCCAAGGGGGTGCCAATTATCATACCAAAGGGATGTGGTAGAGCCATCACCAATCTGGTACTGTATGAATGATTGAATGAGAGGCCGAAGTTGAAGTAATTTCCTCCAAGTCCATGAAGGGCTACCAGGAATTTTGATTTGCCAAAAACTCCGCCCTTTGAGTAAGTAGGATTTCACCCACTGACACCACATGGATTGCTCACCACCTGATATAAGATACCAAATGTGCTTGGCCATTGCCGCTTTATTCCAACTATGAAGGGATTTAAAGCCCAAACCCCCTTCTTTCTTTGGGGTGCATAAGTGTTCCCAGGAGATTTTGGCTCCAGTGCTTTTAAGATCAGCCCCAGTCCAAAAGAAAGATCTAAGAATAGACTCAACTTCCTTAATGACTTTCTTAGGGAGGATGAATATGGAAGACCAGTAGGTTTGCATGGAGAACAAGACAGACTTGATCAATTGAACCCTCCCAGCATAAGATAGGTACCTATTAGTCCAAGCTTTAGTACGATTTGTGATCTTATCAATAAGGGCCTTACAATCAGTGTACTTAAGCTTGGTAGAAATGAGGGGAACCCCAAGATATCTTACTGGGAGGTAACCCTCCTGGAATCCCAATAATTCAAGGATATCAGATTTGGTTGTGGGTGGGACACCGGAAAAGAAGATGCTACTTTTACCAGGACTAGGAGATAATCCAGAGAGTGCTTCAAACTCAATGAGAGCTTCTTGGATGCAATGAATAGAGCCCAAATCCCCTTTAGTGAATATCATGAGGTCATCAGCAAAGCAAAGATTGATGATCTTGGTCTTATCACACCTCCAGTGAAAATGAAAGCTGGGACTATTAGATTTCTCTTTCAACAATTGGGTGAGAACCTCCATTACAATCACAAACAGGTATGAAGACAAAGGATCTCCTTGTCTCAAGCCTTTTTTACCTTGAATGAAACCGGTGGGCTCACCATTGATGCTCAGAGAATAATTAGCAGTGGAAACACAAGCTTTAATCCATTGGATCATTTTAGGGTGGAAATTCATCTTTTCAAGAATATCCCACAAGAAACTCCACCTAACATTATCATAAGCTTTCATTATGTCAACCTTTAACGCACATCTAGGAGATGGAGAATGCTTATGGTAGTCTCTCATGATCTCCTGGGTGAGGAAGATATTATCAGCAATCCTCCTACCACGCACAAACCCAGATTGCACAGGATCAATGAGATGGGGAAGAACTATTTGTATTCTTTTGGATATGATTTTGGCTATGCACTTATTTTTTTTTTGGGTAAATAAGCTTGAAATTAAAAGAGGCTAAGCGAATGTACAGCCTACAAGGGGCATACCCCAGGGAGGACAAAGAAAAGAAAAAGGAAAATAGAATTGCGTGAAATAAAAGGGATGGCCACAAGGGCTACATGAGGGTAAGTAGGGTAAAGTACAAGATACGCAAATATAAACTAATGAACTGACGCAGTGACAGTGAAGAAAAGTGCGTGGTCCCGGCACAACCCGCCGGGGAGGGAAGATAGGAAACCAACTCATCCCGTTGGAATAGGCCATGGAGTAGTGGCTATGCACTTATATATATTGTATTACAACATGAAATTGGTCTAAAATCCCCAACTTTGGAAGGGTTAGGGATTTTAGGGACAAGTGCAATACTGGTAGAATTGGCCTTAGCAAGGAGTCTACCAGATCTAAAGAAGTTCCTGACGGCAGAGGTCACATCCTGCCCAACAACAGTCCATGCTTTTTGAAAGAAACCTGCGTTGTATCCATCGGGGCCAGGGGCTTTGTTAGGATTGAGTGACATGAATGTTTCCTTGATCTCAGCATTAGAGATCTCAGAAATCATAGCATTACTTTGAGTATCAGATAGAACTTTGCTAACAAGCTGATTAATCCTAGGCCTCCCCTGGTATTGTGTGATATGAGGGGTACCAAGCAAATGAGTATAGTACTCAACAAAGGTAGATTTGATCACTCCAGGATCTTGAGTGAGATTGTTATCACCAATGATAAGACTAGTGATTCTACCTCTATTTCTATTATGGGATATGGACTTGAAGAAATAGGAGGTGCATTGATCCCCAAGTTTCAGCCATTGGATTCTAGATTTTTGTTTAGCAAAACTTTCCTCAGCTCTAGCCAACATCATGTATTGTCTACAGAGGACTCTCTCTTGTGCTTGATTAGTGGTGTTATTCGGATTAGCCCCCAATTGTTTTTGTATACCATCTAGTTGTTGCCTGGCAGCAAGAGCCCTAGAGGAGATGTCACTATACTCCTTAGTATTAAGCTTTTTGAGTTCATATTGGAGGAGCTTAAGTTTCTCGCATGTAACATACATTGGATTACCAATGATGAAATTCCTCCACACACGCTGAACCACAGAAAGGAAGTTAGGATGATCAGCAAGAAAATTGAAGAATTTGAACGGTTTGTTGGATTTCTCAAGAGAGGGATTCAAATAAACCACTGCAGGAGAGTGATCAGAGATCCCAGGAGGGCGAAAGTGAGCAGTAGAATGGACAAACGATTTGATCCATTGCTCATTAACAAGCACCCTATCAATTTTAGTGGTGACTACATGTGATGGATCCTGTTTATTAGACCAAGTGTAGTGACAACCGGTATAGTTAAGATCTTCAAGCTCGTTGGTATCAATACACTGGGCAAAGTTATTCATATGGAGAGGCCAATGGTTGTCACCACCCACTTTATCAGAAGGATATCTCAAGGCATTGAAGTCACCTAAGATAACCCAAGGGCCAGAATTGTTCCAGGAGTTCAAATCACTCCACAAGTCATTTCTCTCATGATACAAGTTGGAGCCGTATACAAAGGTAGCAACAAACTGTATGTTACCAGCTACAGAGACCGCCTGACAGTGGATAGCTTGACTGGATTGCCCAATAACATTAACGCTCACAACAGAGGGATCCCAACCAACACAAAGTCTACCACTAGGGGAGTGGGAGTAGTTGTGAACAAAAGCCCAAAAGGGAATCATGGAGCCAAAAATCCTATTGAAATTAGTTTCTTTTATTTTATGTTCTAACAAGCCAATGATAGACAGCTTGTTCTTATTAACAAAAGACCTGACCTCTTTTTGTTTGAGGGGATCATTAAGTCCCCTCATATTCCAAACACCAAACTGAATAGGAATTGAAGACATAGACATAGACATAGGCATAGAAATAAAATAATACGGCAAAAGGTGACATTAATATCCATAACAAAATTGCAGAAAAGTACTATGTGCACGTGCATAGTAATTGAAAGTAACTTGAGCAAAGTTAGAGACTGCCCTGATTAAGGAGATTTCGCTCCTTTTTCAGCCTCCTCTTCTTAGCACTGTTGGATTCACGAAACTGTTCTTTGGGGCTGATGGTCCCCTCTGAGGCAGACCCTCCAGATGTGGCTTGTGAATTTCCTACCTCCTTATCTAGAATTAGAAATTCTTCATCCATTGTTTCACTTGCAGTATCATCAGCTTGTAAGGAAACATTAGGGTCAGCTGTTAGGATGTTGGGCTGGCTACATTGTGGATGAGCAACTTGATTAGAGATGGAAGGAGGCTTCTGAATTTCCTTCCCATCTGAAATGTGAATGCTGCCCACAGCAGCTATGCTGGATAACACATCAGATGTCTCAATTGCTTGTATTAGGGTAGAACTTAGAGGGGGACCACTCTGCTTAGTCTCTGTATCCTCTGGCTTAGCTGATGGAGAAGACAACACTTCCTTATAAGCTGAGCCCAAAACGGAGTTTGAGGATAGTTTACCCTTCCCGACGACCGTCCATTCTTGATCTGTAGTGGCTTCATTAGGGGCTGCTGTAGGGACTGAATTGGGTCTACAAGAATGCCCAAAGACCTTACATGTATCACACTTAGGAGGGAGCCACTGGTATTCTACCCCCACCATCACTGATTCAGCATTAACCGAGATGGCGATATCTGAAGGAAGCTCATCTCCCGCGTCAATTTCAATGCAAATGCGTGCAAAGTCCAGCCGTTTCCTTTGGGCAGTGGCTTCATCTACATAGATTGGCTTACCAATTGCGCTTGCTATTCTACTGAAACCATCATGATTCCAGAATTCCAAAGGAAGTCTGTGTAGTTTGATCCAGACGGGAATGGTGGAAGGATGGTTTTTAGAAGGAACCAGCATCCTCCTCCACTCCTTTAAAACAAGATACCTACGGGAAAAAAAATAAGGCCCCCCTTCAAGTACCTTGAGTTTGGTAGCTTCGTCTTCAAATTCAAACAGATAACACGCTCCAAACTGCTTAATAGAAACCTTACCATGTTCTTTCCAAACAGCTCGAGCAGTGGCGTTTAGTAAGGGCAAGGGCATCTTTCCATCCAGGAAATTCCCCACTAGACAGTGAGTACCAACTCCATCATCTAAATGTGACTCATCAATAGTCACATGTGCATCTTTCCCGTTTTGAAACTCAGGGTAATGGTCTAGTTTCATGGATTTGGAAGGGGCTTGAGCTTTAAAGAGTGAGAACCAATTCCTTGTTTGAGTTCCTTGTGGTGGATTAATAATCTTGGGACCTACTGGCTGGATTGGACCCTTCTCATTTTCAACGCTAACATAATCCCCTTCAATACTCACAGATGCAGGTGGGTCTATCCCTTCTTCTTGAAGTTGAATGAGATGTTCCTTAAACTTCGAGAAGCTTACAGTTACTCCTGCTTTTTGCATTTCATCCTCAATAGAGTTAACTAAAGAGGTAAGGCGATTTGTGCTGACTAGTCGATCCGCTGCCTCTTGGAACACCTGTTGTAACTTTCTCGATGGGCTTGATCCCTGTTTAGCAGGGCTGAGTTCAGGCTGGAGAGAAGAAGGACTCGGTATATGAGTACTCAACTCAGCAGAAAAGGCTTTATCTGCAACTTGGGTAGTAGGATTGGTGTTAGGGTTTTTTGAGTTAGGGTTTTGAGGGTATTCAGGACTTATATCAGAGAGGCTATGGCTTCGGGGGATATGGTAGACGTTTAGAGGTGGAGAAGTCTTGGTCGGAGTGTTGTATGTGGTACCTGGCGATGGGGGTCTGCTGCGACTTTGCTCGCTGGGTGCTGAACATGAGTTATTGTGGACTACCTGCTTCTTCCTTACATCGATTGAATCCATTGCTCTAGATCCGATGTCCACCATTTCTGAGTTTGTCTTGACCTCTGAATCCGTTCGCCCCCTCACAGGGTACACATTTGACTGTTGAAATTCGTATTCTGTGGGAGTGCCGTAAGCCGTTGTTACCAAATGACCTTTGTTGCGTGCTTGTTCGTTCCTTGCACCAGAGGTACTATTGCTGCGTGAAGAAGGGGTGTTTTCCATCGTCTTTCTTCTAACCATATAGGACTCAGTTGCTGTGGATCCGAGATCCGCTGTAGTAGTTGCAGTTTTCGCCATGGCTAGCAGGTGAATCCTCACTTTCTAGGGTTTCGGTCGCCTAGAGAGAGAAGGAGGAGACATCTTTTTTTCCTCTTTAATTGTTTGCTTATACCTGTTAATTCTTTATAACTCCAAGCAAAGCATTCTTTGTTCTCTTTGAGCACTGTGATCAATTTGGCCTTCGAAGCAGCATCGAGTTCTCTGTTGATCTGCACAGTGTTTGGAACAATTCCATCCCCCAATTCCACTTCTTCTAAAGGATCTTGGGAATCGATATAGCCTAAAAAAGCTTCTTCGAATTTGGTTGGCTTCAACCCCCAGTCAGATTTCTCAGCCAATAATTCCTCCCAATCATTTGTTTCTTGTAACTTCTGCTCTATTTCTAGAGCCATGAATTTAACTAAGGCCAATGAGTTGGCCTCTTCGAACTCTGTCTTGGATTCACATCCAAGCAGCCTCATCTAGTGAGTTGTCTGATTCATAATCAACTGCTTACTTAAGCTTAGACTTTAACTCTGCCAATTCTCCAATTTCCAATACATTGGATGGAGGGGTGGCAGGTTGTGCAATTTCACTCAGAGGAATGATCTCAGGTTTATACATTTCAGCCTCTGCACAATTTGCTGAAGTACTGAAGGGATGTGGATCTGCTTTCACCTCTTCAATCCCCACTTCCTTCCCATTCTCATACTTCACAATCATCAAGGCTTGATGCATTGAAGATGGGATACAACCATTGACATGAATCCAATCCCTACCAAGTAAGGCATTATACTTACTTGTGAAAGTATCCACCACAAAGAAGGCTGTATCAGTTTCTACTTGGCCAACTTTCAGGCGTATAGAAACAATTCCTTTAGGGCTCTTACTTTCACTAGTGAAACCAGCAATAGATGTGCTTGTTGGGATCAATCGAACCTTCTCCTTTGCCAACTTCTTCAGAGTCCTAGAAGGTAAGATGTTCACTGCTGCACCATTGTCAACCAGAACTCGATTTAATAGAATCCCATCAAATGATGCGGATATATATAATGGTTTTAAATGGTGCCTCATATCATTCGAAGGTGATCTAAAAGGATAGGAAATGTCAGCACAATCCAAATCAACAATCAAATGATACTCAGAATTTGTCTCTGTTTCTGGAACAAAAACTGCCCTTTCCTTAGAGGTCACTTCTGGCTCTTCCATAGCATTAGCCATAATCATAAGCTCCTCCTCTTCTTCCTCCTTTTGAATCTTAGAAACCAGGGCTCCCCAACCTTCATTATATTCTTCATCACTTGATACGTCAATGATCTCCATAGGAGCAACTGTTGATTGTAATGCCCTTCGAACTAGTGAGCAGTCTGGTTCAAAAGGTCCAAAATCAAATGAAGGAGAAACCATGTTAATTTGAACTTCAGGCAAAGTCCCAAACTGAATGGTCCTTTTTTCCTGTACTGGTAATTCTGATCCATCCTCTATTGTGTCCATCTTCTCAGGAGACTCCACTGCAGAAGTTTCCATGGGGGACAATGTTTCAACAGGAGATGAATTCACTCCTCCACCTTCTTCCTGTTCCACTATCATGGCCTCTAATAAGCCAAACTGATAGCTTGCCAAGAAATTTGGTGAAGCTGGACTATTTCGAGGTACCTCACTGTCCATCCTTGCAGCCAGACTTTCCAGTGTTTCCCTTTCTGATTGAGTAAACCCCCTTCGAAGAGATTCTTCAGAATCTTCTCTTCGAAGCCTGTTAAACCTTGGGTTAAACTTATCACCCCCATTATGATTATCCTTGGTGGCATATTCTTCCATTTGGAAACTAGTATACCTCCTTTGCAACTTTCTCTTCTGAGTTCTTGTCAGCATAGGGATCATTTGAGGTGTTTTAGTCTTTGGATCTCTAACCACCACCCATTGATCAGCAAGAGTGTTTGGAGGTTTGACCATCTTATTACCAACTTTAGAAGGGGTTTTATATCCCTGGAAGAGTTCTGGTTTAACCTTCTTTAGAAACCAATCAGGAACTCCTTTTACCAAGGTGAATTGTTCTCCTTTTTCTTCAGTTTCTTGGCCTATTGGGGCCTTTCCAGTGTTAACCTTTTTCAAAGGAGGATAATCCCTCTTCGAAGCTGGTGGAACTGGACTAGAAGGTACATTTCTCTTCGAAGCTGGCCAAGACTTCTCATTTTTTCCATGTTTCGGGCTTATCCAGGGTTTTCTTTCATTATTCTGATTTTGCTTTTCTTTCCATCCTTTTTGGAAAGAAATCAACCCCCTGTCGATCCAAATCTTTGAAAATCAAATAATTAGCCCTGCATTTCATACATAAGCATTCCAAAAAGGAAGCTTCAAGCATGGGAAGATGAGATTGCTTAAAACTCTTTTTAGAAGAACTTCCCGTTGCATAATCTTGCCGGTGAGTCTTCCCATCGTTACTTCGAAGTTGGCCAACTTTTGGCTTTCCTCTTCCAAATTGTATAGAGTTCATCCCGACATGAACTCGTCTGTTTTGCCATACCTCTTGAACTGTTTTAGCCAAAGAAGTTGGCACATTGGTATTAGCAGTTACTTCTTCAATCTTTGGAAATGGATCTGTGTCTATTCCCATGGTCTTTTCTGGAAACATGATCCTTCCCTTCTTAATTTGCTCCTGAATCCTGTCACGGAAAACATTACAATTCTTAGTTGAATGAGTCCAAGAAGCATGCCATTTGCAATAATTCTTTCCTTTTGTTTCTTCCAAAGTTGGAAGTTTAACATTTTCAGGAAGTTTGATAAACTTTTTCTTCAAAAGGTAATCAAAAATTTCATCTGCTTTTGATACATCAAATGAATACACTTTACTAACTGCTTTCTTGTTAGTCCTTGGTGCTATAGAAGAATCCTTTCGAACTAAACATTCACACACACAAGGGTCATGCTCAACAATTTCAGCAGCATCAATTTCATAAGTAGAGTCTTTATAATATGTTGAATAAGAAGAGTTATTCCTATCGACATCTTCTTCTAACAAAGATTCATATCTAGAAGCTTTGTAAGTTAAATCAACCAAATCTCTAAACTCCGTAGAGTCGAACTTCTTCCTAAGTTCTCTACTTAAACCATCTTGTGCTATTTTCACAAATTCAACTTCTAGTAGTTGAAGTTTACACTTGTTTCTAGCCCTTTTAAACCTAGCAATAAAGTGTGCAGCCTTTTCATCAGGCTTTTGCTTTAATCTTGCTAAGTTTGATAAAACTTAGGTGACTTCAGGTTCAGTTTGATAAAACTGTGCATGGAATAATTCTTCCATCCTTTGCCAATTTGGAACTGACTCTGGTGTTAAATTAGAGTACCATTCGAAGGCTGTTCCTGTCAAAGAGTTAGAAAACAATTTCAACTTAACAAACCCATTATTGCCTAATTCTTTACATTGAGCCGTAAATCTGGCAATATGCTCAGTTGTTGATTGTTTTCCATCCCCATGGAATAAAGTAAAATCTGGGATTTTAAACCCCCTAGGGACTTCAAACTGCCTATCTATCTATTCTGGATAGGGCTTTCTATAAATTTGGGTTTGTATTCCTCGGTTTATAGGTCCATATACTTCTTGCATTAGACCTAATATTTCATCTTGAAGGGATTGACGTTCTCCTAGAGGTACCCCTGAATTAACAGGTGGTTCCCAAGTAGCATTTCTAGGCATGTGATCTTCTGGAAACCTCTGAAAAGGATCATCAAAAGGCCTATGTTGCTTGAAACCTCCTTCTTGCTTCGCAAGAGGTTCATACAAGTGGTTCGAATGCACCCTACCCATCTCTGGTATCCCTGCATACTTAGGAATTCCAATCTCTGGATTAGGCCTTTTTGCACTGGTCCTATGCTTTTCATTAAAATGATTTCCAGGAGTATATACATACTCATCAAACCCGTAGTCCATGTTTCTAAAACCCTTATCCTCATTTAGACCATCAAAGTTTGGTTCGAATGGGACATTAGTGTTTTGCTTGAATACTTTCTTAGGCTTAGGATTTTGATAATCATGAGTTTTTGCAGGTTCATACCAAGATTCTGGTATATCATCTACATTTATAGGCTCTTTTCCAGGCCTTGATTTAAATTTACTTGTGCTAGCCTCTCCTTTATCCTTCTCAGATGAAGGCAAAGGATCATGCCTAAGCCCTGATTGCTCTTCTAATTTTTGTAACTTAAGTTTCTGGGTTTGAGCCAGTTCTTTAAATGTGGCAATCATTTCAGCAAACTGATTAGATGACACACTTCCTCCAACTTCTGGATTCTTTGAGTCATCAACATGTACAGTTTTATTATTCCTAACATTCATTCGAGAAGTCTGGCCAATTCCTGTATTTAAGTCTTGACCAGTATGAGTCTCTGGTCCTATTTGTAGGCCTTCGACTTGTTCATTCTCTCTAGAATTAACATTGTTCTCATCTTCTGGCGTTTGGCCAACCTGAGAATCATCTGCTTGCTTCCTAAGTTTTGGAGCCATTCAACACTTTCAGGTGTCCCACCGGGCGTGCCAAAAAATGTGTTTGGTTCTTTTACTTCTTTGCAATGGAAATTGATTGTGTGCGAGCGTGCCAGAGAGAGTTTCAATCTCCTCCCTCAGATTAACTTTGGAAAAACCAAATCTAATCAGGCGATTGTGTTTTATTGGTTCAATTACCTCAATTAAGAGAATTTTTTCAACAAGTGAAGAAATGTAAACCAACAAACTTAGGAAATCGAAGAACAAAAAAAAAACAAGATACTTCGATTAGTAAATCAAAGGTAAACTTACTTCAAAATTGTCTCCAACTTCAGATACAAGAACTTCGAACGGGTGATTGTTACAGGAACAATCGAAATTAATCCTAACTACTTCCTAATCTACTTCCTAATCTGCTTCGAACTGAGTTCGAGATCCTAAACTACTTCGAACTGAGTTTGAAATCCTAAAACTACTTTGCCAATGAACAAACCAAGCATCAGTTTTTTGATAGCTGTTTGTTGAAGATTTGTCCGGGGATTTTCACTCTTCAATTTCTTCTATTTATAGATGCTGCTTGCAGTTTGAACTTCCCGCTCAATAAATTTGAACTTTGGCTTGCTTCGAACTCTAACTTCCACTCTTCGAGTTGGCAGTTTCTTCCTCCTACACGTCTGAATTTGAATCCTTCTAATTCTTCCTTTGAAAGCTTCAATTTTGAATCTGCACAATTGATTAAACAAACTCGAATGATTGTACGTTAAGGTGAATAACTGCCTCTCGATAAGTACTCCACGTGTTATAACTGCCAATTTGTCTTGTTTCCCAAGTTCACACGTGGAGTTTATATGTTTAGCAGTTAATATCATGGCTTCGAAACCACCCTTTACGTTAGCAATGACCTTTAACTGCCAATAACTGCTTTTCATCTTTGACCATAATACGACATCGTATTTAACCGTTTATATTCCTTTAATCCAGTGTGTCTTTATCAACAAGTAATTGCCAACGTTTGGCATTTTCAATTACGTGTCAATTAATTATTGGATTTGTTAATTTTATATGTAAACATTTATATGACTTGTTACATTGAATCAAGGTAAAAACATTTTTCAAATCATGTTTTAATGATTGTGGTAAAACTTAAACAATTACATAAGAGAAAAATGGTAAAATTTGATTCCCAAATTAGTAACATGGTTTAATTGGTAGGACTTGTTATATTGAATAACATGGTAAAGAACTTTTTTCAATGATTATGGTAAAAATACGCAATAACAAATAAAATATGGTAAAATGTGTTTCCATAGCAGTAACATGGTTAATTCAAACAACTTTTAAACATGATAATAATTGTTAAATTAAGAATTTGAATCATGGTAAAACATATCAACCACATAATCTACATTTCATGGTAAAAATAAAAAAAATGATCAAAAATCATGGTAAAAATATCAAAACAAATCCCAGTTTTATGTATTTTCATGGCGAAATACACTATAAAAGTCAATACTCCTATTATCCTAGTTAATATTGTATGTCCATCATCGTAAAAAAAAATAAAAAATAAAAAATAAAAAATAAAGGCCACCAAAGTTTGATCCACATCATCTTTCAATAATCATGGTAAAAAATAAAATGAAATAGGTGACCAAAGTTTGATCATGGTAAAAATTGTCTATCCACCATATCTTTCGGTAATCATGGTAAAAAAATAAACAACAGTTTTGACCAGTGCTTGATTCGTGGAACGAAGCAAAATCAAGAAAAAAAGGCCAGATTCTAAGATTTGTTCTCCAGTCTAGGCACTGTAGAGACTAAGTATTTCATCAACTAAATTAAAACAAGGAAAATCATCCAATTAAGATCCCAAGAGAAAAGCGAACTTAAAATTTAACATAACCTTCATTGTGATTGAAAGCCAAGATTCATCATCCAAAAGTGATTTAGAATGCACCGAATGTAGAGTCGTAAAAAAAAAAACCAGTGGTTTGCGCCAGCGGAGAGAGATAGGAGTGATCGGCAATGGGTTGCGGCGACGGCCAATGTTGATGGATCTCGATTTGGGACGACGATTTTGGAAGGCGAGGACGAAAGATTTGTAACGGCAAGGAGACGACGCCGATTTAGTCGGAAGGGAGGATTGTCGCCGGCAACGGGATCACGAGAAGTGAATTTTTGGGACGTCAATTTGGGATCCCCTGGGTGATGATTTCGTCCACAAAAATGTTGTCTTCAATTTCAAGCAATGCATAAATGGGGTTCTAGTTTTTATAATTGAATGGAGTCAGTTACGTAAATATGGGGATGGGGTT
This sequence comes from Vaccinium darrowii, assembly GCA_020921065.1. Classification (NCBI taxonomy): domain Eukaryota; kingdom Viridiplantae; phylum Streptophyta; class Magnoliopsida; order Ericales; family Ericaceae; genus Vaccinium; species Vaccinium darrowii. The sequence continues at coordinate 22,516,610 of CM037158.1, read as the reverse complement.
AATCCCCAATCCCTAAAGGAATGGAGGCAGTTACGTAAATATAGGGATGGGGTTAATCCTCAATCCTGTAATTGCACCAAAGGACCTCATAATTTTGAAAATAGTCCACTACCTACCGCCCCATATATGCGACTTTTAATTTAGTCCTCAATCTCTTAATATATATGTGGTGTCCTTAAAAATCCGTTGAGCCTCTTCTGGTGGTTCTGACCCGAGTGAGCAACGAGTGGATGGAGAGTGAGACCTTCCACGAGCCCCTGCACACTAAGCACACGCCGTTAGCACCAAACCTGGCCGGAGTGTGGCCAGGGAAGGCACTCCGATGATCTAGTAAGTGATCGGAGAAGAAAGATGTATGCAGAGAGTAAGAGTAGAGAGAGAAAGTGTTGTGTCCCCGTTTAGGGCTTCGTTGCTTCGTATTTATAAGCTACCCAAGTACAGGGGTAGATCGGTCAATCTGGCTCGGATGACGTCACCGAGCGTCACGAGCCAGACCTGCATGCATTGCATGTTCTCGTCCCCCAATCACAATCGGACGCGTAGTGTAACCGTTTCGGATGCCATCATGCTGACGAAGGTACAGCTGTCTCAGGCACATGTGCCTTGCCTAGTCTGTTATGAGCGTTAACCGCCTCTGGTGACATCACGAGAGTCGTCACCGAGATCTCGGATTATCCCTCCGAGCCATCTCGGATATGGTCCGTCTCGGATGACTCGCCCGGTTCAGTCTACCGGCCGAGATACCGGTTTGTCTCGGACGGGCCATGCTCGGTCGGCCCACGGTGTTTTGTTTCCTGGTTGGTCCAGAGGCCCGTTTGGGCTTCATAGCATTCTGGGCTCTTCAACCGAGGCCCATCTGGGGGTTGCTAGATTTCGGCCCACTACAATAGCCCCTCAACTCCTTCCGAGACAATTATTTCCGAGAAAGGAGTTGATAATCTCTTGTTGGGCCGTTGAATCAAAACCAAGTATATGTGGATCGCCCCCGAGAAGACAAAGATTCTTCCATCGTGTTTCTTTTAACCGAGCCCCAATCCTGATTGCTTCGTGGTCGTATTCGGATTGCACCACGTGGAGGTTGCTAGCTGGATGCGAAAGGAGGGACGCGGATTAGGGTTAGGCATGAAAGGACGTGGGCACGTGAAGCGTCAGGGGATGATCTCGGCACGTCCCATCACTGCCAGATGTCAACTCTTTACTCGCGCCGCCAGAGGCTACCTCGTTTCCCGCTCTGTGACTTAAACCCTCTCCTCCCCTATAAAAGTGGGAGGTTTAGAGAGAGAGACGTTTCTTCACTCACTCTCTCTCTTGTATGCGAAGATTTTGCACTTCCATTTATTCCGACGAAATCGAGATCGTCGTTCATAGCCGTTGCACTACCGTGTTCTTCCATCTTCTTAGCTTTTGCACCACCGCTTTCCGCCATTGCCTGACGAAAGACGCCGCGTCGGTTCATCTCTGCCACCACCGCCACTCTTTTCCGGTGTTACACAGGTAACGATTCTTCCAATCGTTCGTTGTTTTCTCTTTGTTTGATCGTTGATTTTGTCGTTGTTTCGCCATTTCAGGGCGATTTGAGCGAGCTTTTGTTTAGTGAAAAACGTTTTCTCTAGATTTGTTGAGAAATCGCAGGAGTTACGATGAACAGTGAACTCAAACGTTCAACTGTTCATCGTGTTCTTCGTTGGAGCTACTCAGTGACCTTTCAGGTCGCTTTTTAATCCGTCGACCCATAGGTTTTAGGTTTTAGTTTTGTTTGTCATCCGAGACAATACCGAGACAATTGATCCGGACCTCGACCGAGTTCGAAACCCGAGCCGTCAGTAGCCCTCCCCTTGCCTAGGATATCCGAGAAGCACAGATTGCGCCTAAGTTTGTCAGACTTTCTGACTCGGGACTCATCCGAGCCAGTTTTGCCACCACCGGTTATATGGCTGACTGTTTTTCACCCGTGCACTTTTTGTCAGGTTCTTCAATCCTGGAGCCCTTCGTCCTTTCCTCGGGGAGCTCCAACAGGACGAGCAGTTCTGATTCGTCCGTACGTAGCTACCATCGCCTTAGATACCGTCTTGGACAGACGTTTTTCGATCCCGACGTAGGGATGGCTTCCGCTGACCTCGGCCCAGTGGATGAAGGGTTCAGACCACTCAACCCTATAGAGGTAAACCCTAATGCTCGTTCAGAGAGCGAGGATTCGGTGAACCAGGGTGAGATCAGCAGCGATCACACTGAATCCGCCAATCCAGGGGCACAAAGGGATGGGAATGGCGCCTCCGTCGGCCCCCCAGACGTACAGATTGTAGGGGTCCATCAACCGAGAAACGACAATTCCGGTTCGATCTATGAGCCCTCTACCGAACTCCCTCCTACCGAGCCTTTCCCCAGATCTTTGACCGTTGAGAATACATTAGTTGAGGATCCAAATGCCGAGAACGATTCCCGAGACGTCCGTCCCCCTAGAGCGAAAACTTCTGAAAAAGAAACCAATCCTTACTTGCACTTTTTCAGTGGAGAGCCTGGGGAGTATGAGGCTTTCTGCGAAGAGTATAATATCCCGAGCGATGTTCAGATCCGCTTGGTCCCCCAGGATCAGATCTTGTTCTCGGATGACCACATCACCCTACCCCTGATAGCGATTGCCGAAGGTGGGGTCCGGTTCCCTATGAACCTCCTCCTGCGGCAGTTTCTGCACGAGTACAAGCTTTCCCCGAGGTTCCTCGCCGTGAACTCTTTCCGTATTATCAACGGCATTCAAGTGCTTCGGGAGAGGTTCGGGTTTGTTTTCAATCTTTCCGATCTTATCGGTGTTTATAACGTATCTCGGAATAAGACGGGGGGGGGGGGGGGGCAGATTCTTGTCCCTTCGAAGCAGTCCGAAGGCACCCCGAGACTACCTGATCGATCACCTCCCGGACTCTGACCGCGGAGCTAACGACTTTGTTGAGATAAGGGGCAATTTCGAGTTTGGGCCTGGTGATGGTGGTCTATACCCCATTCCTCGGCAGGATACATTGATAGGTTCATATTACTTCAGTTTTTACCTTGTTTTTTATATCTTGTGGTTTGCACTGTACTTACCGAGTCTTATCTGCCTTGCAGAACCGTCCCCGATATCTGCTCGGTTATTCAGAGCGAAAAACGACGATAACATCAAGGCCGCTTATGCTGTTCCGAAAGAGGAGAGGTTTGCTCATGTTCTGTTAGGCTATGAGCCCACTTATACTTCGTACCTCTAGAAAAGGCGGAAGAAGTCTCAAGAGGAGCTAGCAGCCGAGCGTGCTGGACCGAGCAAGAAGAGAAAACGGTCAACGAACAAAGGGAAGTCTGTTGAAGCCGTCGAATTGAGCTCAAACACCGAAATCGATCTTCACCGAGCAAAGCTTCAGAGCCTGGTTGGAAAAATCAGAGAGCCACTTGGAGAGGAATTTGACGAAGGGGAGGAAGAAGAGATGGCGGGTGATCTCGGTGAACTTCCCAGTCTCCTCCCGAGCAAGAAGGTAAAGAAGTCTGTCACTCAGTCCGCCAGGGGCACTCCGAGCCAGTCCAAGCGAGCTCCCGTCACCGCTGTGACTGACCCGGCCGAGCTTAAGAAACAGAGGCTCGTCCTAGGGTCAGGCTCGGGGAAGGACGCTCGTAAAGACAAAGGCGTTACCGTCCCCACCCCCCTTGAGAAGGCGCCTACCGAGAAGGAAGCCCCTCCGAAGGACTTGAATGCTGAAACCTCTTCTCCAATTCCTTTCATTTTTGCCCCTCAGATCAAGCAGGGGCAATCTGTGCTGCTGACGGACAGTGTTCGGGCCAATCCTAGGCTCGGGCTGCCTGTACTCCAGGGGGTGTGTCTCCCTGAAGATATGAAGCAGGTTCCCGCTGATCTGGAAGGGAACATTGTGGACATGTTTTCTCACTTGACGCTTGTAAGTAATTTCCCTTTCCGAGGCTTTCTTTTGTTTTCTAATGTGGAACGTTTTCTGACTGTTGTAATGAATTTTTGTAGGCCAACCAGTCTCTGCTCGGCTACCATCAGAAGGTTGTGAACCTCTCCTCCTCGTTTGGCTCTTTGAAGTTGAAATACCGAGAAGCAGTCTCGAAGAAGAGGGATATCGAGAACGACTTGGCCGCAGCCAAACTTCAACTCTCGAAGCTGGATGAGGCGAAGAAGCAGCTGTCCGAGCTAGACACTTTGCGAGGTCAAGTGAAAGAACTGCAACAGAAACTTTCCGAGGAAGGGGAAAGGTCGAAAGATGATATTCGGGTTGCCCACTCAGCTGGATTCGAGGAGGCTAAGGAAAAGATCGTGGAGCATTACCGAGGTCAGGTGGCCGAGATCCAGAACAATGCCTTCCAAAAAGGCGCAAAAATCCATTATTTCAAGGGTGTAGCTAAGGGCTACGATCTCGGATTGGAAGCTGGCAGCGTTCCCGCTGAATCTGCTCTCCGAGTCGTCCCTGAAGTCGAGACCCCCGAATTTGAGATGCCCGAGGAAGAGGAAGATGAAGAAGAGGAAGCTGCTGAGAATGCTGAAGATGGTGTCCGAGAAAATGTCGAGAATGCTGCCGAAGCTGCCAATCAGGAGCTCGGGAAAGATGTTTAATTTTCCAATTCTTTGAACTTGTTTGAACAATATCTCTCTTTACCCCCCGAACAATTTCTTTGGTTTGCTACTTGGGTACGGCTGGTGGAATTTTATGCCAAACCGTTTGTGGTAACTGCTGAAACAACTATTTCTTTCCCAAACTATTTCTAATTTTGAAACGGCTCGGTGGAATTTTATGCCGAGTCGTTTGTGATGAATGAATGGAATGGATGTCTTTTGTTTCTTCCGTGTGTTGTTTGAATGATTATTTTCCGAGATATTATAATAATACCCCCATTCGTCTCGGCTTAGGGCAAATGAATACCCCTGGCCTAAGTTGAGATGAATGTTTCAAGAAATTTTGTTAAGGCATAAAATTTTATCCGAAGCAATTTAAAAGTCTTCTCGGATATATTGCCGAGTCAATTGAATGTTTACCGATAAGGCTTGGAAAAAATTTTGAAAAAATTTGCTAAGGCATAAAATGTAACCGAAGCAATTGATAGGTCTTCTCGGATATGTTGCCGAGTCAATTTGAATGTCCAAAATGTAAGGCTTGCAAAAACTTTGAGAAATTTCACAAGTGTTTAATCCGAGAGTGATAGCTTAGGTTCGGTTAAACATGCCTCTGAGAGATGACTACGTGATCTGAATACCCCTAAAAAGAGGTTCGTTTGCTTGGATAACCGAGTCAATTCTGTAACTTAGTAATTTAAGTTATCGTTGAAACAATACCCCCTAACGAGAGTTTGATTGACTCGAATAAAATGTACCGAGACGATTTGTTAATTTAATGGTTGATACCCCAGTAGACGGGTTTTTACGTCGAGCTCGGTTTGTTGACCGAGACATTAATGTTGGTACCACCACAAGGGTGTGTGATTTATCGACGTAATCGTTGGATTGGCTCGGTTAAAACCAAGCGGTCTTATGGGATGAAACCCATATGTTAGGTTGTGCCGTTGGCCGAAGCCGTTGGGTACGGATACCGAGGCACGATTAGAGAGATAACAGTTGAGATCAAAAAGTCTGTTCATTGATAGATTTCCGAGAATGTAGTTCATCAAAAATTCGGTTACAAAATTCGTTCACAATTTTTCTAAGTATTGACACTCATTATCCGAGAATCTTCACCCTTAAGCGTAATATTTTCTCAAGTTGTAAGCATTCCAAGGTTTGTCCACGAGCTTCCCATCCATGTCTTCAATCTGATAAGCCCCTTTGCCGACCTTCTTAACGACTCGGTAGGGACCATCCCAATTAGGCATTAGCTTCTTTTTCTTATTCTTGTCCGTGACCTTTTTGAGAACCAGGTCATCCGGGCAGAACGTCCTTAACCGAACCGTCTTGTTGTATCCCTTAGCAACTTCTTGCTGATAAGCTGCCAACTTTACCCGAGCTGCATCCCTTTTCTCTTCGGCCAAGTCCAGGTCGTTGCTCAAGGCTGTGTCGTTGGTGGTTTCATCTAAATATTCGGTTCTGATGGTAGGTAGCCCCTTCTGGATTGGGATTACAGCTTCAATACCGTACGCGAGAGAGTAGGGAGTCTGGCCCGTAGAGCGCCTCGGTGTAGTCCGGAATGCCCATAGAACGTGTGGTAACTCTTCAGCCCATTTTCCTCGCTTAGCAGTTAGCCTACGTTTGAGACCAGCCGCGACTGTCTTGTTAGATGCCTCGGCCTAGCCGTTGCCTTGGGGATAAACAGGTGTGGAGTTGAAGAAACGTACCCCGAGCTTGTCACACACCTCTTTCATTTGCTTCCCCGTGAACTGCTTCCCGTTGTCCGAGACGATTGCATATGGCACCCCGTATCGAGAGATGATGTTCTGCCACAGAAAACTCTTTACATTTGCCTCAGTGATGAAAACCAGAGGCTCGGCTTCCACCCATTTGGAAAAATAATTTGTAGCTGTTATAAGGTAGCGGAATCCTCCCGGAGCGAGTGGTAGTTCTCCCACGATGTCCAATCCCCATTGGGCAAAGGGCCATGGACTAGTGATCGGTTGAAGGTCTTCGGCTGGCTGGTGGATCATAGGCTTGAACAGCTGGCATTTATGGCATTTCCGAACAAACTCTTCGGCATCGTCCTTCATCTTCGGCCACCAATACCCCTGAGTGATGGCTCGGTGGGCGATAGAGCGTCCTCCCGAGTGGCAGCCTCCACTGCCAGCATGAAGTTCGTGGAGTATTGTATGGACTTGGTTTTGATGCACTACCATGAGGTATGGCCCTGTCCGAGATCTCCTGTAAAGAGAGCCCATTGGCAAGAGCCAATAGTTTGCTGCCTTGCATCTGATCCGGTGGGCTTCTCGGCGATCTTCAGGTAGCTTGTCGTCTCGGAGATAGAACACGAGTTCGTCCATCCAGCTTGGACCGAGCTCAATATTCATCATCGGCGTCCGAGGGGGATCGAAGCTCGGTAAAGAGATTGTACCAAAGGAGACTGATCTCTGCTCGGATGCTTTGCAAGCTGAGGCGAGTCCGGCAAGTGCGTCAGCGTGGGCGTTGTGCTCTCGGCCCACCTGATGTACTTCAATTTCTTCGAATGTCTCGGTTAGGCTCCTGGCAAGGTTCAAATACTTGGCCATTCTTTCGTCCTTGGCGTCGTATTCGCCGTTGAACTGGTTCACAACGAGTTGAGAGTCGCTGTAAACCATTAGGGTCTTCACTTCCATTGCTTCGGCTAGCCGGAGGCCAGCGATCAAGGCTTCGTACTCGGCCTCGTTGTTGGAGGCCGGGAACTCAATTGAGATAGCATTCTCGTGTATCACTCCCTCGGGGGAGATCAAGACTACGCCTGCTCCAGCTCCGCGTTGGTTGGAAGCTCCGTCTACGTGTAATTTCCAAGCGTTGCCGTGGAACATGTGCCAAGTAGAGAATGGCACCGTTGCTTGGTCGTCGTCGGCGCTCGGGCTCGGTTCTCCTTCCGAGAGAAGCATTGGCGTTAACTCGGTTGCTTCAGTTTCTTTGGGTGATTCTGCATCCGAGGTTGCATTGGTTACATCCTCAGTCGCCACGGCGGCGTCAGGGTTTTCGGCTAATTGCTCGGGTAGGGATGGGTTGGGGTCTTCTTTCTTTTGCTTTTCTTCTCCAGGTGTTAGCTCGGCAATGAAGTCAGCCAACACCTGTGCCTTTATAGCTGTTCTGGGACGATATTGGATGTCAAAGTTGGCCATTTCACATGACCACTTCGAGATCCGTGTTGATAGATCAGCTCTTCGGAAAAGTGCCTTCAGTGGATACTCGGTGAGAACGATGATAGTGTGAGCCTGGAAGTAAGGGAGTAGCTTCCGAGATGCAACCACGAGAGCGAAGGCAACCTTTTCAAGGGGAAGGTACCTTGTCTCGGCTCCAGTCAGCGTCTTGCTTGCATAATACACAGGTCAATGCTCGGTTCCCTCTGTTCGGGCGAGAACCGAGCTGATTGCGTGTGGAGAGACAGAGAGATAGATGAATAAGTCTTCGTTTTCCCGAGGCGTCTCCAGTAGTGGAGGCTCGGTTAGATAGGTCTTTAGGCGCTGCAGAGCCTTCTCACATTCTTCCGTCCATTGGAATTTCCTCTTGCTTGTCTTGATTGATTGAAACAGAGGACGGCATACGTCGGCCGAGCGGCTGATAAAGCGGTTGAGAGCTGCTGCCATCCCTGTTAACCGTTGGACTTCCTTGATTGTACTCGGTGAAACGAGCTACTGTATTGCTGTCACTTGGCTCGGATCTGCTTCAATACCCCTTCTTGTCACCAAGTGACCTAGGAATTTCCCTGAGCCAACTCCGAAAGAGCACTTCTCGGCGTTGAGTTTAAGGCCGTGTTGCTTCAGCACCGTGAACATCTTGCTAAGATCTGTAATATGGTTTTCCTCCTATATGCTTTTCACCACCATGTCATCAATGTAGGCCTCCATCGTGTCCCCGAGCTGATCTTTGAACATTCGCGAGACCATCCTTTGGAAGGTAGCCCCGGCGTTCTTCAACCCGAAGGGCATGACGCGGTAGCAATAGAGACCTCTAGGTGTGATAAAGGCTGTCTTCTCCATATCCTCTGTGTCCATAAAGACTTGGTGATAGCCCCTGTAAGCGTCCATGAAGCTTAACCGAGCGTGTCCAGCCGTAGCGTCCACGAGTTGGTCTATCCGAGGGACCGGGAAATAATCCTTCGGACAGGCATCATTCAGGTTTGTGTAGTCTACGCACACCCTCAGCTTGCCGTTCTTCTTCGGGACCACCACCGTATTTGCCAGCCAAGTAGGGTACTGGACCTCCTGTATTGCTTGGGCTTCCAATAGCTTGTCGACCTCCGACTCGACTGCTTCGGAATGAACTGCGGAGGACCTTCTCGGCTTCTGGATTACTAGGCGTCTAAGTGGACGACGCCGATTTAGTCGGAAGGGAGGATTGTCGCCGGCAACGGGATCGCGAGAAGTGAATTTTTGGGACGTCAATTTGGGATCCCCTGGGTGATGATTTCGTCCACAAAAATGTTGTCTTCAATTTCAAGCAATGCATAAATGGGGTTCTAGTTTTTATAATTGAATGGAGTCAGTTACGTAAATATGGGGATGGGGTTAATCCGCAATCCTTAAAGGAATGGAGGCAGTTACGTAAATATAGGGATGGGGTTAATCCTCAATCCTGTAATTGCACCAAAGGACCTCATAATTTTGAAAATAGTCCACTGCCTACCGCCCCATATATGCGACTTTTAATTTAGTCCTCAATCTCTTAATATATATGTGGTGTCCTTAAAAATCCGTTGAGCCTCTTCTGGTGGTTCTGACCCGAGTGAGCAACGAGTGGATGGAGAGTGAGACCTTCCACGAGCCCCTGCACACTAAGCACACGCCGTTAGCACCAAACCTGGCCGGAGTGTGGCCAGGGAAGGCACTCCGACGATCTAGTAAGTGATCGGAGAAGAAAGATGTATGCAGAGAGTAAGAGTAGAGAGAGAAAGTGTTGTGTCCCCGTTTAGGGCTTCGTTGCTTCGTATTTATAAGCTACCCAAGTACAGGGGTAGATCGGTCAATCTGGCTCGGATAACGTCACCGAGCGTCACGAGCCAGACCTGCATGCATTGCATGTTCTCGTCCCCCAATCACAATCGGACGCGTAGTGTAACCGTTTCGGATGCCATCATGCTGACGAAGGTACAGCTGTCTCAGGCACATGTGCCTTGCCTAGTCTGTTATGAGCGTTAACCGCCTCTGGTGACGTCATGAGAGTCGTCACCGAGATCTCGGATTATCCCCCCGAGCCATCTCGGATATGGTCCGTCTCGGATGACTCGTCCGGTTCAGTCTACCAGCCGAGATACCGGTTTGTCTCGGACGGGCCATGCTCGGTCGGCCCACGGTGTTTTGTTCCCTGGTTGGTCCAGAGGCCCGTTTGGGCTCATAGCGTTCTGGGCTCTTCAACCGAGACCCATCTGGGGGTTGCTAGATTTCGGCCCACTACAATATATATATAGGAACCCCTTCCTATCCAAACCGCACCTTTTAAACACATCTAACGGTTCGGATTTTCAAAAAAAAATTGGGAAGGTGGAGGTCCGGACGTTTTAAAATCCGGGAGTTTGGATGTGAAGTTTTTTGTATATATATATATATAGGATCCCGTTCTACTAAGGACTCCCTCAAACTCGTAATTTGAGGACCTCATGGATCGGGGTCGAATTTCGACGATCCGAACCGCTCAATGTGTTTAAAACGTGATTTTAAGGGTCACCGCGAGAATTCGTCCAAAAAAAATACTTGGAAGGGCTTCATTCGAGCATTTTTCGATAAATTATATATGTACGGTTATTATGAAAAACCGCTCGGATGAAGCCCTTTCGGGTATTTTTTTTTTGTGATTCCTCGCGTTGGCCATGAAAAACATGTTTTAAACACATTGAGCGGTTCGGATCGTCGAAATTTGGTCCGAAAAATCAAAAAAGGGGTGGTCCTCAAAGAGGAGATCTTTGAGGGAGTCCTCAATAGAACATCTTCCTCCACCTTCCCAATTTTTTTTTGAAAATCCGAACCGTTATATAGCGTTTTTGTGAAAAACAGCTCCGATCAAGCCCTTCCGGGTATTTTTTTTGGCCAAATCTTCGCGTTGGACCTTGAAAACACCTTTTAAACACATCTAACGGTTCGGATCGTCGAAATTTGGTCCGGAAAGTGAAGTCCGGATGGTAGGTCCGTAACTTAAGGTTTGGATAGGAAGGGGACTCTCTCTCTCTCTCTCTCTCTCTCTCTCTCTATATATATATATATATATATATATATATATATATATATATATATATATATATATATATATATATATATATATATATATATATATATATATATATATGATAATGATCTAATAAGGGATCCCTTAACCAAAATTTGGTGCGGACCACCCCTTTTTTCACCTTTCCGAGCCAAATTTTGACGATTCGAACCATTAAATGTGTTTAAAATGTGTTTTTTAGGTCCACCGTGAGGATTCGTCCAAAAAAAATACCCGAAAGGGCTTCATCCGATCGGTTTTTGTTAAAAACGCTATTTAAACCCCTTTTTTTTTTTTACGAATCCTTGCGGTGGACCTAAAAAACACATTTTAAACACATCTAACGGTTCGGATCGTCAAAATTTGGCTCGGAAAGGTGAGGTCCGCACCAAATTTGGTTAAGGGATCCCTTATTAGATCATTATCCTATATATGTATAGGGAGGGCTTCTAGTCCAGACCTCCCGTTTCCAGACCTCCATGATCCAAAATTTTTTTTTTTGGCGATCCGAGCCGTCCAATGTGTTCAGAAGGTGTTTTCAAGGGTCCTTAGCGGAAAATCTTCAAAAAAAAATACCGAGAAGGGTTTGATCCAAGCAGTTTTCTCAAAATTTTTATATTTACAGTTTTTGCAAAAACTGCTTGGATCAAGTCCTTCCCGGTATTTTTTTTGAAGATTTCTCGCGTAGACCCTTGAAAACACCTTCTGAACACATTGGACGGCTCGGATTTTTCAAAAATAATTTGCAACACAAAAAAAATCAATTTTTTCTTATTCTCGGGAGGTTTGGACTAGAAAATTTGCCTATATATAAAGGGCATTTTAGGATTTATTTGAATCTTGGAATGGAAACATAACTCCTAAATAAGCTCAGAATGATTTTCTAATTTCAAGTAACTAAAAGGATGATTATTTAAGTGCCCCTATAAAATAGTACTACTTTCATGCGGCGATACATTGACGAAACGCACATTAAAAAATTAAATCGGAATCTGAGAAAAACACCGACGCCACTCATAAAACCGGAGGAAAAAAACTAGCCGTTGAGGGAACTCAAATTCAAAAATCGATCCCTCTCTCGAAGAGTCGGATAACCCAAATAGCTTTTCTTCTCTCCTCTGAACGCTCCTCTCTCTCTCTCTCTCCCTCTCTCTCTCTCCAACGTTCTACTCTCTCTCTCTCTCTCTCTCTCTCAACTGAGATCTGTTAGCAAGCATTCTCTAATCAATTTCGTGTGGGTTTTATTTAAGTTGGATCTGAGGGTGCATCCCGTCTGCTCTGATCGAAATCTCTGTGAGTATTACCTTTCCTTGTATATACACTTGTACAAACAAATTCATTGCTGCTTCCAGGTTTTTCCTAGCTTCAATTTTGATTCTTGAAATATGTAAGAGGTCAACGTAATCTCTTTATTTCCTTTCCTAATTTTGTTCCATACGTTGATAACATAACCTTCTTCTATTAATGTTGTATAAAAAGAGAGAACTAGGAATGGAAACTCTATATATATGCACGACTTTCACTGCTTGCTTAGATTTAGCACCCGATCCTTGAATTTCTTGATGTTATAAATCTGACATTTCAGTCTCTCCGCTTGATTGTTGAGAATCTGCACTTGAAACCTATATTCAGTTTTGAATATAACTTTGATTAGGTAATTCGTTCATGAATTTTCCTTCCTAATGCCTTTCACTTCTAGGGTTTCCAACACTCAAAACAAAGTAACAGGATTTTCCTAAAAAAAAAAAAAACAGCATAAGAGGAATATTAAGTTTTTCGTCAGAAATGTTAGGCAGCATATGTTTCCAATGCTTCTTTCATTGACACATGCGGTTGAATGCTGAAAATCAATTTGTAGTAGTTTCAGTTTACCTGTTTGCAACTTTTTCCCTGGGCACAGAGCTTCTGCGAAGTTGCTAATTCGAGATGAAAGTGAAATTCATTTACTCTTGAGTTCACCGCATTTAAAAAGTTCTAAACTTAACAACTTCTGGTGTTTTGGGTAGAAGAAATATTAGAATCTGGTTCAACACTTCGACTTAAAGCTTAAAACTTTCTGTGATACACAAACTTTACTCTGTTTTTCTTTTGCTAAGCAAAGAACTCTGTTGGCTTCATTGTCTTCATTTTTGCTTTTCGTTTAGAAGTTGAAATTTTTATTAATCCATATGCTGATTTTATCTGGTTCAACACTTCTGGTGTTTTGACTGCAGATCAAACGACTGGTGATACTTTGACCAACGTACTTTTACAGCGTCTCTGGGATCCTCTGACAGGGAGAACTTTAGATCTATATATCAAAATGACTGTAAAAAATCCTGGTACACCAGCTTCAAAAATAGAGAGGACACCAGTATCCACTCCTGGTGGCTCCAAAGTTAGGGAAGAGAAAATCGTTGTTACAGTACGTTTACGACCTTTGAACAAAAGGGAGCAACTGGCCAAAGACCAAGTAGCATGGGAATGCATTGATGAACACGCAATTGTACACAAACCACCAACCCAAGAGCGTGCAACTCAACCAGCTTCATTTACCTTTGGTAACGAATTGAACCTTCATATCCACTCTTTGAAATTTCTTTTTAAGCAAATGCTCTTATGTCGAATATTTTAAGAGCATAAAGTTTGTCGCCATTTCAGATAGAGTCTTTGGTCCAGCTTGTTTAACTGAATCAGTATATGAGGA